>OZ030397.1:22653117-23253117 GCA_964023965.1 Melinopterus prodromus
TCCGTACTTTCGGCATTTGTGACATAAATAACTATTATTCTAATGACGTAGTGTAGGTAGTGACAAATGCTGATGTTTTGACAATACCTACGATTTATCTCAATAGAATAGATTCGCATGCAGCCAAACTATTAATTTTATATATTGTATGATAAAGTCATGTGCCTGGCCACATCAGATTTTTTTTTATCGCGACAATAATTCCATTTTGATGAAATTTTGTGAAAGCGTGCATTTTTATGTCTTTAATAACCATACATTTTTTATATGCAAAAAGCGAGAAGTTTTTGAGATATTCTGTTTTGCCAATGAAAATCAGTTCTTCTGGTGCTCATTTTTGTTGTTTTGCATATACTTATTGATACAATAATAAAAATAATACTCCCTATTTCACAACATGCTCAAAAATTAAAAAAAAAACTCAAAAAGACTTTTGCAACAATGAATTTTACAAAAAGTACCTGTAGAATGTTTTTTCAATTTTTTACTTTATCATACGCAGTATGATAAAGTATTGTAATCATGCCGAAAAAAAAAATTGAGATTTTAGCGGAAATAGGTCTTTTTGGGTCCCCTGAACATTTTTGACCAAGGTACAAAAAAATGTCTGTGTGTGTGTATGTGTGTGTGTATGTGTGTGTGTATGTGTGTGTGTACCCGATTTTTGTTGAGACGATTCCGGAGAAACTACTAAAGGTATCGGGACGAAAGTTCATATTTAGAAGTTTCATGACTAAACTTAGAGCTGAAAAGCTTTTGGTTCAAAAGGGCCCAAAGAAACTGATAGTTTATTCTAAGCCTTTTTCAAAGATTTTGCAAATGAGCCACCATATCTGTAATTTCGTCAAAATAGTTAAATAATAAATTAAAGTAGAGGACATTTTGAATAATTTATGCCTATGATATTTTTTGGTAAAATTAATAGTTTAGCTTTAAGAGCAAATTCTATTTGATCGAGATCGGTCGCATCTGCATTGATATGAAACTTCAAAGTAGCCTGGATTTGACAAATATTTTTTATGCTGCCACCACAGAAATGTCTATGGTTGTCACACTCGAAAACAGCTGATTTCATCAGAGGTTGGAGAACCGCTATGGAACGTTTCCGCTCTAGTGCGACAAAGTAGAAAATACAAAATTCAAATAAAATACGATCAACAATTTGATTGTTTGTTGATAAGAAATATCAACCCGTTGCTATATCTAATTGTAAAAACGATAAATTGAGAAAATTGTAAATAAAGTATAGCGATGAGTGTAGTTATATTTTAGTATGTTGGTACGGATGTGACATCTACAGTGTCATGAACGAATATAAATCTGTTAGAATTTGAATTAGCTTTTTAAACTTGACGTTTCGTAGAAGTGGTATCAACTTAACATTTCCTATCCAGAAATATAACCATTTAAAATTTTTTTTAAATACCTACGTATTTCTCAAAAAGCAACACAAAAAACGTTGATGTCACTCCTGCCGAGAACTACATAGCGCGACTCGCTCACATGCGACGGCGACGCTCCGTCATCGGTGACGCGCCGCATCACCGCTCGTCGCGCTATTCCGTACTTGCGGCACTTGTGAGATAAATAACTATTATTCTGGTGGCAGTAGGTAGTGTCAAATGTTGATGCTTTGACAATACCTACTATTGATAGTATTGACTATCAAAATATCTGTCAAACCCTGGCTAACTAATTTAATTTTAATGTAGACACGATTTATCTGAATCAAATAGATTCTCATGCAGCTAAGCTATTAATTTTATATTTTGTATGATAAAGTCATGTGCCTGGCCACATCAGATTTTTAGTATTTATAATTTATTTATTTCATAAATACTAGTGATGAATTTTTCCTTTTTACATCAGTCGAAGTGATTTGGGATAAAACAAAAGAGTGGTCAGACGCATGGTCTTGAAGACGAACGTGATGTTCGAAACCAGGTAGCCATAAGTGCCAATCATATTTTACCCAAATCGCATAAATCTTTTAGTTATGGCGAGAAAAGTATATTTTAGTTGAATATCGAAGAAGCAGTACGAGAGGAATGATCGTGCGTATAACCATTTCCGATGATAAAAGGCCTGTCTACAATAATTAATACCCACTCATAACTTTATTTGCCTGCACTAATAAGTATAATACAGCCACGAAAAGTTCTCGTTGGCGATATTTGCTGTGTTGTTCGCTGGCCAATTCATATATTTTGCTGATAGGTCACTATACATCCGGTGAACATTGAATAAATGAAATAGGAGGATGTCGCCGGATGGGGGATCGGGCGGTGAACGACGAACAGCAGAGATATAGGATTAATCGAATATAGGTAGCGTAAGAGTTAAGTGTACATATAGGAAGAATAAAGGGACTTGTGAAAGGGACTCGAAGCGTATATATTATCCCAAGCGAGTATTATAACCAAGCGAGGAGCCCCTAAAGTAGGAAATCACCAGCTTAACGTGACAATTTTTAGATTTTTCTCGGTTTTTTTATTTTCTTTTTAGTAAGTACGTATAACGATAAGATATAGTAATGTCTAAGACTAGGTTGCAGGCTAAAAGGCAAGGTGTTCTAGGGGAGCAGAATATTGATTTAGATCTTGTTTTAGAGGATAACGCATTTGGGAGAAGTTTAGTTACTCCAAGATCCCCGACAAACATGAGTACACCATTTCCTCTTACATCCACAGAACCACTCCCGATAATAGTTAGTTCTGCTACCGGTGCAGTTCCTAAAGCTCCACGATTTCCACCACCCCCGCCACCAGCTAAAAGTATTCTTCCGACAGATATTCCTTTTGATGATGTGGATTCGTCACACGCCTATGAGCAGGTTCCCATTAGACATGATGATGGGCATTAAACACGCCATTCTTGCCACCTCAAACACCTCCAGGGTCATTAAGACATATCTTTACAAGTGCATGTAACTCCTCAAGATCAGCTGCTCAAGTACAATCCCGTTCAAGTCAAAAGAAGGTCACCCTAATATCACCTCCCAACCAAAGTTCATTCCAAAATCTCCAAGCTTCTAACGATACAGGTCTCAGAAATAACACAGTCCTTTATATAAAATTACCGAGTCAAATTAAAAATGGTTTTGGGGTGATCAACAACAGGCTACATTTAATACCTTAAAAGAACAATTGGCTAACCCTGCCCTACTTCATCACTTCAGTGAAGATTTGGACACTCAATTAAAAGATTTGGATACTCAATTAATTAGGTGGCCAGACGCGGGCCACAGTTACGTGCCACAGACGCGGGCCATAATAATGATTATTATTATTATTACACGTAGATGCGAGCGGAACCGGGTTAGGTGCTGTTTTAGTACAAAAAGATCCATCTACTAAGCTACATCACCCTGTTGCTTTTATTTCTCGTACCCTGACTATCAGCGAGTAAAATTATACTATCTTGAACTTGGGTGTTTGGCGGCTGGTTGGGCTTTGGCTTACCTACGTACTTATCTTTGGGGTCTCCAAACCTTTACGATTTTGACGGATCATCATTCCTTGTGCTGGCTGCATTCCATGAAAAGTCCTAACAGAAGACTGTTGCGATGGTCACTGAAGTTAATGGAATACAATTACTCTGTACTCCACAAAAAAGGTACCGGAAACAAAGATGCTGATACCCTTGTCAACTGGCTACCGAAGAGGACGAGAAACGTGCTCCGGAAATCCCAACATTCATCGCTACACCTACAGACCTTAAAGAGATACAGAAAAATGACAAGAGAATAATTGAAATTATCAGAACAATAGACGATTCCAATTACGGAGGACCCGCTGAACAAAGGGTGGCGTAGAACTATGTTATTAAGGACGGAGTACTGTATCGGCGCAATTTTACAACATACGGCGAAACTTTGCTTTTGGTGGTTCTGGTTTCCTTCGAACTCCGGCAAGAAATTTTATTCGCTAACCATAGCGAACCAGTGAGCGGGCATTTGGGATATACCAGAACCTACGACAAGCTAAGAAAACGGTACTATTGGGATGGAATGCTGAAGGACACGCGGCAGTACATAAGAGGGTGTCCTGACTGTCAAACGCGGAAGGGTCCGACTAACCAAAAACCAGCAGGATTACTGCACCCAATAGAAGTAGGACAACCATTTGAAAAAGTAGGCATGGATTTGGTTGGTCCTATAAGAACAAGATCAAGCGGAAAAGTATTTATTGTCCTAGCCACCGACTACGCGACCCGTTGGGTAGAAGCTAACGCACTTCCAAGCGGACAAGCCGGCCGTGGCCAAGTTTCTGGTAGAACAAATTATCTGTCGACATGGATCGCCAAAGTTGTTACTGAGTGATAGAGGGACAGTGTTTATGTCCAACACCGTTACCGAACTATTAAAGTTAATGGGGACAGAGAGTACTTATATCACGGCATATAAACCCTCAACTAACGGGCTGACGGAAAGAGCCAACAAGACAATCATAGAAATGATGTCTCTGTACGTCGACATCTCAAAAGGACTGGGACGTATTTCTCCCCCATTGTGTATTTGCATACAATTCCACCAGACAGGAATCCACCGAGTTCAGCCCATTTCGGCGAGTATATGGAAGAAAACCTGTGCTGCCAGGTGATCAGTGGCGTAGCTAAGGGGGGGGGGGGGCGGCGGGGGCGGCCCGCACCGCGTGCCACCCGTTTTGGGGTGAAACCGACCGAGAAAAAAAAAACTTACACAAATCACCACAATGTTTTTCAACTATAAATGACTTAGGCTTGTAGCCATTTTAACCAAGTTATCCATAGTTAGTTATCAATTGTGATAATTTATAAATGTTTGCAAACTATGAAATAAATAATTATTGCAGATTAAAATGTTCACAAGTGGCAGTTATGCAATCACTACAGTTTTGCGAATTTTTACATATGGTTATGAATTATTTGTAATTAATTTTTTTGTTTACCACAAAGCATTTTTTTTATGTATCGATCATTCAATTAATTTATGTGGGCAATACTCATTTGCACAAAATATATGTTGTGTAACATTTTTCAGAACAATACTGTCAATATTTAAATTTCTGCTTCTACTAGCTGCTTGGAAGTGCTTCTTAAACACAGCAAAACATCTGTTAAAAGACCCTTGGAGTGCTCATTATGCTGCAGTAAAAGTATTTGCTGAACATTTTGACGGGACTGTGGCTGCAACTTAGAAATTCCGTGATCAACAAGAAAATAAGGCACCAGAGCTGCTGCACAGAATCTTATGCCTGCTGTGTGTGATTTCATATTTGTTTGGTATTTTTACTTTATCATACGCAGTATGCTAAAGTATTGTAATCATGCCGAAAAAAAAAATTGAGATTTTAGCGGAAATAGGTCTTTTTGGGTCCCCTGAACATTTTTGACCAAGGTACAAAAAAATGTCTGTGTGTGTGTGTGTGTGTATGTGTGTAAATGATTTTTGTGGCGACGATTCCGGCGAAACTACTAAAGGTATCGGGACGAAAGTTCATATTTAGAAGTTTCATGACCTAACTTAGAGCTGAAAAGCTTTTGGTTCAAAAGGGTCCAAAGGAACTGGTAGTTTATTCTAAGCCTTTTTCAAGGATTTTGCAAATGAGCCGCCATTTCTGTAATTTCGTCAAAATAGTTAAACAATAAATTAAAGTAGAGGAAATTTTGAATAATTTTTGTCTATGACTTTTTTTGGTAAAATTAATAGTTTAGCTACAAGAGCAAATTCTTTTTGATCGAGATCGGTCGCATCTGCATTGATCTGAAACTAAATAGTAGCCAGGATTTTGACAAATATTTTTTGTGCTGTCACAGTCGAAAACAACTGATTTCATCAGAGGTTGGAGAACCGCTATGGGACATTGCCGGTCTAGTGCAGTAAAGTAGGTACAAAATACAAATTTCAAATAAATTAAGATCACCAATTTGATTGTTTGTTAATAAGAAATATCCACCCGTCTTTATATCTAATTCTAAAAACGATAAATAGAGAAAATTGTAAATAAAGTATAGCGATGAGTGTAGTTTTATTTTAGGTTGTTGGTTCGGATGTGACATCTAAAGTGTCATGAACAAATATAAATCTGTCAGAATTTGAATTAGCATTTTAAACTTGACGTTTCGTCAAAGTGGTACCAACCTAACATTTCCTACACAGAAATATAACCATTTTTTAATTATTTTTTTTAAATACATATTTTTCAAAAAGCAACACAGTTAACGTTGGTGTCACTCCTGCCGAAAACTAGATAGCGCGACTCGCTCACATGCGACTGCGACGCTCCGCGTTCGGTGACGCGCCGCATCACCGCTCGTCGCGCTATTCCATACTTTCGGCACTTGTGACATAAATAACTATTATTCTAATGTCGTAGTGTAGGTAGTGTCAAATGCTGATGCTTTGACAATACCTACGATTTATCTCAATAAAATAGATTCTCATGCACCTAAACTATTAGTTTTATATATTGTATGATAAAGTCATGTGCCTGGCCACATCAGATTTTTTTCTTTTGGAATGATATACTACGGTAAATAAATTGCATGTACTCAGATTGGATTTCAAAGTAAAGGGTTGAGTGTTGATCAGTTAGCTATCAAAATAGACACTTCGTCTATATATTGAAGAAAAACGGGAGTCATATCGTAGAAAAGGCAATAGATCTTGCTGTGAAAATATCGAAGGACTACAACATTCCTATAGAAAGACGAATTACTCGTAAAAAACGAATGGCCGGTGACTTGGCCACCGATGCGGGACTTATACAGTAAGGTGTATCGAAAAAACGTTTTTTCGAAAGTCAAAATTTCTAGTTGATAAAAAGTTGACTCAATGGATCTACTTATACTACAAAAATAAATTGGCGCAATTGAAAAATATTTAGGTCTCCCGCAGAAGGCCTAAAGTTTGTAATTTTCTTTAAGAATTCGAATATTTTTTTTTCAATGAAAGGTTAAGTGATTTTTATTTTCAAATTCAAAAAGTTTAACAATATGGTGTGAAATTACCGTATACAAAAACATATTGCTCTAATGCAACATTTAGATCGGCTGCAGTTTATTTAGATTCGATACAATTTTCAGAAAAATGATCGCTTTCGTATAATTTAAAAGATCTGATGTGGCCAGGCACATAACTTTATCATACAATATATAAAATTAATAGTTTAGCTGCATGAGAATCTATGTTATTGAGATGAATCGTAGGTATTGTCAAAGCATCAGCTTTTTTTATATTTCTGTATAGGAAATGTTAGGTTGGTACCACTTTGACGAAACGTCAAGTTTAAAAACCTAATTCAAATTCTGACAGATTTGTATTTGTTCATGACACTGTAGATGTCACATGCGTACCAACATACTAAAATAAAACTACACTCATCGCTATACTTTATTTACAATTTTCTCAATTGATCGTTTTTACAATTAGATATAAACACGGGTTGATATTTGTTATCAACAAACAATCAAACTGGTGATCTCATTTTATTTGAAATTTGTATTTTGTACTTTGCCGCACTAGAGCGGCAACGTTCCATAGCGGTACTCCAACCTCTGATGAAATCAGCTGTTTTCGAGTGACAGCACAAAAAAAAAATTGTCAAAATTCTGGCTACTATGTACTTAGTTTCATATCAATGCAGATGCGACCGATATCGATCAAGCAGAATTTGCTCTTGCAGCTAAACTATTAATTTTACCAAAAAATGTCATAGGCATAAATTATTCAAAATTTCCTCTACTTTAATTTATTATTTAACTATTTTGGCGAAATGACAGAAAAGGCGGCTCATTTGCAAAATCCTTGAAAAAGGCTTAGAATAAACTACCAGTTCCTTTGGACCCTTTTGAACCAAAAGCTTTTCAGATCTAAGTTAGGTCATGAAACTTCTAAATATGAACTTTCGTCCCGATACCTTTAGTAGTTTCTCCGGAATCGTCGCCACAAAAGTCGTTTACACACACACACACACACACACACACACGCACACACACACACACACACAGACATTTTTTGTACCTTGGTCAAAAATGTTCAGGGGACCCAAAAAGACCTATTTCCGCTAAAATATGAAATTTTTTTTTTTCGGCATTATTACAATACTTTAGCATACTGTGTATGATAAAGTAAAAATATGCTTAAATGTTGATAAAAGTTTATTTCTCATATAAATTTTTATTATTGTGGACATGTGGGCTTTCAAAAAGAAAAACCACACAAAATTTTATTTAAAAAAATATGAAAATTCGAATTGTTAAAGGAAATCATAAACTTTAGGGGTGCTGCGGGACACCTAAATATTATTCAATTGGGCCAATTTTCTTTTAAGGTATATGAGAGTCCACAGAGACAAATTTTTATCAATTTGAAATTTAGAATTTCGAAAAACTTTTTTCGATACAACCTATTATACAGAGAGCTGGCTGAACTTGAAAAGGATATGTTGGAATCTTTTGACCGATTCAGTATTGTGCTCCGAACTAAATCAAAGTCATTTTAAGATGTAGCTTCATTGCTTGAGGTTGTGCAGCCAAACACATTACTTTTGGCGAACACTGAAGAGTTGAAATTAGCTGTATCCAACTTTACTGGTTTTTATAGAATAGAATAGAATAGAATAGAATAATATTTATTCATGTAACAATCATACAGACAAACATGAAACGTCAATACAAAGATATTAACAGCATACATGCACGGTCCTGGCCCATGTTTGGCGGGGCAGCAGTAAGGGGAAACAAGCTTACGGGAGGTGGGCTCTGGGAATATGTCATCATGTGGAAGGGAGTTTAGACACGCCTATCGAGTATAATGGCGCTCGTTCTGAATTTTTATGAACGCGGCGTAACAGGAGGGCAGTAAATACGAGAAGATCGTATGCACTATGTAGTACGAAAGTGATTCTAGGCCACCTGTCGACCGCAAAACTGTTCTGACTAGATATATTTCATGTATCCGGCGAGCAGAATACCAACGCGGTGACAATATTATTGTCGATACATTTTATACATTTTTAAATTTTCGAACCAGTAGATAAAGATATTAGGAATGAGAAATAAAGCAATTCGAAATATACAGAAGCACAGATTAAATGTTTTTGGTTTTTGTTTCTATACATCTGACATATGCATTCAAATAAGATGGCAAATCAAAACAACTAGTGAATAAGTAAATCACGTATAAATATGTACAATTAATACTCCATATGTATATCAAATATTTGTGTACCTAAAATAATCAACTAAAACACTACAGTAAATTATATCCTATTCAAGGCAACTACAATAGAAGTGAAATGTTCGTAGAATGTATATAACATAATTATATACCTGAAATAATTAACTAAAACCTTATAATAATTTGTTTAGGTATATACAAGGAAATACGTTTATATATATATATGTTATATAATATGTTTATATAATATGTTTATATATTGGAATCAATCAACAAATTCATTTACCCATTTCTAAGGTATATCGGCCCATTTGTCAAACATGGTCACATATACAGATATCCGCATATGCGGATATCTGTATTTTATTCTGATACTTTCAATTTCACGGCACTCGGGAGTGGTAGCGGTAAGAGTCAACTAAAACCAGTACGAATACTCTTTCCATATTATGATCCCCGGATAGTTCAGGAACAAAACAAACAAATATCGCGTCATTTAGGGGGTCAGTTTATTATGAACGAAATAATTAAAATCATTTTGTGCACCGAAAGAAGTTTTATTACGGTGTTCGCGTCGGATGTTTTGTTTAAATCAAAATATCAAAAGTTTTTCAATTTTTTAAACTCGTTGCAAATTTTACGCGGCCTGTATAAAATATGTACCAAACATTATAATTTTGTTGATCATATTTTGTGTAATCTATATATTCTACAAATAAACATATAACTGTTAGCATGAATAATAACCAAGATATTCAATGTAAAAGGATTCGCAAAAGTCAAACAACAAAAATGTAGTAAAATTAAAATACTCGTAATTACTTTTGGCTTTTAGGTATACGTACACATGATAAAAACTTGGTGTATTTTGATAAGTGACAAATTTTATATCAACTTCCGGGTGACCGGAAGTGGCAGTCATTTGAGAGCATTTAAATTGTTCGAATCGAGTATATCTCGATTCCATTTCCGTGATTCTGCTCGAGGCTACGAGCCCGCCGCGCCATGCGATCGCTACGTATAGGTAAGTATACCTCCTAACATATTCTGCTGCCCTGGTCGGTCGGACTATCAAACAGCTGCAAATTCAGGACGAAAAATATCGTGACTTGATTTTAATTGTGGGTTTGCAATATTATGAAGGAAATAATAAATCTTTGAACATATTGGGGTACAATTTTGGCGTCTGTCCCAAACTCGCAGCGTTAGAAGTGGGTTGTAACTTAGTTTTTACGTAGACCAATAGAAATGCTGGCAGCGAAGCCAGGAATTCTAGAACAACTAGCGCCACCACGCAGAGGACTGCCAAACCCTGCAAATTTCACTGATGGAAACACATTTTTGCACAAAACATGGTGTTGTGGTCTATTTTATGCCAAAACCGCTTTCTCAAAACCTGGGGGACACTGTAACAATTGTATTTATGCATAATCCATTCAAATTGAAGCATTATTAACTTGTCAATCTGGATTTGAATAGTTGAAAATTGCCCACCTTTGCGATTTTTTTTTTGGAAACCTATCAGGTTTTTTGAAAAAAAGAATCTCTTAAAGAAAGAAGGCATCCTTCTTGCGTATGCTCTATTTTTTTGATTTCAAGATTCGAAAGTGTTTGGATAAATTCTTGGAGTAGGCGACACCTGTTTCGGGCATTTTTTGAATGTAGGCCCTTAATGAAATTTTGTTAACAAAAACTATGCGAAAAAATCTTCAACACAATAAGGCCTCTTTCAAACGATCCGACTTTTGCCGTGCGCCGTCTACGGCGCGACGCCGTGTTTTTCAAATAACCATAGTTATTTACGGACTACTTCACACAGTAAGAATCACGCCGTTTCCGACTTTTAGCCGTGCACGGCCGCCGTTGTCCCTACGGCGCCCATTTCGATACGGCGCGGCGTTTTGCCGTCCACGGCGTAAAATGTACACGCAGTTAGATATGCGTGTTCAAACGCACCGACTTCTCATTGGACGGCTTCCCGTCCTACGAGAAGATTCTCGCCACAACTTTATTTGCAACGGTGAACTGTAAAGTCAGAGCGATTATGGAGGGTCCGGAAATTGATATTGAGGTTTTAATAACCTCAATTTCTGAAAGACCAGTGCTTTGGGACAATAGTCTAGACTCTAGAAGATTATAAGTGTGGAACAAAAACTTCGGCAGCGTGGGAGGAAGTATTCTAGGAATTAAATTTAGTTATTGAATTGATGTGTGGTTACATCTTACATATACACACATTACAATTCCACGACAAACTTTTGAAATTAACGTTAGTTTTAGCAAATAACGCATTACATATTGTACACATTCAATTATTCCACTGCCATTGAAGTGACCCTTCTGGAGTCATCCCTCATCGTGGTATTCTGCTTGAGAAGTAGAGGACTTATTCGATTCAGGAGCTCATCGAAACTTGACAGAGAAATCCTAAAGTAATTGAAATTGTTTTTGTCTTTTCGCGGATCTTCATATAATGTCAGGAAAGCACCAGAAAGCAGTCTATCAACATTTAAAGGATGAACCCACTTCCTCCGCTGTGGCTTCTTTTTATTTATTTTTTTTTTGGTATAAATAATACAAATATAACAAATTTCACGACTGTTCATTGTATCCAATGTACTTCAGTCTTCAAGTACTCAAAAACAACTGAGCTGAACGCACGGCGTCAAGCCGCGTCGTGGGTTGCTTTCGACCACGTCGTGCGAATTACGGCGTGTTTTTTTGGTAAACACGGCGCTGCGCCGTTGACGGCACACGGCAAAAGTCGGATCGTTTGAAAGAGGCCTAACACGTTCTATTCAACAAATAATTGCGCAAACCTGACTTGAACGCCTTTATGCTGACCGTTGACCTAATATCCCTAGGGACCGAGTTATACAGCTTACATCCCATATAGCATAAGCTCTTCTGGTACGACGTATGGCGATGCATGGCCGGCAGCAAATGATCAGCACCTCGTGTTCTGTATGCGTGCTCAGCCCCATGATCGAAGTCGCTAGTACGCCGGTGGACAAAACAAACCGTCTCGAGGATGTAAACGTCATAAAATGTCAAGAGTTTACGCGTCTTGAACACATCCCTACAAGATTCACCGCCTCGCAGACCAAAAACAGTCCTCAGCGCACGTTTTTGCAGTAAAAATACTTTCTGGGCCGCTGAAGTCATTCCCCAGTGAATTATTCCATACTTCATTCTTGAATAAAAGTTTGCAAAGTAGAATGTCTTTACCACATCGGCACTACAGGACTTCCCCAGTTGGTAAAGAGCATAGCACGATCTGGATAACTGCGAGGACAATACCTCCACATGACGTGACCAGCTCAAACAATCATCGACCTCAATGCCGAGCAAACGGCATGACTTATCTATATCAATTACTGAATTGCCAAACTTTATGGTTGAATTAAAATTTTTTGAAAAGAAAATGCATTTAGTTTTGCTATGGTTAATAGTAAGTCGATTGTTTGACCAGAGGCGTAACTAGGGTATGGCAGGCATGGCACGTGCCATGGGCGCCAACTAAAGGGGCGCGAAAAAGCGCCTAACGTACGAATACGAAACCGAAAATAAACAAAAAATATAGGTAAAAATATGTCTATCAAAGGACTGAGTATGGAAAAGAAAAATCAGGAAAAATGGAATAACGCACGCATTCATATTTCATTTGATTCTCCATGTTCCCTAAGCCTCTTTCTGTCTACAGGATTTTGTACTAAAAAAAAAAAAAAGGAAGTCGGAACTGGTGTGATTTCTTGAAAAGACCTGTCTCCTGTCTTTGTGAGGCCACAGAGAGTCCTTCAGTCAGATTTTAATACAGGAAGTTCTTGGTTTGTTTAAACTTATTTCGAATTTTGACTCTGGTCATAAAATACCATAAAAGATTTGCGGAGAGTCGTAGTCGAACCACTTCATCTCTTTCACAAAAAATACAGATCAGCTTTATTCACATCATGGCATCCACTGTTCGTCATAGTTTGCTAGAAAGAATACGCAAAGCAAAGTATTACGGACTAATGTTCAACTCCTGATCTCTGGACTCCTGATCAAGCTCATCGTGAATAAATGGCTGAGGTAGTAAGATATGATGACATAAATTTTGAGAAAAAAATCGTTCAGATTAGAGAATCCTTTCTCGGTTTTATACAAATAAGCGATAACGACGCTGCAAGCTTGGTTTAAGAAATATTGAAGCGGTTAGAAAGACAACATGAATTTACAAGATTGCAGGCCACAGTGCTATTATTATATGATAATGCTGCTGTTTTGCCTGGACACAAGACTTCGTATTGACTGCGTTCAAAAGAGGTTCAGGATTCTAAAATGAACTTACATAATGCAGCTTTAGATTTAAAAGCTCATGATGAAAGAGAAGTGTTAGTAACTCACTGAAAGAAGGAATTCAAATATGCAATGAACCTGACATGCAATTTGAAAGACGTCAAAGAAGAATGAAAAGAATGGATGGCAAAACATCGAGAGATGCTGGTTTATCAGCTAAAGAAGATATGAAAGGGACTGTCGACCGGCTATGCAAAGAATTAAAAAGTAGAAGTATTCGTTTACAAGAAACAGATGAAAAATTTGAATTTGCTTCTGATATGGAAGGGTTGTTTTAAAGCCGAAACGAGCTACTTTAAAGCACATTGCGTAACATTTGGAGAAACCTACAGTTGCGATGTGGATGGCAACAATTATATGAAGAAATTTTTGATTTTAGAACGCTGTTAACAAGCCGTGCAAGCCATCATATTGCTGACGATCGCAGTTTTTATTGCCAGCTGCGAAAGATCATTTAGAAAATTAAAATTGATACTTACTCATATTTGAGAGCCTCGATGGGCCAAAGTCGATTATGTGATGTGAATAGAATGAAAAATGATCGACGAAATAGACTTTGATAATATGCACAATTAAACAATTTGCGTCAGCTAAAGTAAAAATTATTATAAATAAATTTGTAATAAAGTGTTAATAGATTTAATTTGTGTGTTTTTTTACACAACTTTTAAGTACTTTCTTTTTGAAATAAAACGTAAACAATCTATCGTCGGAGAGGGGCGCAAATCGGTGCTTGCCATAGGCGCCATTTACTCTAGGTACGCCACTGTGTTTGACATCCATCTCAAAGTGTCCTCGTATGCTCTGGACGCCGTAAAACGCAGCTCGTCGACAGTGTCCGCCGAGAGAAATATGTTGATATCGTCGGCATACAGGGTAACCTCAATACTACTTAAAAGATTTGGCAGATCATTGATATAGAGTAAAAATAATGTTGGACCAAGAATTGACCCCTGTGGTACTCCTGCGGTAAATGTTATTGGGTTTGACCTGTTGCCTCCCACACACACTCTCTGCGGACGGTTCGACAGATACGACCTCAACCAGTCTGCCGCAACACCAGTGATTCCGTACCTCTCCATCTTGAACATAAGAATGGAGTGATTGACGCAATCAAATGCCTTCGATATGATGAGGTATCAGAAACAGAACTTCTCTTAGACAGGTTACAGTTTCTAAATGGGCGTCTCTAGACTTCAAATTTATCGTGGAATGGGATATTACAAAATATCAGAATATCGCACTAAAGTTATTTATGACAATATGCGTATCAGTTGCTTCGCGTGAAAGGTGTTTTAGCAAGTTAAAATTAATAAAAAATCATTTGCGGGCAACAATGACCCAAACGAGACTTAACAAATTTGGCATATTAACAGTAGAACACCAGGCAACACAAAATATAAATTTTGAAAATGAGATTTCTGAGTTTCCGGCTGTTAGAGCTAGAAAGAAGAAATTTTAAGAAGAGAAGAGATTCACTATCATACATCTATATGAATACATACATACATCTATATACCTACCTATAATAAAACAGTACTATTATTATCATAATATTGTAACTTTTTGTAACTTATTAATATCATTTGTATTAAATAAAATCATACTTTACGTTTATCGGATTTTTGTTAATTTTAAAGGTTTTCATTCCTAGGGTGACACTACGATATCCGCACCGGGTGCCACCCATGGTAGCTACGCCACTGCAGGTGATGCACAGTTAATGGTCAACCTATCCTCAGAGTACGGGATACAGAACGAAGATGCCATCTTAGAAGACAGATAGCAAGCCCGGAAAAATATTAAGAAACACCAAGACAAAGACAAAGAACGATACGACAACCGACACCGGGACGTACCGTACTTCGGTCCGTACAAAATAATTGAAAAAATAAACAATTTAAATTATATAGTGGAGTCGGGGTCGAGATGTACGGGATGTGTAGTTCATGTATCACGCTTCGCTCCTTATCACGATCCGTGGAAACCTCAGATTTTTTATAAATTTTATACATTTTCTATAAATTTGTTACATTCGACAAGATGTAATAGGGCTAATTTTGAGACGAGGAGTATATGGTGTTTTTGAGTTGTCCAACTTGCCGTAGTTCTTGAAAAATTAGCAATAAGATACAGTACTTCTGGGCACCGTAAATTTAAATTCTTTATAATCCTGTATGATTTTGTAATATATAAGTTGCTTTAAGTTGTTTTATGTATACTGCCGTTATGTTTTTGTTTGTTTTCATGTTCAATGATTGCGGGGTGTCTCGATGGATCAGCGTGGAGGTTATAGTAAGGTTTCAAGATCACTGGCGCAGACAACGAACGGTTCGGTCCAAAGCAGGGAGGCTGAACTAAGTAGGGCTCGTAAACTGTCGGACGTGAAGCTGCAAGATGGACATTGCGAAGTAGGCACCACATAGACTACCTATGGTATCCGTACAGCGATGTTTGTCAAGGAGGAAAGATGGCGTACAATAGCCTGGACTGAGTAAGGCTGAAAGAATGTCCAAAAACCCTCCAACAACAGTACTTGCAGTTACCGCTGAACTACTACGTCCTGAAAACCTTAAAAGACAACCCCAGCAGTCACCACCATTGTCTGTTTTGTTTTGTTTTTAATTTTTGTTATTTCTTGTTACTCCCTTCCTCCATGGTTTCCTCAATTTGCCAACAAGCAACTCTAAAGTATATGTACATAGTACATACCTACCTGTGCGGTCGCTTGTATCTGCTGCTGGCTTTTCAACAAAACCATCTCTTTACTAATTTTGAAAGACCGTATTATAGCGACCCAAAATGTTGTTTTATAATTATTAAAATGTACTCTTATTGCCTTTGATCGAACGAATTGAAAAATGTTTGGAACAAATAAGAACCATCCTGATATGTATAGTTTATTTATTTAGTAACTGTTTCTAAAGATTCTCTAATAGCGTTTTCGAGTTATACAATTTTATGCACTCACTCGGTGCGAACTGCACCGTAAATATGCGTAAACCGCATTGTTTTGGTGCAGTTCTTTAAAACCAACTCCACGGTGAACTAATTCATAACCTTAAATACGTGACTTTCAAATGCTCTTAAGAAACTATTTATAATTATATTTAACTTCCCGGGTGTTATTCTTATATATTTTATCTATATTTATCATCTCAACACAAAAAGTAATGACATCTTCATTGATTAAGCCAGTCAAGAAGAGTGCTCTGAGTGCGTGCAGTGTATAAGCCGAACACTCGGTACGAAACAAGTGGAAAAGCCGAACACTCAAACCCGCACCAGCACGATGCAGCCGAGTGCAGTAAATCGAAAACGCTATAAGAAAGATACATTAGGCGAACATGTAGGAGGTAGGTACTTATGAACGTTTTTTTAAAGGTTTTCGTGGTTCCTTCCGGCGGACTAAGATCGATGACGTGACGCTACTATATTAGGTTTGTTCGAGCAGCACCAAAATAAGTGCATAAAGGTGAGTTTAGACTTTAGACATGCATGGATTTAGTGACAGTTCTACTTGTACGCCAGTAAAGGTTTACACAACATGTGCGAAATCAAACATAAGTGACACGCCAGTTTCATTTTTAAAGTGAATTTCACACTGCGCAATATGTCGAATGAACTTTCCGAAGCATGCATGAATAGTCGCTAAACTTTTAGTGGAAAAAAAGGTAAAAGAAAAATAGAAAATGAAACGACAAAAAGGTCGTGTCTGGGTTAAAACATGGATTAGTCGTCGACCTTCTTTAGGTGCATCTGCAAAACTTCTAGAACTCGCAGCAGAAGTTTCTGCAAGCTATAAAAACCATCTCTCTGAATGATGAAGCAAAATTTTGATTCTCTTCTTAAATTTGATTATCAGTTCGGCTGACCACTTTTTTGCTCTTATAAACTATCTAAACAACAATAAGCACAAATTAGGACCTCAACTGAAACGAAAATGTAACTAAAAACTGGCGAGCTGACGTGCAAGCATTTGTTTACAGAGGCAAATTTTGTTTTGCTGCACGTATTTGTCATCACTGGCGCCAGTGACTTCAGAAGGCAGCAGACTTTTCCAATCCATGCATGCATGATTTCAACTTGCATGCCAGTTGATGTTTACACATGCAATTTAATTATACTGGTGCGCCAGTTTTTATTGGAGCCAGTAAATCCATGCGTGTCTAAACTCACCTTAAAGGTGAGTTTAGACATGCATGGATTTAGTGGCGCCAGTCAGTGCCGTAACGAGGGTATGAAGCGCCTGTGGCAAATATCTAACTTGCGCCTCCGCGTAACACACATAATGACAAAAACATTAATATTAACGTAGCAATTAAAATTTTTTCAAATGCAAGGTAATAAATGTTATCAAGATGAGTTGCGGGTAAGTATATGCCATGTATTTCTCAAGGTATTTGTATCAATAAATAATGTATAACCTAAGTAAGAACAAATTTTTATACATAATCAAAGACGACAAAATAAAAGAAATACAAAACAAAGGGCATCCATACCAAATTTAAACAAAGGTATATGTGTTAAAATAATATAATAAAAGCATAAAGCAGTTCGCCATATTTTGTAAAGTAACTTTTCTCGCCTATTCATTTGCAAAAAAAATTTAATGTTTTGCAACATCTTTTTCAATCGATATTATAGACATGTTTGTCAATCGCTCTTGTCCAATAGGGGAAAGAAGGTACAATTTTACAATTTTTAATTTGCTAAACGAACGTTCGCAGAAAGCTGTTGTTACATGCATTGTTATAAAAATCCTTAATGCTATGTCTAGATTTGGATACGTGTTATGTAATGCTGTTCGTAATTTTTTGCATTATTTGAAAACCGTCAATATCGCCTAAATTTTCAAAAACTTCAATGGCTTGATATTTGTAGCTCTCAATTTCACATATAAATTTGGAAGCTTCTAAGTCGCTGTTCAATGCTATATCTGTTGCACATTGTTTAAGATCATCCATTTAAACAACTGAATTTGTTTCCGACCTCTTGCAAAACCCAAAAGCACACATTTCTTTTTTGTAATGCAGTTTTAGTCATGTTAAACGAATCATCGGTAGCTTTCTCAGCAGGCATATTTTTTTCTGGAATGTAACTTTCAATATTTATTGTTTCGGCTACACTTTTTGCTGAATTATGATTTATGAAGCGAATAGTAGAAATCATTTCGGTACTGTTGAATATAATTTTTAGAGCATTTATCATTTTAACAGCATTTTCGACTGTAGTTTTTCTTTCCTGTAAAAGTAAATTTACTTTATTTATCTTTCCTAATATTGAATCCCAAAATATTTCTTGTTAATAATTTTCGCACAATTCAAGCATTTGTTACAGCGTCTCCTGTAACTTGTCTATATCCATCACACATTTCATTAAGCAGTTCTATTATTAAAGGTATTTGATTTCGTAAAACTTCGTAATTCTCAATAAGAGTTGGTCGGAATCCTTTGTTTTGCGCCCCAAAGGCAGTTGCGCCCGTGGCGGGCGCCTCTTTTGCCACGCCCTCGTTACGGCACTGGCGCCAGTAGTAGCGCCAGTTCTATTTGCACGCCAGTAAAGGTTTACGCAACATGTACGAAAACAAAAGAAAGTGACACGCCAGTTTGATTATTTATTAAAGTGAATTTCACACTGCGCATTATGTCGAATGAACTTTCCGAAGCATGCATGAATAGTCGCTAAACTTTTCGTGGAAAAAAGGTAAAAGAAAAACAGAAAATGAAACGACAAAAAGGTCGTGTTTGGCTTAAACCATGGATTAGTCGTCGACCTTCTTTAGGTGCTTCTGCAAAACTTCTAGGAGAACACGCAGCAGAAGATTCTGCAAGCTATAAAAACCATCTCTCTGAATGATAAAGCAAAATTTTGATTCTCTTCTTAAATTTGATTATCAGTTCGGCTGACCACTTTTTTTGCTCTTATAATCTATATAAACTACAATAAACACAAATTAGGACCTCAACTGAAACGAAAATCTAACTGAAAACTGGCGAGCCGACGTGCAAGCATTTGTTTACAGAGGCAAATTTTGTTTTGCTGCACGTATTTGTCATCACTGGCGCCAGTGATTTCAGAAGGGTGCAGACTTTTCCTATCTATGCATGCATGATTTCAACTTGCATGCATGTTGATGTTTACAGATGCAATTTAATTTTACTGGTGCGCCAGTTTTTATTGGCGCCAGTAAATCCATCCATGTCTAAACTCACCTTAAAGCACTTATTCTTTCACCTGCGCATGGCAAATGGGGGTTTTGCCCTAATTGCCCTGCAAAAACCTGCATTGCGTATCCCCAATTGTTTTGACTGGTTTTGACTGTTGCTCGAACGAACCTATTACTATTCACCCAAGACGATCACGTGACATAAATTTGACGTCATTGGACTTGGTCCGCCAGACCAACACATTTAAAAAATCTGTCCATGTAGGTCCGCCTATTAAAACTGCGCGGGAAGCACGCCAAAATGTAAAACTCCTCAACATCTCCTCAAAAAAATGGAAACTGTCATCTTAGGTAATAGGTATAATGGATTGCCTATGTTTTGGCGGATTCTGTTTCAACTTCCATATTTATTCGTAATAGTGTAATTAATTTGCGAAATAGATTTACTATCTAGGTAGCTCGATAATTAGGATGTTTCATAATTATTACCTAACAATTTATTATCACCTTCACATTCAACAGTTGTTGCCAATTGTTGCGCTGGCGGCGCCGCCGACCGCATTGTTAACAGCGAACAGCTGACATAACCTTAATGTTTTCAAGTTTCTTCTGCGAAGGCTCCAGGTACTTAGCTGCCAATTGTAAAGGATTTACATAAACCAATTACCCCAATTTTTTGTAGAGCAGTTAGTGAAACCCCAGTTAGTAATGACAGGTACCTACCTACATTTTTAATTTTTGTTTCCTTTTGATTTGAATGTATGAATATTTTTAGATGATCCAAAAGACATTAACGATGTTTTTGATGATATTGTATTTAGCGAGGAGCATTTAAAAGAAGAAGGCTATCGAGAAGGTGTTGCACAGGGTCTCAAAGAAGGCAACAGTGACGGCTATCATTTAGGCTATCATCGTGGTGCTGAAATTGGTGCTGAACTAGGATATTATTTAGGTATTGCGGAAAGTTTTCTATATTCTGATGAAAAGCCATCAGAAAAAATCAAAATTAACTTAGAAAAGTTAGTTTCACTTATTAACAATTTTCCAAAAGAGAACAATCCAACTTTCGACATATTGTCGGAAGCTGATAAAATTCGATCGTTTTACAAAAAAGTTTGCGCACTGCTAAAAATTGATGCATTTTATCCAGAAGTGGACGTTTTATCTTTTTAACTATGACCAAACAAATACAGCAACAAATCAACCATATTTTAACTCATCTTGATAAATACTCTTTATTGGTTGATTGTCATATGGTTGACTATTTCAGTAAGGAACTATTTGAAAAATGTACACCTTCAAATATAAAAGATGAAATTGGCAAGTATGGGTATGACCACACTTTGAATACTATTTTTAAACAAACCGGCAAACTGACTAATATCATGGAATTTATATCAATATGCAAAGATTTAACTCTTTATACCAAAACAGATATTTGTTTAACTCTCTCTGACTTGATAGACATATTTATTAGTTTAGGATCTGAGCACATAAAAGGTTTAAAGTTAGATGTATTCATGAAACAAAAGAAATCACACGAAGTGGAAATTTTAAGCACTATCGCAGCATCTTTAAGACAGATTGGTAGAACAACTCATGTTATTGACATTGGAGATGGTAAAGGATATTTAAGTTCTTTGTTAGCCTTGCATTATAATATTCCTGTTTTGGGTGTAGACTGTTCTGAAATAAATACAAGTGGTGCTGTTAAGAGGGCTCAAAAGCTGAGTAGGAATTGGCAAGGCGTAATGAAAACGTCAAATACATCAGATGAAACCCCGAAAGAAAAAGTTCATAATGAAAAAAACTTGTATAAGCAGATAACAAAATTTGTAACAGAAGACACTAACCTCAAGCAATTAGTTGATGATATATTTATAGAAAAAAGTGACGGTTTATCATTAGTTGGACTCCATACTTGTGGAAATTTAGCCCCATCATCTATTAAAATCTTCACCACTAACAGTGATGTTAGAACAATTTGTAACGTAAGCTGCTGCTATAACCTATTAACTGAAGCTGATGAAGTTGAAGATCATGTAAAATCAAAAACTGGTTTCCCAATGAGTAATTTCCTAAAGGAAAAGAACTGCAATTTAGGTCAACGATTAAGAATGTTATCGTCACAATCATTTGACAGAATATTATTTAAAAAAGAGCTACCTAATAAAACAGTATTTTATCGAGCAGTTCTTGAGGTAATTTTAGATGAGTATTATCCACATTTAAAATCTAGAATAGTTGGCAGATTTAAAAAAAATCACACTTCTTTCATTGAGTATGTAAGAGAAGCCTCAAACCGGTTGAAAATTGATATTGGAATGACTGATGACAACATAGAGCAGTTTGAGGACAGGTATAAAGCTAAGGAAAAAGAGTTGTATTGCTTTAATTTGTTAAGGTGTACAATGGCACCGGTTATTGAATCTTTGATATTGTTGGATAGATTACTTTATTTAAAAGAGGCCACTATCCAAAACTCTTATTTAGTTCGCCTTTTTGACCCGATTATATCACCAAGGTGCTATGGCCTTATAGCATTTAAGGATATGTAACTTGACGTGGATAAAACTTGTTTATATATAAAACTTGTAGATATCAATTTTGTACAATAAAGACTTCATTATGTTATTTTTATGTTATATATTTCTGTTACTTTGCCATGTACCTATATTTCATGTATATTTGGAAGACTAAAATATTCAGTCACTTTACTAAAGCCTACATACTTACTTAAAATGTTCGATTGAATCTGCGATATAATATCACAAAATATTTTTCTCATTTGTAAGATTTTATGTACTATCGTGGCCATATATTATGTCCCTTCTTTTGACGTCCATTTTCTCGGAAACATAGGGGCGAAAAAATTTGAAAAAATTCTTGTGCTGTCCTTGATTAATATGCTACAACTCATAAAAATTAGAAAGCTGTATGTGTTGGCGTTTTCCCGATTTTTCCAAATTAAGAAGAATTTGGGCTGTTTTTGCCACGTAATTTTTATTCGTTTAACTTTAGCAATTAATTACTCCGGAAATAATACATAGATTTGAACGAATTAAAAAGTAAAATCACCTGCGGAATGCTAGCTTTCAATGTGCATTTTTGTAAAATCATTGGATTAGTGCTTGACCCACAAAAAGCTATATTATGCAAATGCAATGCCAGCAATTCCTTTAATAGAAGAGCTAGAATAATGAAATATAGACTATAGGCTACCCACTAGTTCATAGGTTTAAAGTTTATTAGATAATCATGGTTTATCTTGCATTTTCCCTACAAAAGATCGAGTTTAAGCATCTCATGATTGCTGCAGTTAACGCGGCGCTCTACGGTCCTTGGGGCGAGCGGGGAAAGGGATCCACAGCGACGCTGCCAGTAGTGGCGGATCGCACGTGCATTACTATAGTTACTAGTGTTTACGGACACAATACATAAAACGACACGGCGATTATGCCTCGCCAAAGAAATTTGGATATCCGGCGACAGATTACCGAATTAAAAAATAATGGCAAAATAAGTCCCATGGGAATTCTTGGCAATTTAAATCGGGTTTCGGGTTTAGCAATAAAAATTAATGAGTGATCTGCAAAATATTCTATGTGTCTACAAATTTACGATGCTAAATTTGTAAAAGTTTTTTGATATTTTTAAGTTTTATACGGTCAGTGCTGACGTTTGTAATATATGTAATATATCAAGAGTTGTATTTATTTTATATTGTTTCTGCATGTATTTAAATATTATTAATAAATAAGCTGTTGAAACTGTTATAATAGTTTGAATATTTATATAACAAAATCGGGCATACCTTTTAAATATTTTTTGGGTTTATCAAGCAAGCTTAATTTAGTATTCACCACTAATCGGAAAATCTGCTAACTCCATATTATTAGATCTATCCGCTTCCATCAAAATCTTGTTTACAACCTTATTGTATAAAAACTGAAGAAAACATTCTCTCGTACAGGGTCACAATATTATAATCAAAATTATGCAATATTAAGAATTTAATTGTTAGTTAAAATTACTACCTTGTCAAGTTATGGCTCTTTTGGTGTATTGATAATAAGCTGCCCGGTTCTCCCAGCTGTCGGTTCTCTCCGACATGACTGCACCGCTAACGCCTCCTTTCCCCGCAGTACCCCAAAGACCGTAGAGTTTCAGCACGATCTTTTGTATGAAAAATGCAAGATAAACAATGATTATGTAATAAACTTTAAACCTATTTCATTATTCTAGCTCTTCCAATAACGGAATTGCTGGCATTGCATAATATAGCTTTTTGTGGGTCAACCACTAATCCAATGATTTTACAAAACGGCGCATTGAACGGTAGCATTCCGCAGGTGATTTCACTTTTTAATTCGTTCAAATCTATGTATTATTTCCGGAGTAATTAATTGCTAAAGTTAAACGAATAAAATTTACGTGGCAAAAACAGCGCCAATTCTTCTTAATTTGGAAAAATCGGGAAAACGCCAACACATACAGCTTTCTAATTTTTATGAGTTGTAGCATATTAATCAAGGACAGCACAAGAATTTTTTTCAAATTTTTTCGCCCCTAGGTTTCCGAGAAAATGGACGTCAAAAGAAGGGACATAATATATGGCCACGATAGTACATAACAAAAACGTGGCTCCGTAACCCAATTTGCCGGAACTGCCGAACAGACTAGTTTTTTTTAACACTACTATCTAAATGCGCAATGTAGGTTTTGTAAGGGCAAAACCTCCATTGTGTATGCGCAGCAGAAACGATATGTGCCTTTTGCACTTATTTTAGTGCTGCTCGAACACATCTAATATTACCTTTGTTTGCGGTAACAAAAATTACCGTTTGATAACCGTTGGTTACCATGGGAGCATATGTATCAGTGTTAGAAGGGTGGGGAATAGTGATGTAAAGTTTCGTTACTTCCGAGTACCCGTTACTATTAGGTACACTACCCGTTACTTAGTACCCGTTAGGTACTTTGCACCCGTTACTTTATTACAGTTACTTTTTACCCGTTACTTTGTACAAGTAGTAGCGATTGAGTACATAGTACTGTTTGATTTTGAGTACTCGTACTATCGTTTAGTTACCTATAAGAGTATGTATACGTATATCGTATTTGCCGCAAACGCACACTGATGGATTTTGTTTTTGGCGCGCGCATAGTACATATTGAGTGAGTGGGCCGGCTGAGACGTCGGGACTTCGGGGTTTTTCCCGAGGCCCCGCGCTTAAGGGGGCCCCGCGCTTTCATATTTCGGGCGTTTTTGACATCGGAAGGGGCCCCGCATATAATAATTTCCCGAGGCCCCGCAAAACCCACAGCCGGCCCTGATGTGACAACAAACAAAAAATCATACAGAAATTACCTTTTGATGTTGTTGGTTGTTTAGGTCCCGTCCGGGATATTTCTCTGAGAATTGTGGGGTGTTTTGAAATTAAATGTTTTCTCAAATTGGTTGTGGTTCCCCCTCTGTACAAATACTTATGTTTACTCATATTGCAGACGGCTTTTTCATTTTCTTTCGCAGTAAAATGAAGCCAAATTTCGCTTCTTTTTTGTTTCTTTCTGAGCGGACATGGTATGTCTAAGAATTAATTTAATCTTTTAGTTAAACTACAATAAAAACATTCCTAAAACTTACCTGTTCTATGTCTAATTTGTCAGATTTATTTATTAAACCACAAAATGTTGGCTGGAGAAATGCACCTGGGGGTCGATCTTGCAGTTTACTCGACCCAGGTATGTAGTGAGTGCAGAGCGAGAGATCTGCGGGACTGGTAGAATACGCAAAACTAGTACCGATAGTAAAAGTAACTGGTATACGTTTATATCGGTACCCGTTACTTCGAATCGCCGAGTACCCGGTACAAAGTAACTAAAAGTTACTTTTTTTACATCACTAGTGGGGAATCATAGCGCGATATTGTGTCGGTCCATGGTCCATCATAACCATCGAGATTAAAAGAGGAGGCGTCATATTCATATGAGCTCAAAAATGGGATCGCTTTATGTGAAATCATAGTCGTTTAGTCCAAAAACGTCAAAGTGAGATGCCGATATATTATATCGATTTAAGTCGTTTCGGGTGAACTATAGGTATTTTTTATAAGTACCAAACTTGCCTGGCATGTGCCATAAGAAACCGTTGCAGCAGAAAGGATTCTGGCTGCAATAAATCGACTGGAATTACATTTATTTAACAATTAACTGTTTCCAAAGATTCCTGCTCGCAAGAAATTGTGTGCAAATACAGTACAAATTATGATGATATAAATGGCATAGAAAAAGCTCATGAACAGCTTCCTGGTCGATTATAGCCCTATCGAAAAAGATCGCACTATCAAAGATAAAATATCCTTTAGGGGATATTTTGTGTAAAAGAATTTATTATCGAAACATATTTTCTTCCTTAGTCACACATGGTTTTATTCAACATGTATTAAATAATCATAACATTATTAGGTTCGTTCGAGCAGTCGTCAAAACCAGTCAAAACAATTGGGGATTCTTGTACGCATACGCAATGCAGGCTTTTGCAGGGCAAAACCGGCATTTGGCATGCGCAGGAGAAAGAATAAGTGCTTTATGCACTTATTTTGGTGCTGCTCGAACAAACCTATTAATTGAGTATTAAAAATAGGTACATATTTTTCGGATGTGTTAAATCGTAAGATGAAAATAAATAAATCCGCCGTATTCGACATAACAAAATAGTTTTGTTTAGTAGCTACAAAATGTAAATACTTATTGTGTTCTTCATATTTACGGTACAATTAATGTAAAATAATTATATGTTTGTTATAACCTGAATCCAGAGTAGGTATTTTTGTGTTTATTACATTTTTAATTCCTTGGGTTAAACTCGTGTAGTAAACACTGTTTATCTATAAAACGCTACAAAGTAAAACGCTACAACACTAATAAATAATGGGTCGTTTTAATTTTTGATTTGGAACGGATACATAAATGCGGTATTCGTTATTTCAAACTCCGTATTGCACAACAACGTTGCTAACACAGTATTATCAACATTTTTATTGAAATGTTTTACCAAAATATTGATAATGCCAAAAAACTGGCGCTACGGAAATGGATGTCACAAACGCCATGATATTAGCTGTATTCGATTGCTGGCCGCGATCTGTTCACTTGAATTGAATCGGATTACGATCTTTTAGATCGCAAATTTGAAATACTTGCTCCCTATTGGTGGAATCAGGTTGAATCAGACGTCAAACGAGCAATCTAAAGGTGCGTTTTCATTAGTACTATTGGCAGTGGTGGCAGACACCATTATAGTATTTCAAATAGAAAATTGCTAGTGACTCATGTTTATGTACATGCAAACCAATATGTGTCACTATCACGAATGTGAGAAATACTATAATTTCGTATGCTATCACCGCCATAAACCTACCATTACCAGCAATCGGAACACACCTTAACGGCACTTTAGCCAAATGATTCCTAATCAGTCTAATCAGATTGAAATGAACTGATCACGGCCAGCAATCGATCACAGTACTTGTGTTTGATTGCTGTAATATCTATTTTTGTTGCCACAAATCTATGACATACCATTATTTGTACACTTGTTACAAGTGTAGAGTTTGTGTTACAGGCCCCAGGTCGCGAGGGACACATTTTTTGGGAAGTAGAAAATGATTCTCATTTACTGTAAAATAATTTATTTTCTGTATAAAACAACAGCACAATATAAACATGACAATAAAATATGTTTTATTCAAATAATTATCAAAATAAATGTAAAAAGAGAAATAAACATTTGTAAAAAAACAACTTTATCTCATCTCATTCCACATTACTCTAGACTCTCTAGAGGCTACAAAATAATGTATTATGTACAACATGTTTATCCACATGAGCTAAATATAATTATGTACATAGAAAAATAAGATTCAGTACATTCTTCTCCAAGAATATGTACAACTATACAACTAAGTATCTGGTGATCAACAGGTAAAAAGGGGGGGGGGGTTGAAATATTTCCAACAATCCAGAAATTTAAGTATTGCTATTGCGTATCTCTGACATTACAAACAAACAAAAAATTAGTAATAGGAAATTTTAATTTGGCTAGACCAATATGGAATTTGGTTGCTTATTATCACTTAATGATCATTTTTGATCACCTGATGTATTCAAAATTAGATTGAATGTGGACTACCTTTCTCCAACACGACAACTCAGAATGCCTAAAAATAATTATCAACTTCAATAACAACTATCTGATAAAATAATTTATTTGAAGAAAATAGGATGTGAAAAATGTATTGTGGCTCAGTAGATGTTTTCAGAACTGCCTGTCGAACGCATAATCTCAAAGGAACTCATATTTATGTAGTTGGTAGGTATTCAAAGATTCATTGAAGAGCCTATTTCTTTTGAGCTGCACAAGCAGCAACTAGCGCTGCACCTCTACCACTGCCATCTTCTGACAACATCAAATCAAACTAAAAAATAAATTTAGTAACACATTTATAACGCAAGTAAGATGTCTTACCTTAATAGTTGGTTTAGTCAACTGTGCAATCTTCTGCATCATGAGAGAGTGAAAGTGGGGATGGAACCTATAGACAGAACCGTCAATTCCTACGGTGACATGTGGTTCATTCATCTTGTTCAGGAGTGTTGATAATGTAGAGGAAACCAAGTGAGCTGCCCTCCTAGATACCAGTTCGCAAATATACCTAACATTGACCAAGTCTTGCTCGGTGGCATGGCCGAGACCCAACTCTTGCATGATTTGTTTTGAATTTGTGTAGACGCCGGCAGGATCACTTTCAATTTCGGAAACGTATTTTGTGTAGAACCTTTCGCGTTCAAAGAGCAGGTCTGAACCCTTTCCGCCAAACAGCAAGCCTTCCTTTGTGAGCTTTACAATCACCAGCCTTGCCAATTCACCCATGTACATGCCGGATATCATTTTCTCATACCTAGAAAAATAGGTATTTAAGCTATAAAACCAAGTAACCTAATTACTAATTTGCAACAAGAAGGATTTTTGTATGTATTGACCTTGATCTGATTGTATTGGACGTTCATTTTTTAATTCTGTATTCTAGTGCAGGGAAATTAAGTTGAGAGTGGGTATTAATTGTAGACAGGACTTTTATCATTTGAAATGGCAAAGGAGCTCATAGTGAACATAGAAAAAATAAATGCAGGTCATGGGGTGGTATAGTGTTTATTTGGGGAGGTTGAAAGCGGCTGCAACATACTCACTTTCCAGCCAAACTTGAGGATTTATCCAAAAATATCCTATACTAAGTTGTAGACCATAAAAAACTCTACCACATTCATATGGGTCACATTTTACTATGACCTCAAAAATTCTGAGAAAAATACAAATGCCAATGTCAAAACGAATTTTCTGTTTTTAATTTTTCATTGTCGCAACAATAATTCAATTTAATCAAATTTTGTAAAAGCAATCATTTTTATGTCATGAACAAGCATACATTTTTTTATTAAACAAAAAACAAGAAGTTTTTTAGATATTTAGTTTTTTCAATCAAAATCAGTTGTTTTTAAAAAAGAAAGCTGTGGTGAAAAATCATCATACAGAGTTCTTCTGGTACTCATTTTTGTTGTTTTTACATGTACAGGGTCATTTTTAATGTTTGAATGTCACGTGACTACCGATGTAGGCAACCAAATATACACATATTGGCAGCACTGAATTCAGTTCTGTAAATAAATAAGGCAGTGGCGTATCATATTATTTTTATTATGGGGATATGGTCAAACCATTGAATGATGATTTCTTTAAAAATTACCGCGTACATAGAGGTTATGTTGTTTTTTTTTTTACCATTGTTGTGTTGAACACATTTGTTTGTTCAATCAGTAACAAAAATTGTAAAATACTTACTTTTATTTAATTAATTTTCTTCTTCAATTTGTTGATACGTAGCACAGACAAGTGGTCCAATACAATTACGTAACAAGTATTACGTAGCACTTCACCGTACATACAAACACAGAAATTCAACACAATAAAAAGAAAGTACCTTTATTGATCATTAGTAATTACAGCATATTTTGAAAATGCCCCCCGTCATTTTCAATACACAAATTAACCCGTCTCTTCATATTTTCAAATACATGTTGTAGTTCATTTACCGTTACACTCTCTGTTTCACGCACTATCGCCTCTTGTAGTTCGTTTATGTCGTGCATCCTTGTTTTAAAGATATTATCTTTTATTTTTCCGAAAAAGTAGAAGTCTGGTGGTGTGAGATCCGGTGAACGAGGTGGCCATAATCCTCTACTTATAATGCGATCGTCATAAAACTCTTCAAGGAATCGCAGTGTCTCACCAGCTGTATGCGCAGGGGCTCCATCTTGCTGAAAATTGCCTAATACCAGTTCATCATCATGCAGTTGTTCCATAAATGGTGTCAAAATATTGGTTCGATATCGTTCTCCGGTAACAGTCTCATTAAAGAAAATTGGCCCTATAATTCTTCTTCTAGATATAGCCACCCAAATGCCAATTTTCAGTGGATGTAGGGGTGTTTCAATAAAGTTGTGAGGGTTTTCTGTAGCCCATGTTCTATAATTTTGGCTATTCACATATCCTGACAAATGAACCCAGGCCTCATCGGTGAAGAACGTTAAATCGAGATTATCGTTATTGTTTAAGTGCTCATTAAACCATCTACAATATCGTAGTCGCAGTTCATTGTCGTGTGGGTGTAGTTCTTGAAGTACGCTGACTCTGTACGGGTACCTATGCAGGTTTTTTCGTAAAGCTTTACGACAGGTTGATGCAGACATACCTAAACAGAAGAGGAATAATGTGTTAATAAATAAATAGACAAATTATAACGGTGTTTCTACCGTACCTGCTTGCTGAGAAAGCTGTTGCAAGGATTTGTTTGGGCTTCGATCCATACGTTGTCGAATATTGTCAACAACATCTTCCGTTAAAATTGTTGGTGTACCTGTTGATTTTCCCTTACAAATACAATTTTTTCCCTCAAATCTGGCAGTAACTCGTCGTACATGTTGTGCAAAAACGTCATAATCTACAACTTCATTCGGGTATTTTTCAGCAAACTGTTCGACACACAAAGGTATCGAATAACTCCACGTTCCATCTGCATTGCGGGTGGCACTGCGATAGTGCGCTTTCAGCATGAAAGCATCTTGTTCGGGAGTAAAAACCATCTAAAAATGTTAGAATTAGATAAACATAACCTCAAAATTTGAATAAACTTACGGTTCATATCCTTCCCAACGAATAAAGAGCCCTAAAAAGAACTATTTTTTTAAACACACCTTGATTCACGAATCGCCTTGATTATTTTCAGCCTTTTCACTAAGATCCAAACGACACAGCTTACACTCAAATGAAGAAACACAAACCGCGCGTCACTGGAAATATGTGACGTGTTTCAGTAAATTTCACTAAGCGCGCGCAGGTGTTGCCAACGCCAGATAAACAAACTTACTGCCCAAAAATAAATAGCCAGTCACGTGACGTTCAATCATTAAAAATGACGCTGTACTTATTGATAATAAAATAATAATCCCTATTTAACATGCTGCAAAATTGAAAACTCAATAACGACTTTTGCAACAGTGAATTTTTCAGTATTTGTTCATTATTTGTTTAAATTTGTAAGAAAATTGCAAAACTGTCACACCATTCAATTGTACGGAAAAAATACAAAAACTGTCTCTCATTTCTGCACTAATGCTATAACCATTAAATTAGAAGAGGAAAGCTTCAGATAGGTAAGCAAAATAATCAGTTTTTGTCTTAGAATAAAAAAGTATCCAATACAAAAGTTGTACGTCAAGAAAAATTCAACAACTTTTGTAGACGTTACTGTATGACATAACATGAAACCTTCCGAGAAAAAAGCGAAAAATAATTTTGTAGTACATATTTTTTTTTTATTATTTTCTGGCTCATATCTTATGTTTTTCAATGTATATAATAAACCGTCCAAATTTAAGCGAATGCATTCAGTAGATACTATTACTTTAATTTGTTTCCTCTATTCCTTTTAATGTTATTTTAGAATTATCTTCAATGCATTGCTCTATCAAGCTCAAGTGTACTTCAGTTATTTTTTCTCTGTGCTTTCCACCGCGTAGTTTAGGAGGATTCTCATGATTTTTCACCCATCGATAGGCAGTAGATCTTTTCACACCTAGGTCGCCGCAAGTGCCTTCCAGTCTTCATTGTTATTATATGCACACCAATTGCATCCACAAGTGTAGCGCATTTACTTGTTTAATATAGGGCATTATTTAATCAATTTAATCTTTAAAACGTATAAAAAAAATTACATACACCGACTTAAGTGCGTTACAATTTTATTGTGACTGTAAGTTTGACATGCATCGGCAAGTTGATTAGGACTATGTATTTGAAATGTGTTAAATGTTCAAGTTGATTTTGTTTACAGCCAAATTGAATTTGTTAAATCCCAAATGAATTTTGTTTAATTATAAATTGAAATTGTTTGATCCCAATTTGAAACCAGATACCTCAAATTGATTTTGTTTAGTCTAAATTTAATTTTGTTTTGTACCCAATTGAAATTAATAAATCTCAATGTCTCAAATTTAATTTGTTAAATCTAAAATTGAAATTGAGCTTGAAAAGGTATAGACAAAAAATTATATCTCTTTTATCTTTTGGTGTATTGCTTTTAGGATTCTATGAACTAATATCTGAGAAACTCCCTCAGAACGTGTTACGTGTTTTACAAGTAGAACGTAGGGACCACAGATTCCTCTTAATCCTGCTTAAGATGCCAAATATGTTTAACAATAAAATGGTACATACTTTTGTTTTCCAGGGTTGATAGAGTTTGCATCGATTTCCCTATCATAGTCTGTAACCATGAAGTCTAAACTTCCATCATCGCCAAACGCTCCCCATTCCGTATTGATGAGTACCTCACCAGATCCCCTGTTAGGCTCGTTAAAGTTTTCAGCGTTCTCCTGTTTCTCCACATAGCAGGCGTTGGTTCCAGTACCTAAATTTTGCAATATATAATTAGCACAGGTTTACAGAAGTAACACTGATATATATGTATATATATATATATATGTATATATAGACAAAAAAGAATGAAGAAAATAGGCAGGAATAAATGTGCTGGTCGGGAAAAAAATGCAGTCATAAAACATCAACGAAAAATGCTAATAAGAACAAAATGGCAAGCAAGAACATTACATTAAATCAATAGGTTTGAACTAAATCTGATACGTGCTAGCATGCAAAACTATTTTAATTAACATCAAATTCAACAAATTAAGGAGTAGTTTCACCTGGCTGTGATAATCTATGAACAGGGATCTTGAATCTATGGATTATGCTAAATTGGGAAGAAGGATGGTGGGTTATATATCTATGACGTAAAATAAGAATTAAGTTTTTTATTCTTATAAATTTTATATTCTTATTCTACTTCAAAGTCAATTTAACGAGTAGCGCACTTGTTGAAATCTAATGATACAAACCAAACAGTAATTGGCAAGATCCGTTAATAAACATTATGCATTGGTTTGGCCAAGTGCGTTACAAGTTTTATATTTTTCAAATAAACCTACCGATAATGAGGCCAATTTTACAGTTCCTGTTTTTCCAAGCGCAGGACATCAGTGTACCAGTTGTGTCATTCAAAATGGCGGTAATGTAAAGTTTAATGTCCTAAAACGAGATACACACATGCAATGAAACCATTCAACTACCGTGGCAGTAAAAAGTTAAAACCAATCCATCCGTAATTTTATTTTTTCTAGGTGGTAACAAAACGTGCGAAATAAATTAACAAAAAATAGCACAGGAAAAAACAGTTCAAAGAAAATATATATCTATCAAAGATACCCTTTTTCACGTCTTACCAATGATCATTCCCACCCTGCAATGGCGAGATTTCCAAGCACAGGACATTAAAGTACCAGTCGAGTCATTCAGTATTGCCATAACGTGGATCCAATTTTTTATCTGCAATTATTCCATTCTGGTTGCGGTATTGTTACGTTTATTATAGAGTGTAATATTTGTTATTTAAAATTCACATCAAAAAATGGAAAATTGTTGGATCCAGTCTTGGGTGCCAACAGTTTCAAAATCGCAAAATCAATCATATAAAAAATTTACATATACCGGGTTATTCAATTTTGAGCCTCACCATGGGGATCTCGTTTATTAGTGGAGATAGAGCCTATGTTTAAATTTGACAAAGTTTCGTGTTTTTGTGCTAATCAATTATCTGAAAAGAAATTTCAGCTATCATTTTTCATTTTGAAGATATCCACAAAAAACTGAAATGTTAAGATATTGTTTTTAATTCTTTATTCAAAATCAAATGTAGCTAGACATTTGAAACAAAAACATTCTACGTACTTTTTAACAAAGAATGCAGTGCAATTTTTTATTTTCAAATAACATCAAAGATGACGGCGTAACTATGGCCAACTTATGTTTTTCTTATTCGTGTTTTTTTCCAATTTCCGCAATGTATAACATGTTACTTTTTTAAAATAATGGTGTAATAATCAAAAAATCTTTAGGTACCCAACTGGAGCTTGGTTACAGACTGCTGGAGTCGTTGCCAAGCAACGCCAACAAAATGCACTTGGATCAAGCGGCGCCCTCAGCGTTAGATTTGCAATTTAGCCAAATAAACCTTAATTGTGGTTGATTGTGGATGTAAAATGCCGTTCGTTTACCAATAACGAAAGCGTTATATAGTTAAGAGTTTAATCGAATTTTGACATTTTCCGATAGTAGTGTCTTTTCTCGTTTTCGAAATGTATAACATGTTGGCATTATTTTTTAGAACAATGGTTTAATAATAAATAAACACGTTCTTCTTTTTCTTGTTGTTTGTCTTGCTTATCAAGTAACCAACTGCAGCTTGGTTACAGACCGCCGGCACCGGACAGACCAAGAGTGCTTTGGATTAAAAACATTCAGATTGTAAAAGAAGCAAGTTTATACAACATAAAGACTATTTTTTAAGTAAATGTGAATTTAAGTTATTGGTAAACGGCATTTTACATGCAGAATCAACCACAATTAAGGTTTATTTGGTTAAATGGCAAACCTAGCGCTGAGGGCACCGCTTCATTCAAGTGCGTTTTGTTGGCGTTGCTTGGCAACGAGTCCGGCGGTCTGTAACCAAGCTCCAGTTGTGTACCTGAATGTTTTTTGATTATTACACCGTTATTTTAAAAAATAATGGTAATATGTTATACATTGCGGAAAAGAGAAAAAACATGACTATCGGAAAATGCTAAAATTCAACATGGCGCCCATAAGAAAAACAAAAGTTGGCCATGGTGACTCCGCCATCTTTGATGTTATTTCAAATTAAAAAAATGACACTGCATTCCTTGTTAAAAAGTAGAATGGTTTTGTTTCAAATGTCTAGCTACATTTGGTTTGGAATAAAAAATTAAAAACGATATCTTAACATTTCAGTTTTTTGTGGATATCTTCAAAATGTGCTTAAATTTCTTTTCAGATAATTGATTAGCACAAAAATACGAAACTTTGCCAAATTTAAAGATAGGTTCCTCCACTAATAAGCGAGATCCCCATGGCGAGGCTCGAAATTTAATCACCCGGTATGTTCGTATGTGCAATCTGATGGCAATTGATGTTAAGGTTGAATTTAAAAGGCATCTGAAATCCTATATGCTTCTTAATATTCAGTTGTATAGTTGAATCAATTTAACGTTGCGTGTTGTCAAAGGTGACATGCGGTAGGTACGATATGATTAAATGCATTCCCACTCTTTTTACGGCATGCTAAACTATTGACACTAACGTTGGACGTATGTCTCGGCTGGCTAAGACACACGATCTCGGATGCTAATAAGTATACTAGTGCGTAGAAGAAAGACAGAACCACAATACGTCGGGCATTGGGTAGTTCGGATCTCCAGCGGCGTCGCTGACAGGAGGGTAACTATCAGTTGTTCAGGTATCACTTTAAAATGACGGAAAAATATTTAAATCGTCAAACGAAACAGGTTGTGGCCAATTTTATAGACTATTTTACAGCGGAAAAGCAAAATATGGGTCCCCTAATTTCCCTTAATGCAATTCCGCAATTATTGTCCATTCGTCCTATTGCGAACATTGTTACACTATTTCTTAGAGAGTTGGCGATGTATTAAAAATAAGTCTAAGGACATTATCTAATATTAAAAATGTCAGGGAGGCAAACGAGTCATTCTGTACCAGAAGAAAATCTCGAACTCAGAGGAAACCAAAAACTGAAGACGTTGATGTGAAAGCATGTTACCATTACATCTTTAAAGGAAGAGCTGCGTGAAAAGTCGATTTGAATTTTAGTTATCGCTTCCTACAAACACTTCTTTTTCACCTTGGATTTAGTTTAAAAATCACGATAACCCAAAGGCTTTAATGGCGACACCCGCCATAGCATCTATGAGAGCTGAATTTCTTAGAATGTACATGAAAAATAAAAATTCTTCATTTACCCGCACTCTTATGTTTCTGGTTGAAACATGGATTTTTTCAAGGTGTGGTCGAATGAAGTCGTGGCAAGATAATAGTGTTAAAAGCGTTCAGAAAGCTGGGGGATTTGACGGGAAACGTTTTATTATTTTATATGCTGGCCACAAGTGTGGTTTTGTATAAAATGCAAGTTTAATATACACTACAAAATCAAATTAATACTTGCAAGGTACTGTGTTGCGTAAGGATTATCTCTGCAGTTGTCATCTTAATGTTTGTCTCTTCATTTTGCCTACAAATGTGTTTCGCATAAATTTTCTTTTATAAACACTTTGTTTTGGCCAACCATATTCACAAATAAGTGTACGTTTGGTTGCATGTACTAGAAACTTTCGTTCAGTACCCTTACAGACGAGCTCAGTTCAGTTCAAATCGCAAATAGTAGTAAGTTTTGGTATGCGTTTCGCAGCAAACAGTATTGTTTCATAGACGCTGGAATTTGATGACCCTGTATGTGTATGTGTAACAGACGTATGGTTTTCCTTTGACAAAATTTATTTGACTACGCCATTGGCCGAATGACAACAGTCCATTGCACCAGACGACTGTCATTTTTGACAACACGCAAAGTTAAATTGATTCAACTATAATAACTTCACTTGCTTGTTTGTTACGTTCAAATCTTATAATCGATATATTACGTACTTGCCAATCAAGACTTGTACTTGTCTAATCGAGTTAAAAATTGCATGTGGAAAGGTTACCAGTGACAATGCATGAACCGACAAAAAAAAATTGGAAAATTTTTAAATCTGGAAAAGTTTTCAAAAATTTTATCCAATCTAGTTGATATTTTGCAGGTGGACAGATTTCCGATGGCAATGCAAATAATCAGTAAAAAGAATTTTTCGCAATTTTGTTTTTTTTTACAAACTGTCTTTAATTTTATTTTTATTTTTTCATAAATTTATTATATGTTAGTTTGCGATAACATTTTCTTCTTGAACGCCATCTTGCGTTTTTATAGCCTTTTTACACTACTCTATTACCCGCGTAAGAAGTGGTTCTTATGTCTGTAAGTAGGGAGAACGAGATAGGGTAAGACCCATTGCACCTAGGCCTCAGTACGCGCATTGTACAGACCCCCCCTGCTCACTCTGTTCACGTTAGCCAGTCCATGCCCTGGACAAAGGCACCAAGACATGTATTCTGCATAATTTTCTACGCGAACGAAACGACAATACGGACACACATGAACGGATGGGCAAAATGGACGAAATCAGGTTCACGTATTTTTTAAAAAATATTTTATTGTGGGTATTTTTTTGCAGCCTGGCTGAAGATAATGTTCTTACTAGTTTATAATTAATGTCAAAATAATGACATCAAACATTCAGTAGACATTTCGGTATGGTGTTCAAAACATTTTTTTTGTCTTGCTGGGAAATCCCAAAACTTCAATTTTTGTATAAATGTCTTCGAAATAACGATACGATGCAGTTCTGAATTAAAAAATACCTATGTTACCAAGTCTTATGGTGCATACATATTTTGACTGGCTTTGAGAGCACAAAAGGCATGGAAGAGGAAACGGCGGCCACACTCATGGTGTGCAGTAGTGCAGATACATTTGGAAATACAACTTCCTTAGTATTCATAATATATAAAAGGCATTCCATTAAAAAAGTATACTTTCTTCATGCACCTACATGCACTATATAATAAAAAACAATTTTGCGTTCATTCGTTTATAGATAATTGATCAACATTAATGCGTAGCCTTTAATTTTTTTTTTTGAGACCGAGATCCCTTTGCATTTGCACAAAATACAGACATTCTGTTTTAACGCTTCATTCTCACAACCATGTAGAGACATTTACATTTGCTTTTAACATCCTGAATAGCCAAATAAACATACACCCACAAAGAAATGTAGATATGTACTATTTCCATTGGTAGCATGTGCCGGTAATAATAAAAATTTATTTAACCAACCATTAATTGGTTGTTTTACTTGAAACTTATCTTTTCCTGTCTCTACCCTTTTTACAACTTTCGCTCGCTCGTTCCTGTAAGTCGATAATAACCTATCCATTTATTTTACACGCGTCCCCTGTGTAGGGTTACCATATTTCTTCGAGTAAAAAAGAGGACACCGACAGTTTGGGAAACAGGGGGGCATGGGCGCCCACAGAAAGGGGCCAGGGGGTGCACTTGCACCCCTCTGGCGTTTGATATAACCCCGAAAAAGATCTGAATGATAACTTGTGTTAAAATATTTAACATTTAATTAAAAAAATTAAATAATAAGAGCTTAATAATAAAATATGTAATTAATAAACTTCGGAATTTAAACATAAAAATACAAAGATGTTCAATTAAAAAAAAAACAGGAACAAACAAATGACAACTGATTATGTTGTCAATTTTTGCAAAACTTGATTGGTTGAAATTCATTTGTTATTCTAAAGGAGATTATCGCCATTTAGCAAAACTCCGACCGTCGAAGGCCTATTAGGTCCTTTAATTACCTACAATTTAGGGTATGATAGAAATTTATGGAACAATTTATGCAAAAGTTATAAACATTTTTCTGTAGCAACTGATTGAAATACGTATGCTATTCGAACGGACATTATCGCAATTTAAAGGTTTGTGTCCATGGGGCAAAACTCCAAACGTCGAAGGGCTACTAGGACTTTTATTTACCTACAACTTGACCTATTTATGCAACAATTTTTGCAAAAGTTATAAACATTTTTCTGCAGAAAATGTTTGAAATACGTTTGCTATTCCAACGGACATTAACGCCATTTAGGGCTAGTTTTCTATGGGGCAAAACTCCGCGCTACGTGTTTTAATTACCTACAATTTGGGGTATGATAGTAATTTACGCAACAATTTTGCAAAAGTAATAAACATTTCTCTGGCGCAAATGATAGAAATATGTTTGCTATTCGAACGGACATTATTGCCATTTAGGGCTAGTTATCCATGAGACAAAATTCCGATCGTAGAAGGGCTACTAGGTCTTTTTTAACCACCAATTTGGGGTATTATAGAAACGTATACAATTTTTCCAAAGTTATAAACATTTTTCTGCAGCAAATACTTGAAAGACGTTTGCCATTCGAACGGACATTATCGCAATTTAGGCCTAGTTTTCCATGGGGCAAAACTCCGCCCTGGGGTATCATAGAAATGTATGCAACAATTTTTGCAAAAGTTATGAACATTTTTCCTTAGCAACTGTTTGCTATTCGAACGGATATTATCGCAATTTAATGGTTGTTGTTCGTGGGGCAAAACTCCGAGCGTCGAAGGGCTACTAGTTCTTTTAATTACCTACAATTTCGGGTATGATAGAAATTTATGCAACAATTTTTGCAGAAGGTATAAACATTTTTCTGTAGCGATTGGTTTTTTAAATCAAAAGCGGAACGGTAACTCTGGTTTCCGTTAACCGTACTTTTTTGAACTTGTCAACTCTTAACCCAACCCATAGCCGGCTTTCGTTTTGCGGGTGTTTGTCAATGGAAATACAGTCAGATAAAAATAAACTGAACTTTTTATTCGTTCATTAGTGTATGTTAAACAGTTCACAACATCATCACAATTAGCAATAAAACGAGTAAATAAATAATATCGAACATCTAACCGTGATTTTGAAATTTAAAAAAAGAACGAAAGCTAATATGTGTCCATATATCTGATTGTTACTTGTTTGGTTACATACGTAATCCAAATAGTTAATAAAGAAGAAACACCTTTATTATAGGATTCTCAGAAACATTTTATTGGGAAATTTGAAATAAATTCGTTAATGAATAATAACAAATATCAAAGGATCATTTAAAGTAATGCATTAATTAAAATTGCAAAAAATATTTCATTTGGTACTCCTCGAAAAAAAAATTACTTGAAAATGGTTATTAGTTATCACTTACAAATTTTATGTAAAAAAATATACGAAGACTATGGTCGAGTCACTATTAGTAGAGTGCTGAGAATATAGTATGTGGGGAGACATTGGAAATAAATTTAAATTTTTGGCATTACCTATAAGGTGTAAGCAAGAATAAAGATACGTTTTTTCTTTGTAGAAATTTCTGGTATTCTGAGGAGTGTACCAGCTACACTGCCAATATTAAACCATGGGCAACATTGATATTAAATTCTAAAGAATCCGAAGGTTACTTACTCCGCGTCTTTGAACAGCATCCTCCAGTAATTTGACGACGTCGTTGCCAACAACACCTGAGCAGTTGAAGCCTTTTGTCCAAGTTTTTAAGATACCTTTGGTTAATCCTACTTGTTCTAATGGAAAGCTGAATGTGAATCCCAATGGTAATGCCTCATCTAAAACTTTTTCTTCTTTCATAAATTTGGCTAAACATTCTGCGATGTGGTCGAATAGCTGCCGAACAGAACGAGTCAGTTTAATAAACACCAAAAGAAATATTTCACAATAAGTACCTGTTCACCGGAACCTAACATGATATGTTGCGGAATAGCGAAGATTTTGGACCTCATTTCAAAGTGCTTCTCACTCAACTCAATTAGCAGTACCCTAAAGTTCGTGCCCCCCAAATCAAGCGCCAAGAATTTTCCAGATTCTAGAATATATATTCATGTGTTAATTAATCAGTATAATATTAATAAAAAGCAAGATTAAAATATTTTATGTCCTACATGATCATAAAGTGACATTTTAGATCTTAGATACCGGGGCAAAAACTGCTTCGCCCGCGTGGGCATTTAGGGTTGCCACGGTTATATGTCAAATACATATATCAAATATTTGTCATTCAAATTGTAAATTTTAAATCATAATCAAAATTTATATCATAAACATCCGTGTAATGCCCTTGGCACATAAATAACTGTTATGTCCTACATCATCATAAATTGGCATTTTACAACTTCGATACCAGGGCATAAACAGCTACTTTGTGCCCGCGAGGGCATCAAGGGCTGTCATGGTTATATGTCAAATATATCAAATATCAAATGCTAAATTTTAAATCGTCTATGACAATTGTTGGCCTTTAAGGTTATTTCTGTTTGACGATTAATTGTCTGTATTGTCAGTTAACTCCGAATTTTTTGTATTGTTATTCGACTCCGTAGATACGTATGGCACTCGATTACGTCAAAATATTTAATTGATATTCATATTGGAGGAAGAAAACCATTATAGGGCATAAAATTTTGTATGTACCACGGGCATTACTTGATGTTTATACCCTTGGGCGACTTAAAAAGCGACGGCCGATAAACCCTCGAGTTTTTTAAACGGCCTCCCTCGGGACAAAAACATCGGTTTAATGCCCTTGGTACATAAATAACTATTATTTTACCTTTTCCAGTTGGCAAATCTTGAACGTATGTTATGAAGCATTTCACTATCGAACTTGGATGAGTGGCTTTTTTCAATCCCTTCTCAATGTCTTCGTGGAATTGATTCATAATCTTTTTGCATTGGTCATTGGAGAGGACTAGATTCTTGCATTTCTCGCGAATCTGTAACAATATGTTAGATTTTAGATATGGAACATAAGGGCTAAGATTGGTGATAGCAAGTTACAGTAATGGTGTTTAGACCCAGTTTTACCAAGTTGGATATGAGGTATACCGGGTGGTCGTTTTAACTTGAGACTCCTAAATATCTCGTGAAATATACATGGTACGACAAAAGTGTCTTGAATAAACTTGTAGGACTCAAAGGGGGAAATGAGCTGACGGTATCAGTTTCATTGCAGATGGCGCTGCAATCGGTGAAACTGAGGCTAACTTCACTTTTTTATATGGGAATACCCAATTTTTTATCAAATTATGTTTTTCTGCTAAATAAGAACAATCTTTTGTCTGAACATTTTTTTCGTACGATGCATCTATTAAAAGTTATTGACGATGGAAGTTTGCGGCAGCTGCGGTAGTTACGACCGCTGCCACTGCATGGGATGCGCTCGCCGTCTGGCAGTCAACGCAACGACTGAGTAGACTCGCGGTACAACGTAGGAAGGTATGTGCGTAAACGGGATACGTTTTCGCATCTCGCGCGTTGCGCAGTCATGCGCATAGAGTTTGTTTACGAACGAAAAAATGCATCGGACGAAAAAAAGTTTGAGACAAAAGATGCTTCTTATTTAGCGTAAAATCATAATTTGATAAAAAATTTGGGTACACCCATTTAAAAAAATGAAGTCAGCCTCATTTTCACGTGATATCGTCATCTCATTTCCCCCTTTGACTCATACAAGTTTGTTTAAGACAGTTTTGTCGTACCATACATATTTCACGAGATATTTAGGAGTCTCAAGTTAAAACGACCACCCGGTATAATTTATCTACATTTATTATGGTAATTAATGCCCAGTGATCTAGTAAATAAGAGCATAAACATAGTTTAAATATTATATACAATACAACAATCATATCATCAACATAATCTAGGTGTAATTTTTGTAAATTGCGTATTTGCTATTGTCAATTCATTGCACAAGAAGTAGTACAATTTTTTAAATTGTGATATCTAATGTCGTATTGATGTCACTACTTACATTTTTCGCCTGTTTCTAACTGATACAGTTGTAAATCGCATTCTTTACCACGTAATTTATTGCTTAATAAATTGTACAATGTTTGAAGCAATCAAAAATTGCGTATTGTCAAATTGTGTTCATCATGAACGTAATTTTGACGGAATTTACATTTTACACTAACCATATTTTCATTGCTAAATAAAAAAATATGTGTGTATAAATTGCGTAGTGTAAAACAGTTATAAGGCGCTAAGAATTAGACAAAGAAAATTTATACACAGATCAATAAATATCATAATTATTCAATTGGAAATAGTTACTAATTTTAAAATAATTTTAAGTCTAATCCAGACATATCTTCAGTTTTTTTTTTCTTTCAACAAAACGTAATTCGAATGAAGTTAATCCAGCTGTCGCAGCTGTGATAATAAATGTAAATATTGTTTATTTGAAAAAATACACATCGGAAAAAATTTTGCGCTCATCAAAAAAGAATAGAATTTTTGAAGATATCAACACAATTGATATTTTGTATTGTTTAATTATTAACTCAAAAGACAATAGACCTATAAACTTGTGAACAAAACATTATTATGACGTGCTATTGCGATAAATCCCTAGCTGCAATGACACTTGAATTATGAACTTGGATTCAAGTGTCAATTTCCCCTGTTGCAAATTCGTAATAAAAACGTTAAATATTAAAAAAAAACTCTTTACACTACAAAGGTAAACTAGCCCTACCACCTTCATAACCAGTAATTTTTCTTTATTTAGAGAAACAAAAGCCTGGACCATTGGACTAGGCAATTTCTCCAATAGTAAATATGGACGAGTACTACATTTTTAGTAAATTTAATATAGCTGCTGTGACGTAATAGGCTGGAACTGATAGCGCAACATGAATGTAATGAGCACTCCTTTTTATCTCATTAAACCTGGATAATAATACTGATGATAGTAGCTGTGAAACAATAAAATTGATAAGAAATTGCTGGTATCGATGAAATGCGCAATTTTCCAGCAACACCATAGATAAAGCGAACTGACGCATTTAAATAAATACAACGGCAAACAATTCTCTGGTAGATTTATAAACTTTCATTCCATTAGTCAGAAGATTAACACCTTGGTGGCCATGAGGAATAGGGTGATGCATGAAAGAAAAAATTCTGATATGGCCAGGCACATGACTTTATCATACAATATATGAAATTAATAGTTTAGCTGCATGAGATTCTATTTTATCGAGATAGATCGTGTCTGCATTAAAATAAAACAAGTTAGCCAGGATTTAACATATATTTTGATAATAGCATATAAATACAAAATGATATAAAGAAAGTTGGTAACAGCAGGCTGTTCCAACACTAGCGTTGCGACATATATCGCTATCTCATCCGACGTAGTGCTACTGGACACACTACGCATGCGTCAAGTTCGTGGATTCGATTGGCTGGATTGGTATCCATAGGCTGCCATAGTGCTGCCACCAGCTGCCATAGAATACCATTCTTAATAGAACGCCAACTTACGGGTTAAATGTGTAGCCATATAGCGATCAGCGACGTGAAACCTCGGACCCCAGAACTAAAAAATCTAGCGGGAAATTTGAATTGAACCTTCCGTATTCTTTTCCATTCAGATTATTTATTATTTATAGGTCTGTTTGCAAGGCGTAGTAGTAATGTGTTCGGAACTTTTTATTTTGGATCAATTCTTTATTGGCTTACACATACAAATCTATATTTTGCTACAAATGCAGGATCAACCGCCACAATTTCCTTATTTCCCACGGCTGTTACCCCAGAATTGTACAAAGCAAGCCTTTTCTTTAGGTTGGGGAACTTGTGCATCCTTGCATGTGGCACCGTACATGAAGGCACTGAACACTTTCTCACACGCATTACAAAAAACACGTTGCAAAATACTTGTATTATGCCGTTTGATAACTGTCATAAGATGACAACAGATGACATGATTAAGTAGACCGTAGTACCTAGTTACCACGGACTACGTAATACATGTCAAGTTATGACAAATTCATAACTTCCCGCCGGAGTGCGGACCGCGTCATCTGTCGGATCTTATGTTGGTTGACGGTAGTGAAATAGATAACGCTAAAATAGACTGGTTGCGCCATCCCTCGCGGGATAAATGAACTATATATATTGGCTACATATGTCCCATAAAGCTTGGACCCCCTTGCCAGCTGCCACATGTATAGGGTTATCTATGAGCTGTCAGTGGTTTGGCGTTGGTGAGCTGACACATGTATAAGGTTATCTATGGGCTGTCAGTGGTGTCGCGTTACTGAGCTGACACATGTATAAGGTTATCTATGGTTTGGCGTTAGTGATGTCGAATAATGCCGGCTAACGGCCGCGGTAATACCGACCGCGCACTTTAAGCTACAATAGCGCCTTCTGTCGATGGTCCTAATAACTACTGGCCACGCATGCGCTGTTTGATCCCGGGTACCACATCGATAGACAAACTAAATATCTCCGTCTCACATTGTTGGAACCGAGACTACACATTGGAGCTATAGCACAAGCTCCGTATGATCCCTAATACGTATAGGGATAATATTGAGAGTAGGTATTGTCAAAAAAACAGCCTTTGACACTAACTACTCTCAGAATGAAAATAATTGTGAAATCCTTAAGTTTTAATTCAGACACGATATCGATCAAAAAGAATTTGCTCATACAGCTAAACTATTAATTTTACCAAAAATTGGTCATAAATTATATAGAATTTCCTCTACTTTAATTTATTATTTAACTATTTTGACGAAATTAAAGAAATGGCACCCCATTTGCAAAATCCTTGAAAAATGCTTAGCGGAAACACCCAGTTCCTTTGGACCCTTTTGAACAAAAAGCTGTTCATGTCTGTTTGGTCATATAACTTCTAAATATGAACATTCGTCCTGATACCTTTTAGTAGTTTCTCCGGAATCGACGCCACAAAAATCTGGTACACATACACACACACACACAGAAATTTTTTGTAGCTTGGTCTAAAATGATCAGGGGGCCGAAAAAGACCTATTTCCGCTAAAAACTAGTTTTTTTGCACGATTACAATACTTTATCATACAGAATAAAAAACAAATTATGTTTAAACAAATTATGTTGAATTGCCGATGATGAGAAATTTTTCCAAGTGCGGATTTCTGTTGACTTTACTTGTTCCAGTTGTTAAGCCTAGACCCCACTAAAAAATATTTACCGCGGGCAAATAAAAAACCGCACCGCGTTTAGGGCACAGTTCCTAACAAACTTAGACAGTATTTTGTCTTGCATCACGTTGTTTTTACTCCGAAATATTAAGAAGCCTGATAGATAAAAACTTAACTCATAACAATGTACTGATACTGATGTTTTTAAGAGGTATTTACCAACTTAATTTATAAATTTTCGGTCAAAAACAAGGTATCTGAAGTAAACTGAGGTATGTACCTACTTTTAATGCAAGAAAAACAACAAAATAAGTGGACAGGAATGTATGTGACGTCACGCGTGAACTAAAAAAAGCACTTCGTATTTTTTATAACAGCCATGTAGTATTTTGGTTCCGTCGCTTAACAGTTGGTATAAACGCTTTTATTTCCTACAAATCTACAAATCGTTAGGACAGAAGAAAAATGACACAAACCTAGTAATTTTTTAGTACAAAAATTAAATGTTTGCAAAAGCCTCTATTAGAGAACAAGTGTCACTTTGGGCGCTAACCATCGCTAACTTAAGGGTTCTTACTAGGAAAAATTACAAATTACATATCATTAGTTCTGTTGATCAATGCAAAGTATGCGTATCAAAGTTCTCAAGAAAAACGTCACATTATAATTATGTAGTTATTAGCTAAGTGCAAAGGTATCTTTCAAGAAAACGTTATCTTTTGTGCGGTTTTCATAATAAGTAAGTTAAGTAAACATGTTCAATTAACCTGTTCATATATTATATTGTAAGTATGTAAGTTGTGACACAGACGTAAGTATTCTTTTGGCATTGTCAGTTTTCTGGATACTTAAAAACTATTGTATCAACACAATACAATTATGTTATTTTTGTTAATGAAGTTGTGCCTGTTTTAGTTGAATTTTGAAGAAACAGCATTCCTTCCTGAATAAGTATAATGCAGAATAAGCGATTAGCATCGTTAAGTAAACGGGCTAAATTATTACTGATATTGCCGAGACAAATAATCGATAAAAATCATATCCCTACTCACTTAAGATTAAGCGAATACGCAATTAATTGCAATAAATCATGGAGAAAGTGATAATATACCATAGAACTAAAATTTTTACAAATCTGCAACTGTTTGCAGTTTTGAGTTTATTAAGTTTATTCTCTCAGAAAAATAAATCTCAAAAACCCGCAATATTACCTTAATTATTTAATAAATGTAAACATAAAATACAAATCATAAAATTTGAGATATATATAAAAACATATTGGTTTTGTTTTACTTATCCGATAATTTTGTCCGTGAACTTCAACAACACTATAAGAAAATTGTCACAACTCAAATAAGGGCCAAATGAAGGGCAGTTTGTTGACTGCAAAATATTAAAATTATATTTCTTTTTTTATATAGCTCAGTGTATTGTAACATTGTTACAAACAAATCAAATAAAAAAGATCATATACTATTTGCTTTTTCAAATTTTTCAAAACTTATGACTGCTGTCCTGCAATGTTACTAATTTTGATAATGTCACTTTTCTTGTACCTATACCAACGAAATATGCTGCAATACTGATGTATAAGTACCTATAATTATCGTGACAAATAAACGGTGGAGCGTATTCTAAACTTTTTTTGATCACACAAGAAAAACACCACGCATCGGGCCTGGATCTATAGCATGGGTACAATTACGGAAATATATAAATACTCTCGAAGGTCAACACCGTGAATACATAAATATTAATAAAAATATCAGACATAACGGTATTTAACTCGCGTTTTTAAATTTTTTGATTAAACAATACTACTGCGTTCTAATCAAAAACGTAGGTAGTATTCGATGGCCCAAGGTGAAAAGGTCGGAAACCAATTATCACATCACCGTAACTGACTAGGCTTGACCTTACCTACTCCTTCCGATATCTATCTACATCAATAATATTAAATCCTACCGCATTACTTTCTTTTTGTTAAAAGAAGGCTAAAATGTTACGTGTTAACCTGTTTCAATCGCAGCCAACCTTGATATTTTAAATGCATTAGATTACAATACGTTATTCATAAATAAAATGCATACATTCTCGTGAAATAAAATCGCGGCTTTCGGAATTTTATTGATTATTTTATTACATACATATACATTGAAACAATTCGCGTTTATGGGCATTTTGCAACAATCATTAGTCATTAACTACATAGAAGCGATGAGTGGTCTTTCGAGAAATGTTGTTTTACCATTATTACTATTATTATTTTTATTTACATTGAAACACGGAAGAAGTAGGCCACCGACATAACAGACCTTCTGTAGGCGTAGGGTAACACACCCTTTGGAACGGGCCAATCAGAACGGCGGAATATTGTTACTGGGTTAATGCTAGTGCTAGTGCTAGGTTAATGCTTCCAAAAACGTTACCTGATAGTGTGGTTGAGGTATCTTGGTTGCCAAACCCATTTTGTGAACTAAAGTCTAAACGGTAAATATCACAGCACCGGTTATAGAATTAAGTACACACAACAAAATGTGACGACGAATATCGCAGTCTCAATGAAGGTGTGCGTGCGTGCTCGATAGTTAGTATTAACCGGCAGATAAAACCCCGCATGCGCACGAGCCGAGCCCCCTTTTACTATTGGTCAGTTCAGAGGCGTGTTTCGCGTGTTTCCTCAAACACTCGACACTCTCGCGTACAGTGAAACCTGAATAGAGGACCTACGACGGTTACGACCTACGTACACACTGTCACGCACACATGCACACACAGACTTCCAAGAATAGCCACACATAATCCACAATCGTTTCATCGGATTGCGTCAGATTATTTATGGTTTAACCAAGTTTAACCATGCGGTGACAATAGTGCACAACGTTTCGTCTTTCGTCCTCCTATAATTTGAGAATTAATTAGGTACCCCTTTTTGCTTCCTATTGTATCAATAATTTCTAGTTTCGCAACTTGATAAACATAACGTGCATTTCCTAAGTTTCACCATCATTGAAAGTTTCAAGTATCATTGAACCTACTATAGTAATTTTTATAACCGACATTTTATGGTTACTACATGAAACTACAGATAATGCTGGCATTGGTTATTTAAAAAAAAAAAATCTAAATGTACTTGAACTGCAATTTTGATGGTTTAAATTTGCTTGTGAATCTTCCAATACAAAATGGTAAGTAGTAAGTTCAATACCTCAAGCGACGAATCAAGGTGCATTTCTCCAGCCCCGCCATGGCGGATTTTTAAATATCGCAGTATACCAAAGTTTTGTGTTAGTTTTGTGTCGAATTGTTCCGTGTAGAAAAAGTTTTGTTCCGCTTCCGTTCGCGAGATATAGCTATTTTTTGAGGAGGGGCTGGGGAAATGCCAGCCCCACCACATTGGAATTTAGAATATTTTTTGATGCCAAAGTTTTGTGTTAGCTTTGTATTGTTTTGTTCCATTGAGAGAAAGTTTTGTTCCGACCTATTTCCCGAGATATAAGCTATTTTCCGAGGAGTAGCCAGAAAAACTTTTTTGAAATTTGAAATTTTCTCAATGCCAAAGTTTTGTGCTAGCTTTGTATCGTTTTGTTCCGTTGAGAGAAAGTTTTGTTCCGACCTATTTCCCGAGATATAAAAATAAATAAATAAATAAATAAATATAAAATAAATAAATAAATAAATAAATAAATAAATAAATAAATAAATAAATAAATAAATAAATAAATAAATAAATAAATAAATAAATAAATAAATAAATAAATAAATAAATAAATAAAATTCCGAGGAGGGGCCAGAAAAGCTTTTTTGAAAATTTCAAATTTCCAAAAAACTTTTCTGGCCCCTCCTCGGAAAATAACTTATATCTCGGGAAATAGGTCGGAACAAAATTTTCTCTCAACGGAACACAAAACTTCGGCATCGACAAAATTTCAAATTTCCAAAAATGTTTTCTGGCCACTCCTCGGAAAATAGCTTATATCTCGGGAAACAGGTCGGAACAAAACTTTCTCTCAACGAAATACAACGTTACAGAGCTAACACAAAACTTTGGCATCGAGAAAATTACAAATTTCCAAAAACCTTTTCTGGCCCCTCCTCGGAAAATAGCTTGTAACTCGGGAAATAGGTAGGAACAAAACTTTCAACGTAACAAAATGATATAAAGGTGCCACAAAACGTTGGCATCGAGAAAATTTCAAATTTCCAAAAAGCTTTTCTGGCCCCTCCTCGGAAAATAGCTTATTTCTCGGGAAATAGGTCGGAACAAAACTTTCTCTCAACGGAACAAAACGATACAAAGCTAACATAAATTTTGGCATCGAGAAAATTTCAAATTTCCAAAAAGCTTTTCTGGCCCCTCCTTGTAAAATAGCTTATATCTCGGGAATTAGTACGGAACAAAACTTTCTCTCAACGGAACAAAACGATACAAAGCTAATACAAAACTTTGGCATGGAGAAAATTTCAAATTTCCAAAAAGCTTTTCTGACCCCTCCTCGGGAAATAGCTTATATCTCGGGAAATAGGTCGGAACAAAAGTTTTTCTCAACGGAACAAAACGATATAAAGCTAACACAAAACTTTGGCATCGAAAAAGATTCCAAATTTCAATGTGGTGGGGCTGGCATTTCCCCAGCCCCTCTTCGAAAAAATGGCTTATCTCGCGAACGGAAGCGAGATAAAACTTTTTCTATACGGAACTATTCGACACAAAACTAACACAAAACTTTGGCATATTGCGATATTTCAAAATCCGCCATGGTGGGGTTGGAGAAATGCACCTGACGAATCAGCCTCTCATAGCGAAGAGCAAATTGCAAAACAATACTTTTGGTCAGTAACATATAAATGAAATTGCAATGTTGCATAACTACACGAAGAACAATTGGTAATAAAAGATACAGAAATTTACAACAGACAAGTTAAACCACTGATAAGATACCACCAGGAAACTGGTGAAAAGGGAACAGGGCCATAACACGAAGAAGAGGTATGCATCATAAAACAGTAAAAATGCCAATAAAAATACCAGTAAGAGCTATAAAAGCAACGTATGTAAAGCTCAAGGTAAAACACACTAAATTACAATGCTATACGACGGTGTTGCTCGATAAGTCTATAAACATTTTCAAAGGATGGAGGTAGAATCATAGCTGTGAGACTATTAGTTTCAGGAAGAAGTGATAGAAAGAATAATCACTATACTGGCTGACAAAGCAACAAAGATGAACCACCACATTCTACAGAATTGAATTCATGTCCATAGAGGAAGAATAAATGCTAAAACGGTAGTGAAACAGCAACAACATCATTTTTAGGAACCAACACAAGAATTAAAACAGCAGAGTGCTTTGACACGAAAGTTTAACAGCAAAATAACCAAAGGGACCGCTAATGAGAGGTCAAGAAGGAACGGCCGACAATGTAATGCTCGGCAAGACAATAGGCTTTATCAAATAAGGAAGCAGCCAGAATACTACCTTCATTCAAATTAGACGAAAAATGGTCTATGAAGGGAAGAAACCCAATACGTTTGCCCTTTTGTCATCCGACGCGGAAAGTGGTTCGATATTCTATGGCGAACTCAAATTTTACAAGTAGACCAGGCAATAGAGCAGAGAATGACTGAGTTCGTGACAAAAATAGTATCAGCAAGCCGACGGTCCCAGGTCACATGGAACAGTCCGTAGATGTATTGTGATGTGTTTTCGACTCGCAAATATGTATCATTACTTAGTTTGTTATAAACAAAAACCCTAAAAAAATCGCGTTTTTTTTTGTTTTTCGCCTGTAAAAGCTGAACAGACGGAGCACCTTAATGCTTTCAAGAGACGAATTGTAGAGAATGAAAATACGAAAAACACTAACCCTACACGTACCCGATCAGTTTAATATTAACGGAGGAAATTCGTAAAAAAACGGAAAAATCTGCGTTTTTTTAAATTCATAATTTCGTCATTTTCAAAGTTGTAGCGCAGGGTTTTCGCGAGAAAGTAGCGATTGGTGAGTACTTTAACTGTGCACAACCCAGGCGTTGTCCGATGATTAGTTTTTGCACAAATGCGATTTGCATTTCTTTTTGCAATATGGTTCGGCGAGCATGGATGCGTCGGAGGTGGTCCGATTTTATTTTTTTACGTATTTCGAAAGTAGAAGTATTGTGCTACAAAACGTCAATTCTGAAAATGAACCACAACTGTCCAGAGACAGGTTATAGAACATATAGAACAGTCCATAGAAGAAAAATTACAAATGCTATTATAGTAGTAGTCAACCAAAGACAATATTTTGAAAACAAAAACCTCAAACCACAAAAAAGAGCTTGAGCAGGAATGCCAATGTTACGTTTAAAGAAGAAAAAATAATTAAACATAATGTTACTAAGATTTCAAGTCTATAAGTAGTTGCGAAGTTAATGATCAAAATAATGTTTTTTTTCTTAATAGGCATTTGCTTGTTACAGATAATCTGCAATAAGTCCCCATCGATATCGTGATATCCCGGCATAGACAGCATTTGCTCTTTGATATTTATTAAAAATCTCCATGCGGTAATTTTACTACATAATTATATGTAATAAAAGCCATAAATAATATTATTGAGGTGAATTGCAACAATACACAATTTATTAAATCAATGATTAGATTAAGCTAACATTTATTACCCCATAAAACTCTAAACCTAGTCGCATTATAAAGTATCGTTTACATCTACTTAACTTAACGTACGAAAAATTATACTTAACGTATGAAATTTAGAACGGGTCCATGTTCCATATAGGTTCACTTACGTTGGGTGTTTGACATGATTGACATTTGATATTGAAACAATATGAAATTCATATCAAAAATATCTCTTTTATCATACCAATATGTTTTTGTACACCCAAGTTGAATCAATGTTCTATAGTCCATGTTATTAATATGGATAAATGGAGCAAAAAATATTGCAAAACAACACAAAGACAACAAAGTTCAAGTCGTACGAGTTTAATTTTTAGGTTTTGTTACTGTCACCATCATTCGAATTGTTAAAATCGAGAGCCTGTGATTGGTGTACTTACCGCACGGATTCTGTTAAGTTGAAGTTGAGTGAACTCAGCCGCACGTTACGTTAAGTTTTTGAACGTTAAATGAATGTAAACGTACACGTATAATTCAATGAAGTTCAACTTTTACTAATTTTGTTTTTTGTTCTTTAAGTAGATGTAAACGAAACTTTAAAGACACCTACGAGTATTTCGGATAAAAAGCTGGGTAAAATTATATCTTTGTTTAAATTGACCTAAACTGAGTTGGTATCAAGAATATATTTTTTTTACATTCTATTTTGCAAGCAAACCTATTTTTATCTAAAAATTTGATTGATTACAAAGGGTCAAATAGTAAACTAGATGACCAGCGTCGGATTTAAGGGAGGGCTGACTGGGCTGCAGCCCACCAAAATGAACCCAAACAAAAAAATAAAAAAAATTATATTAAAAATAATACTGTAAAAGTGACCAAAAATAAAACCAGTACCGCAGTTTAACACTTTTATGGAAATTACGACCCTGTAAATTAGTCCCGAATATTAACCCCTTGTCTCGACTGATAAAGCGTCGCGAATTTGGACCCTAGTTATGAAAATGGTATTTATATGTCCAGAATTTCAGTACCATATAATATTTATTATCGGAAAAAAGTGTAGTGTACTTTACCCTCTTACGAAAATGAGCTAGTATCTACAAAAAGCTACAAACATATTTTCTATTTATTTATAACAACATATTACCGTATTTAATTGGTAGCGTAACGAGTGAAAAAACTCATTAACTTTTATGTGGTAATACAAAAATATACAAAAAATGAAGAATCGACTCAACTTTGCCTTATTTTAGGCAACATTTTTCGATTTTTTCTATGTGTAAGTGAATACAATGGATCATTTATATTCCTTAGAAGAACAGAACTGCTGTAAGTATATGTATAGACATTTAGTCAGTCACGATTGTGTAAATTCTATATTATATCTTGTTGGCAAACAATGTTGTTTGCGTTCATGATTGTATTACATAGAAATATGGTACCTATATTTCTAGTTAGCACATGATGACAAAGCACATGATGATTAATCTGTTTTTGTAATTTAGTCGAACTGATTTTGAAAACCACCGGCAGTACTCCACATAAAACAAAACTGAACGTTGTTATTATCTGGTTTCGATCCAAATAAAAACAATTATTAACTTTATTGTTACTGAAAACTCATATCTAACTCAAATTTTTAGACGTTATTCTTAAATCTATAAAACGGCTTTCACTAGGAATAAATAGTAAGCAACCGAAAATCCAATGACAAGTTAAGTAAAAAATCCATTATTGGAAATCAGTGGAAAAGAACGGTCGGATAGAACATTTGTTTTGGTTAGTTTTTTACAATAAAAGATTGTTCAGGTATATTTTCTTTCTTATTTCTGTATCTACCACAATGCACAACTAACTATGCTATTGGGACTTACGACATGTTATGTTCTTTATTTCCATTAGCATTCTTAAAAAAATACTTTTTTCTACTCCTATTGAGGAATGTATTCATTATCATGGCAGTTTATGATAAGTAATACTAACCATTCCCCACACACATGGCAAATATTTCATTCCTTACTCCTCATACCCCGTGAGTAGTGAGAAATATTTCATTCCTCACGGCTTTAGAACCAATCACAGCCCTGGATTTTTCATTTCCATATTGTTTTGATACACTGGTTAGCGACATTGTCAAGGCATTGACAACGTCGCTAAGTGACAAGCGCACCAAACACTTTTAATCTGTCAAAATCCTGTAAACCGTCATAGTGACATACAGCCGTTGCTATATGAACAAAAATTAATTTATAAAATTTCGTTGCATGGTCGTAGAAAAAGTATAGTATTCCATTCGCAAGTAATGGCAATTTCTCACTCGAACGTTTTGCAGCACTCGCCTACTTCGTTCTCGTGAGAAATTGCTGTCATTACTTGCTCATAGAATAATATACTATAAAATAAAAGAAGTACAAACATTAACTAAGAAAGCTAGCTTCAAGTTTATTTGCTTGGACCTGTTTCCATGTTGACAACAATAATGGAACAACTACTTAAGATGCAAATTTGTTTAACTATTCACAATGTAGTATATTCTAGATCGCTAGTAAAGTTTAATAATCATCTTTTCCCCACTTGACCTATAAATCATCATCCTGTTGACGATGACATTATGGTGATTTAGTTTAGTTCCCCAATTGCTTTTACAGATATTTTTTTATATAACCTAACTAAACAACTGTTTCATATTTCACATCAATGTTGACATGTTCGTTGACAAAATATATGCCTGTTTGACATTTAATTTTGACAGCAATTCTGGTGTGACGTAGATGCGCAGAACGAAACGATTTTTGTACGCTGATAGGCGTAATCTCTGTTTCGATCATTCTTGGTTGTATGTGGTGTTAAACGTTCAGTTGTATAATATGACATTTTAAATGTTATTTTTTTCCAGTTTTTGATGCTCAGATAGGCGTAGTGTATAACGTTCTTGGTAATTTGTCTCTTACCTTTATAATATTATTATTATTAGTTTTTTTATCGATTATTATAAATTATTATCAGTATGTTAACCTATATAGCATAAAGTACCGTATATTACACCGTGCAACAAAAAATTTCCTCCCGTAAATTTTAGCTAATAATGATTTTTAATGACCACCTGAACACTTTTTCTAGGTTAACTCGAGTAAGCGAGATATTGCAAAGTTGTTTTTAATTTTATTCATAATTTTAGTCCAGTCAAATGGTGTTTTGGCCAGAAAAAATATAGAAGTATTTTATCATTCGATATGTTTTTTGGGGATCTAAATCCAAATTTCTTCTTTGCTACTTCAGAACGGTACTCGCAAAAAAAACCTAAAAATTTTCGATCAAACCGTTCAACCAAAAATGCATTTCAGTCAGGAGTGCTCTTATAGGAAATTTAATGTCTTTTATTTTTGTATGGAATGTCTACCTCAAAACTGCATAGTTAATGCATGTTTTTGCAAAAAAAAAGAAAAACGGTCGATAATTTTTAGCTTTTTGCGATTTTCGTTAGGAAGCCAGATCCGTGGGAAGTAGCATAGTTGAAATTCGGACTCACCACCCCAAAAAACATATAGAATTCCTGAACTATTTTGCCATTATATACAGAGTGTATTCTTATCCCCTTATTCGAGCTAACCTAGAAACCCGCCTTGGGGATGTTTTCAGTGTTTTATATTTCAGTACATTGATAAAGAAAACCATGTTTAATTTAAAATTCAAATCTTGCGCTCTTATTGAGACACTCTTTACATACCTGGCAGGTATGTAAAGGCAACTTCTATATCCATCTTGAATAACTGCTATATATAACTGCTATACTGAATAAACGCTGAAAACAAATTTTTCTCAGCACGACGGGAAACTATTCAGCTTCAATAAAAAATATCAATTCTATTTTTAGTTAAAACTTCTGACTTACAATTTTGGCCAGCTTTTGAAATCGAATACCCCTATGTGCGACTTTTTAATCGCAAACTTCGTGTACTATTTTCCTGGTATTACTACTATCTGATAAGTACATAATTAATATTTTTATAATTAATAACAATAATATATTTCTTGTGCTGAACAATAGTACCTATCCAATATTCACAATACATTAAATAGATAGCTTAAAATACAAATAGAGCCTACTTTTAATTTATGTTGGATGATTCAAATAAATAAAATCGTTTTGGATTACGATCTATTGAATTTACTTACAATTTCCGTAGGACCTTCAATTGCATTATGCTTTGGTTTACTATGGCAAGAAATACCCATGTTATACTTGTAAACACTCGTTTTTTTCGATTAAAACTCGCCGTACTGACAGTATATATAGGTTAACTTGTTTTATATATTATACTGTAATCTGATTCTCGATAATGTATCGTTTCCTGTTCATTGACAAACAGTGCAACCGATAATTAATTAAACCCGAATACGTATCTAAAAAGTTTCTAAAAACTATAATGCAGCTAAGCAATTAAGTACTGTCGACAGTTATAATTATTATAAATCATTTTCGACATCCATTTTTATTGCCAAAAAGTAGTCGTCATATCAGCACAATCGTCCATCAGAGTCAATGTCATGTTTTGCCTCACCCGCCTCGATATTACATCTGATAGCAGCTGTCTCATCAAATAGGTACTCATCAAGCCTAAAGTTCCCATGGATTGGCCATTATGCTAATACAGCTAATAGAATAAAATACGTACTGTACTCAGTGGCGGACTGGACAATATGACTTTGGGCCAATCTTACAAAACGCGTTACACCATGGTATAAATAAATATTGGTATAACTACCAGAATAAGTTATTGCTTATTAATGCTAATATTTTAGCCAATGAGAAGCGGTACAGCATTATTTATTATGGGAATACTATGCTGTAGCTGTACTACTGCTTACAAAATATGCAAAAATATGCAAAATATGCAGCTGTGTATTTTACAACAATTTAGTAACCACAGAAAAGTTGTGTTCTGGAATGAATTTTGGTTCAAAAGGCAATAATAAATAAGCAATTAGATAAAACATCGGCTACACTTGTTCTGTTTTTCCAGTCAAAGGCATGCTTATTGATAATAGTCTCTGATTTGTTGAAAAAAAATATGCAATGTCAATTATTGGCGATTAAGGTTATAAGTTTGACAATTAATTGCCTGTACTGTCACTCGGCAATGTCAATTATTGGCGATTAAGGTTGTAAGTTTGACAATTAATTGTCTGTAGTGTCACTTAACTCCGAATTGTTTGTCAAAATATTTATTAATATTATTCAAACGAAGGAACAAAACTATTGTAGGACAGATTTTTTTATATCTACGGCTCACATAATAAGTTCATTGCATACGTATCTATGACTATATAGTCGCCATCATCATACGCGCTAATGATTATAATGACACTAGCGTTGTATAATCATGCTCGCGATTTATATGCTTAATTATGTGCTCGTAGTATGCACCTCGGGCATTACTCGATGTTTATACCCTCGGGCAACTTAAAAAGCTCTCGGCCCTATCGACACTCGGGCTTTTTAAACGGTCACCCTCGGGGCATAAACATCCGTGTAATGCCCTTGGTACATAAATAACAATTATGTCCTACATGATCATTTTATGACAATGACATTTTACATTTTATATACCGGGGCAAAAACTGCTTCTTAACGCCGGCGATGGCGTTAAGGATTCTTAACGCCCCACAAATCAAATTTCTAAATTGTTAAATTCTAAAAAGTAAACCAGTTTCTGGGATAGGAAAAGAACCGATGAGTTAAAAGGCGGCAATATTTTTTCACCTGAGCCAGTCCGCCACGTGTCACCCAAAAGTTAGATTTTAGCATGGCTGAACATAGATGCATAGTTGACGCTCTTGAAAACGGTTGCAATTTTGTGTTTTAAGGAAAAATTTGCCTTTTTTATTATGCATTCTTTAGAACCAAGTATGAACTTTCATTCGACATTATTTTTATTAAAATTTACCCACAATTTTATTTATTGCACGTCCGAGAACATTCGATGTTATAAAAAAAAAACAGTTTTATGCAGAACTTGAGTGTTTTAGTTTAATTAAGCTCTTGAAAGTGGTTCAAATTATAGTATACATATTTGATGTGACAACTGCTGGAAAATCTGCTGCGGATAGGTGCGGATGCGGTTTTTGTGATTTTATTTCTAATACGTTGTAAAGGAAAATCCAAAAATTGATGTACCGGCTTATATGTAATTTCATGCAATTTCTTGATATCGTGATAGTAGAGGTAATTTAGAACATATTAAACCATATTTAGCTATATACAAATAGTTACGGTTATCGAGATATTGACAAATTTATGTTCAATGCATCTTGTATGTTGTAAATGCCGTTCTGTACGTATACTTTTCCGTTTTTGATCATGTATAGCAAACAACCCCAAGGACCTAGACTCTTAAAAATCATTCGAAAAAGACCTTAAACTTTGTACTTTCTTGGAAATTTGTTGCTTGAAGCCAATCTGATTCATATTCAAGGTAAGAAAATACATCGAAAGCACCTACTCGCATACACAGTTCACTGGTTTAAAATGTGTTCTTGTTGAGGAGAGACAATAGTAAGTTTGTGAATAGAAAGAAACTGGTTAGGCGTTTTCGATAAATCTGTTTATGCGGAATGCGAATCCGGGTCCAACACATGCGTATTAGGGTCATACCACTAAAAAACTACTGTTTCAGCTTGAAACAAACATGATTAAATTTCGAAAGTTTTCATGGAAACTAAGGATAAATATTACACAATTTTTAAGTAATACTAAAAATAATAGATTTTATAGTGATATAAATATGGTAAAATAGGTTCTTAATTGCCTCTACTATCACGTCTTAAAAGGAATGCATTGAACGGAAAACAGCATGAATAGCATATGTACCGTTTCAATACACAATATCGACTGGTGTAAAGTTTCATTTTCTTCCTCTACCACTGGTATTTAAAAATAAAACTTTTTTCAGGATTTTCTTACAACATAACAGACCCAAACATGTTATCTCATATAACTCAAAAACGGCATGTATTGTTCAATTTTAAATCCGTATATGCTGCGTATTTAAACTGGACATGCCATATATTATTTTATGAATTTGACACGGTAAAACATAATAGAAATAAAATCACAAAAAAATATTGATGACAAATGTTGTAGCAGTAATTAATTTACAATAGATGTAGTGCAGTGAAGACCAATTTTTACCACAGTTTGTTTTTTCCTATTTTGTACTGTTTTATTGTGTTTATTAAGTTATTAACCTTCAAATTCTTAGTATGAAGGTTAAAATGTTATACATAAATAAAACAACACACAAGCCTTTTTAGGTGAAAAAATAATTTTGGCCAGGTTTTCAGATACCCCACTGCGTGCGCCCCCGCGGGCATTAAGGCCCGTATGCATAGTCGACCTCCGGCGACTTGCTGAAGCTTTTTCGGCGAGCCTCCGGCAAACCTGCTGGCGTGGCGCGGCGTGGCGACAGGACATAAAATTGCTTGCATAGTCGATCTCCCTCGGTTCTCCACCCTGGCAAATCACCGGCGGTGTGTTGTCCGTTCTAATGTCTAAACGATTGTTTGGTCAACTGTTGGTTGACATTAGAAATGACAGTTCTAATTTCGAACGATACAACGTATATCAAAAATCGAGCATGACCTGACTATTGCTGGAGAATCTCCGTAGATGGTACTGACCACCTCCAGCAAATCTCCAGAAAATTTCGTAGTGCGCATACGTAATTTTGTTGGTAATTGTCTCTGCGCTGCATTTGAGAACTGGCGAACAGAAAAAGTTTGGAGAGTCGCCGGAGATCGACTATGCATACGAGCCTAAGAGTTGCCATGGTTATATGTCAAATATATCAAATATTTGTCATTCAAATTGTAAATTTTAAGTAATCAGTGTCAATTATTGGCTATTAAAGTTATAAGTTTGACATGTAATTGTCTGTACTGTCACTCGGCAATGTCAATTATTGGCGATTACGGTTATGTTTGACAATTAATTGTCTGTATTGCCACTCAACTCCGAATTATTTGTATTGTTATTCAACTCCGTAGATACGCCTGTCACTTGAAAACTTCAAAATATTTATTAGTATTATTCAAACGAAGGAACAAAACCATTGTAGGACATAAAATTCTGTATGCACATCCGGCATTACTTGATGTTTATACCCTCGGGCGAATTAAAAAGCTCTCGGGCCTCGAGCTTTTTAAACGGTCACCCTCGGGGCATAAACATCCGTGTAATGCCCTTGGTACATAAATAACTATTATGGCCTTATGGTTATGACACAAAAACAAAATCTCCGTCACCGCTCGACCGAATTTAACGAATTTTTTGAATTAAGTATTTTACAACCAAGTGAAGTCACTGGCGTTAATATCGTTTATGCAACGTTTACAGTTTCCGAGGTATACCTCAAACTTTTAAATTAGAAATAGAACACCCTGTGTATTTTGACATTTTCTGTTACAGTCTTCATTATTATAACAAAAACATCTACAAATTAACAAAAACCTTATTACTTAGGCCTAAAATTAAAAAAGAAAAAGTTGACAACAAAACATTTTTACATTTTCTGCTGCAACTACTCCAGTTGGTTTATGAGGATTCTCAACCATTGACAAGAACACTGTTTTAAATTTGATCGGTATATTTTTCTGTTGTAATTTTTTGTTATCAATTATTTCTTTGTTAATTTTTAGACCTAAGTAATTAACGTTTTTTGTTAATTTCTAGAAATGTTTGATATAATAAACTGTAACAGAAAATGTCAAAATATACAGGCTGTTCTAATTTAATTTTAAAAGTTTGAGGTTATATCTCAGAAGCTATAAACGTTGCATCAACGATAATACCGCCAGTGACTTCACATGGTTGCAAAATACTTAATTACAAAATTTCGTTAAAGCCGTTCCGGAGATTTTGTCACTTTTATTTCATAACCTCCAATTGTCCTTTTCGCGAAAATTTTCATATGTAAAGGCTTGAAAATATAATACTGCCATTAAGACAATTAAAATTTCTGTCAAATTCATTAAAAAATATACGGTTGTCATTTGAAAAAAGTCTATGACGTCAAAAAAACGCGCTTCATGCAATGAGTGGAAACACAGAGTATACCCTGGACTTATTCTGTTCTCCAGTCATTGCGTGAAGTACGGTGTGCTTCTACAGCAGTACTGGTAATATATATGATTATGTTTTTCCTATTTTCGAAAAGATCGAGAAATTTTATACAAAATGGCTACCTTAGTTTAAAATGTTTAAATTTTGGACTTATTCTGTTTTTCCACTCACCGATTCAATTAAATGTAACAAATTTATCAATGGTTAAAGACTGTGTGAAGAAAATGCTATTTCAATCAGATGATTGATATACATTTGAGGCACACATAAAAATGGCCAAATATGTTGAAATGCGTAATTAACATGGATCCGAAAATGTAATGTTCATTTTCACCGTGTATAATAACTTCACCCGATTACATTGAAATATGATACAGACATGGTATTTATTTGATAAATGTTTGAAAATTGTTTGTGTTGGATCAATCTTATCTAAAATGAAAACACCCTTTTCAATTTTTAAGATTAGTAAAACCGATAATTATTGATGTTTGTTAATTTATAAAAATTATATAAATAATTTATATATATATATTGTTATAGGTGTGAAACTAGCATAAAAGTACCTCTATAAATAAATGTTTGCTCTACAGTTAACCGTTTCTTATCTCTTTGAATAAAAGCGTTCCGAATAAAAAGTGACCTTCATTACCAAATAGGACAGCCTGTATAAACATTAAAATAAATTGCACATTTTTAAAACATTTGTACACCTACACCAAATATCTACCTGCATAACATTCTTTCGGACATTGCTGAATTATTACTAAATAAATATTCAATAAATACTATGTTCAATAAGGTTTTACTTTGGGCATCAATTCCAAATTTATATCGTATATTATTGTGACAACAGTTGAACCCAGTCCGCCACTGTATAGTTGTGGAATGTCAATGAGTGGCCACGAAAACGACAGACCTCTTTACGCACAGCATTATCTTTATTATTATCTTAATTATATTATTTAATTAAAATAGATTTATTGTTTTTTTGCGCAGTTTCAGAAACTGGACTGCGTTCAGGAACAACGCTCTGAGTAGATGGAGCGTGCTCTGGGTACTCCACTCACGTACATAATGCTGAAATTACAAGCCGAGACATAAATTGAAAAAATAATATAAACACCCAATGCATTAATTATTAGGGTAGTTGTTGGAACAAAACACGTTTAGAAATGTGATAGCGATATACGGCAACAGTGTGTGGGAGAGACACGCAAAATGTTTTGATTTGTCTAAACGTGTTTTGTTCCAACATGACTGATATGTGTGAGGTCGCCCTTAGTGTAGTGTATAACTATTTTTTATTTTTTAAATATTTTTTATATCAACAAAATTATCAATTAAAACTTTTCCTGGACGTGGTAAATAATTATAAGTACACCAATTTAATTTGTACGGTTTGTTAGTACTAAAAAGTGTATAGAGCACTTTTTAAACTGCCACCAACTCTTTGTCTATCAAATCACTTTCCGAACTCGAATCGTGGGTACTCTATAACTGTGAATTGTTGTGTGTGAGAGAATTGTTTCACAGCTTAATTGTTAAATTACTTCTATTGTGAATTTACTCTACTTTTCCTGCGAAATTACAAAACTATCCCCAGTAAAATTACTGCGTAAAAATTAATGCTGTAATTTCTCAATAATTTAATACTTATTGTAATATTGTAAAAAGATACAGCAATATAGCTAGGATCAGATAACCAGGGCATAGAATTGTTTACTAGCGTACATTTGATCACATTTACAGAATAGAAGTTGTTTTGCATTTCCGCAAAAAAAAACTAGGTGACTAAGACACTTCTTAACTTTCTGATGTACATATATGTCTTGGAAATGGCCAAGATTTAACTGATTGCTACTGCCTTTATTACTATAAAATATGATGCTCGATTAAATTTTCAATGACTTGTGTAGCGGAAAGGTTTTTCTAGGTCCTATAACTTAAATGCAAGCTCGTACGTAAAATTTGTTATGTATAGACATTTTTTAGTAGAGAATTAAAAGATCTAGAAATTTTCTTTATAACGGTCGGCGTTTGATCATAAGAAATCAAGGTGTTGTTAAAACCCCCAATTCGGTCATCTTTGTCAAATGTTTGTCATCTTTGTTCAGTTACGATATCGATGGGGACATTTTGCACAATATTTGTAATGCCTAATTAAACATATATACAAAAGTGAAATTATAATTTGACTTAAATCAACTTCAAATCAAATTTTTCAGTATCCTTCAACTCGTTTGACTAGTGTAGTTACGTAAACCAGTTTTAGGACCGTTTTTCCAAGACCATAGCTAGCCTATTCACGGAATATGTATTCCTCCGACGTATTCCTTCGATTGGTTTAGCCGATTGGTTTGTCTTTATGGCAATAACAAACATACCAATAACAACTTAGTCCAACTGATGACGTTATTTCACGTTCATTCTAAAGAATTAAATATGAAAAATCTGATACAAACAAATACATACGTTTTTGTCAGTCAAAACCAGCCTGAATTAACGTCAGCCGCAAAACAAAATTAAAATAGAAAGGAATGTAAATAGGTTATTAGTTAACCTTTGCTACTCACTGCTATGCGATATCAAAATTCCCCACGATAACTGCATTTGTCATACAGGAAGACGTTATCTGTTAGCAGCACATCATTATTTTACATAAGTAATCACAGGATATTAAATTTTGTACAAATACTTTGTATAACTAGCTTAATGCGAAGCCCGTATCACAATTATCTTATTGTTAATCTCAATCAGAAAAAAATGCAGTCATAAACTGATAAATTCTAGGAATATTGCTGCTTTAAATCAAATTAATGACAGTAACGCGGGGTATCCGCAATAAATTCCATCCCTACCTAAAACACGTTCTATAACATTTTGCACGTTTTGTAAAATGCATAGTACTTACGGCAAGACAAACTCTTATTGGAAAAAGGTTAAAACTGAAAATTACGATCCAGAAGAAAGAGAGAGGTTAAAACTATATCTGAAAACTGGGTTTTCACATATGACGTTTTCTTTTAGAAGAAAAATATTGCCCACCTACATTCCATACTTGCTAACTAGAACCTGCACAAGTACGTATGCCAGGGGAGCCTGGGGTCACACCTTTCTGACGTAAGCGGCAATCATCTCTGTGTGGCCCGGCACGTACGGGAAGGTATACGTAGACAATATCTCGAATTGAAGGCATGTATGTAGGTAGACGTATAATATGTATATCGCATTCGTAAACATATGACGGATGCTGACCTTCCACTTGTTCAAAGTCAGACAGGACGTTTGATCATTGCCAGATCATTGCCATTGATACCACACAGTTGAAAGTAAATAAACCGTTAATTATTTACGATGCGCCTTATTAGTATTACTGAAAAAATATACAGAAAAACTATCACAAAGCCATAAAATTCTTTTGCAAAGAAAGACTGCATTGATCCAAAAGTAATAAAGAGAAATCAAACTAATTAAATTGGGCAATTTTCAATATTTTTTACAAATTCAGTCGCTAGCAAACTAATTGGTTGTTGTCAAAATCACTTTAATGTAATAGCCTACCCAATAAATCGATGTTACTCGAAAATAATCAAAAATTAAATGACCAAGTAGCATAGGAATGAGATGAGGGGGAGAAAAAGCACATGCCATAGATGGATAAGACGAGGAATATAGCCCTAAGCACCAGTGTGGCAGCCAATTCTTGGTGTTTGTTTAATGTTACATAATGTTAAATACTTTTTAAGGTTATAAAGCTAAATACTCTTTTTTAATGTTGAACATCCCCATTGCCGGACCGGGCTATTTGAACACGGACTTTCCAGAGGAAGATGATCGGCCACTGAGCCAACTCCCCTCAAAAATGTAAACAAGACATGGCAATAAAAATCACATTCTCACATTTCTGCACAATTAAAGAAACCTTATTCACCAATTTTGATAACCTGTTGTTCAATAACGTTTGTAATATTTGATCAGGGTTGTTACGTTTAAAACAATTTAACGCTTTAAATAATTTTCAACATGTTTTATAGTATATTATTTGACGAGCACATAATGAAGGATATAAATCGCGAGCATGAAGTTTACACGCGAGCCGTAGGCGAGCGTGTAATCATCGTTATGTGCGAGTCAAATACGACGTTTTATCTACGACTCATAATTTCCGTTTAATGCTAAATATTTTAAATGTATTTGTCAATGATGGCGAGGCGAACTGTCAAATAACTGTCATCCACGTAGGTTTTGACAGACTTTGACACTAGCATTGTTTAATGATGACAGTTCGTTCAAATAAAGAGGTCATTATTTGAACGAACTGTCATTATTATACAACGCTAGTGTCATTATAATCAGTAGCGCGTATAATGATGGCGATTATATATATATATATATATATATATATATTATTTTAATTTTATTAACTCTATGATTAACTTTGTGATTGATTAGTCGGCTGCGCCCAGAATTCCTAATCAATCTGTATATTAATTCATGTCCTATTAAAAGAACTGACAATTTCTTTCACAGAAGCTCAGAACTTGCCTGGCGACAGTTTAGTAATTTTATGGTATGTAAGATCATATTGAAATCCAAAATTCTGCTCTTCTCCTAATGTAAAATTTCTTTCTTTAGGTTCATTTTGTCACACATTTAGAAAACGGGAAATATTGAAAACAAATAAAGTTAGACAATAACCAATAATTCAGCCAGGAGTTGTCATTTTCTAGGGAACATTTTATAGTTATGTAACAGATAATTTTAAGTAGTAACCTTGTCACTTGACGTCAATAAAGAATGTGACCATGAACCGACGACCGCCACTGCTATCGTAATGTTACTGTTTTTCCGCGGAACCCCGGACGATATCTCGCGGAATCTAGGTTGAGAAAAGCTGGACAGGACTATAAGGCCCTTATAAAACATATGCACGTTGCGCCGAATACGACTAGACAGAAAAAAATATCGTTCCTATGAAAAAATTGCACATTGATCTGAGACAAGCTCGGAAATGACATAGGGGCAACCTTTATGCAAATTTACTGTATATACCAGTGTTAAAAGCAAAAAAAGAATGTTCTGACAGACGAGAAGTTGGAGCCACAAAGCATAGCCTTATTACTGATACCTAATCACCTAATCACTATTAGTAGTAATATCTCTTTCAAATATATACCGGGTGATTCAATTTCGAGGCTCACCATGGGGATCTCGCTTATTAGTGGAGTTTATGTGTTTAAATTTGGCAAAGTTTCGTTTTTTTTTGTGTTGATCAATTATATGAAAAGAAATTTAAGCTATCAGTTTTCATTTTGAATATTTCCGCAAAAACTGAAATGGCGCCCATAAGAAAAATAAAAGTTGGTCATAGTTACGCTGCCATCTTTGATGATATTTCAAATTAAAAAATGACGCTGCATTCGTTGTTAAAAAGTAGCTGTAGACTGTTACTGGTAGACTGTTAGAAATTAAACACGACATCTTAAAATTTCAGTTATTTGCGGATATTCTTTTCAGATAACTGATCAACACAAAAATACGAAACTTTGCCATATTTGAACATAGGCTCGATCTCCACTAATAAGCGAGATCCCCATGGTGAGCCTCGAAATTGAATCACCCGGTATAGGCTGTCCGACTTTATTCCAGCATAAAGTATCATATTTGTTTTCGTTATTCTTTTAAAAGTTGCAGCCGTTTGAAGTAATAGCAAAACTGTATTTTAAACGGCCCTAACTTCTTTAGCAATTCAAAAACCCAGTAAGTCTTGTACTTGTAGATAAACGATTCTTTAAAAAGTTTATGTATTTTGTTTCTTCTTTCGTTTGTCTAATTAGTTTATTTTTATTATTTTGAATTTTTACTTACATCGTTTTACTTTTATTGTTATCCGTATTGATTGTGTACTTTTTTGATTTAGCATTCAAACTTTTTAACTTTTTAACGATTTGAAAAAACAATTAGATCCATATGAAAAGTTTTGGACACCCGAAGAACATGGGACACCCTCTCTCAGTTTTACTAATAGTCGACTACAGTTATTATTATTAAAGTAAATAACTATTCTACTGTTGTACTTAACTGTTGGAATTATGTAGAGCAGATACGATAAAGTATGATATATACGTGGATTCAAATTCAGCATAATCATATTGCGTTGTTTCATCTAATGAATTGAATTGTATAATCAAGTAGACGATCAGCAATAATAAATCATAATAATATGTGATACATCTTTAATTAATCACAATGGAGAATCAAAAATTAGTTATCTTCTAGATCTACATAACTCTTGAAGTCTTGAAAATAGACGATATATCACATTCACCACCAAGAAAACGGATTGATGTTTTCTGCGATGTTTCTTAAAACATTTATTTAACTAAGAAAACTTAAAGTCAAGAAAAAACAGCTTATTTAAACGTTTTTAACTTTATGTTCAAAATAAAGTGACCCTCTGTTGACCCCACCAATAGCCCAAGAACCCGTGGCAAAACTAAACCGTCGCATCGTAGAACACTACTTAATTGTCTTCATGGTAGCATACAAATATTATGACCTTGTGAGAAGAAGACTAAAAACGAAATTAACATTGTTAATTTTTGTTTGTGAATAAAATTTCATAACACGTCAGGTTACTACATTTTTCGTTGCTTCTTCTTTGACGGAAGCATCCCAAAATATTTCTGACCAATCTTTCAGGATTTAAGGTACAAGTACAAAGGTTAATGTTTACTATGTGACAATTTTGATGTTCCTAGGCATTGTAAAATAACGGTAAAAATTTTCAATTGCTCATATTTCCAAAGCTATTAAGTAAGTTCAAGCATTTCTTTGATTAACTAATTGCTTATATATGTATTGTGAAATTGAAGACATACCATATTTGCGATAATTAAACGCTTTAATCCAATGTAATGTTGCTTTATGTATATATCGCTATGCAATATTTCTGATAATATCAGGTCAATTTAATGTGAAATGAAAGGTGTAATGAAATTAGTAGGTAAAGACATCTGTTTTCTCTTCGTCAAAAGGCACAGTAGAGATTTTATAGCATCCTATACAGGATAATTTTTTAGTATACAGGGTGAAATTTAGAAACATCGTGTTTTGCTGTTTTCACTCAAAAAAGCTGTTGAATTGGATGTTTGCATAGATAAAAAATCGTGCGTAGGTACGAAAAGTCCAATTGCGAACTTGAGTTACTATCTTTAAAGATGGTGGAGAAACTATGGCCGACGCTTAGTTTTCTGCGCGGCATGTTAGATTTGGAAATTGTTGAAGGATTGCTGTAGATTGTTTGCAAATTTTTATGTTTTTGCAACAGAAGCATAAAATTTTGCTTTTGCAGTGATTTGGAACAAAAATCAACATCGTTTTTCGTTGAACTAAAATTATGGTAGTTTGCTTTCACTTTCACTTTTATCTAAAAAAATGAACAACAGAATGTATTCAGGCTGGCTTTAGGCTGATGGAAGTTGGAAGTATTTAATCATGCCAATAATAAAAAGACTTCGTTTGAAGTGATGTGACCTACTCCAAAAACGTGGATTGCAGCGGCGATTCAATCTTAGCAAAATAAACAAAAGAACAGCAAGAACATACGTCTAAAATATACAGCTAAACAACAAGTGTGATACATCATAATTGAAACTGAGGAAAGAGCACCTAAAATGATAAATGCAAACATGCCGCCCACAACACCAATCGTATCTCCACGATCTTTAAATATAACTCAAGTATACAGTTACATTTCTCTTGCCGTTGCTGGTTTTGGACTGGTTTTGACTAAGAACAATAAAAAAACATTGTTAAAATACTTCAGCCTGTAATATAAGAAAAAAATCACCCTGTATACGATGCTATACGATCTCTAGTGCCCTTTTTTACCAAAACAAGACAAATATTACCCATTGATCTTAATTCACCCTTCATTTCACATTATATTGACCCAATATTATCAGAAAAATGTTGCATAGCCAAACATGAAGAAACATAAATTTGCATTGAAACGTTCTGTTATTGCGAATATGGTATGGTTTTCAATCTTCACATTACAAGCAATTAGTTTTTTAAAGAAATGTTTGAATTGACTAAATATTATTGGAAATAGGAGTGATTAAAAATTTTTACCGTTTTTTAGGCCCACAGTGTGTTATGTGCAATTCTTTATCGAGATGACGTGCTTTTTATAAGGTGACGCGAACGAAATAAATCAAATTGATCAAATAAATCACTTTTTTCGAATTTTGTTATGAAACATATCAAGTGACAACGCTTGATGAATTTTTGGAGCAAAACTCTGGCGTATAGTACTTGGACACCCCTATCATTTGATATGTTTCATAACAAAATTCGGAAAAAAGTTGTTTTTTTATCTTTTATGACTAACTTCTCCGCAGTACTATTTTGTAGACTCTCTGGGCCTTATTATATATCTAATTTTATTATTATTAGCTATGAACAGAGTTGCCTCTCCGTGAGTATACCGTCATGTTGCGTTTTTTTTTCTAAGTTATTTAAAATGATGATTTCAATGTTCCGTGGTAGTACACATCTACAAAAATGAAGCTTGTACCTACGGCAAATTAGTTTTTAGTTATTAATTAACAAAAGAATAAAAATTTTCCGTAATGTGTAAATTCTTGACATTTTGCTGGACCCCATATTGTAGATTTAGGAGATATAATTTAATGTTAGCGCCTATCAATGTTGCTGTATGTCAATTCAAGTTAAGTTCAAATATACTTTTACCGAAGATAAAGACACGTACAGGAAGTTTATGCGGGCCACAGTAGATTGGCCAGGTTAAGTCAAGTTTATCCGCTGCAAAGTGGCTCCAACAGCACTTTCACTTTCACAGTGGCTCCAACAGCACTTTCACTTTCACCATGGGCGGTGTTCAAGGCTTGATTTTTCGATTGCAACAAACAACTGTGCATCAACCTTCGTGTGGATTCTGTTCCCCTGGTACAATTTGTTAATATTCGTCCGCTTTACCGTACAACATCGACGTCCGGATTGTCGTTATCAGCAAACTGTGTGTACGCAGTACGGTCGCGTATTGCTTGTGCTGGTTCAGAGATAACGGTGTATTGGTTGAAGAGTAGGCTGGGTTCGCGAACACCAAAACAAAAAGCCTTGCTCTATTCATGCTGCCCTGATACAATTTGTTGAAATTTATGATTTATCATGATACAAACGTCAAAATAAAACGAATAACGTGGACTCTATGGGCTCATTTATTAATTTATTAATCAGAATCGACCAGTGCTAAGCGCGGTCGGATTTGTTGATACGCCGTATGCAGTACTACCGTGTATAGCTCAGTGCAATTAGCGCAAAAAAGGAGATGCGATCGTAATTACTCTGGTAGTTGTATTGCCTTTATTCATAAAGCATAGTCAAATAATAACAAAACTCTATGAACCAGACATAATTGGACCGACAGAGACATGGCTATCTCCTAACTAAACAATTACAACGCTGAATACATATCTCGAGATGCCCGAGGTGGGGGATAAGCACGGTACCTGAAAAACAAATCAAATATACTACTAATGACAGGAAATGTACACAGGGAATAGAGATGAGAAAGATAAGCTTATCGAACACTGCTATAACCTGGATGTACATCAAAATTACCTATAATGTAACAAAACAATTCAAAAACTATGTAATCAACAGAAGGAAGCCTCATATAATAATTGGCAACTTGAACATAAACATTAGAGAAAAAACAAAACAACTAAAGACTACAAAAATACTCTGAGAGAAAACAACTACAATATCTTGAACAAAACATGAAAAAACTACCCGCAGAAACCCCAACGGCAACCACACCATCATAGATCATGATATAAGCAACATCCCGGCAGATGTAAAAAGAATAATAAAAAAAAACCAAAACTCAACCCGATATATCACACACACACACACACACACACACATACATTGATATAAAAGAAAAAAACTGTTCACAAACTTTGAACAGTTAAATAAAATAATTGAAGACACCATTAAGATCAACCAAGTCCAAAGAAATATAAGAGAAAGAAAAGAAAGCAGATGGATAACAGAAGATATTATAAAGGCAATAAAGCAGAGCCATAAACTCTACAAGCGTTTCAGGAAAAACCCACACAATGAGATCTTTAAGAAAACCTATCAACAAAAAAAGTACAGTGACACAACACTACCAAAAATATATTAACCGTTAACAAAGACAACCAAAGCAAGATATGGGAAATACTAAGGGCCGATATATTCACCTATCGTGAAACTGTTCGTCATCTAAACGACAGGATAAATGGTAAATATGTGTCTATTCACCTGTCGTTAACGTTACCGACCGGATAAATACGCTTAACGAACGAAATTATTTAGCGATCGAATGAACCTGCCGGTAAACTGATAACGAACACTTTGAACCAATCACAGAGCATGTACTGAATGTCAAACAAAAAGTCAAACTGACAAATATTTACATACGTACGTGGTACTGTATTAATTGAAGTCATTATTGATCATTGTTTAGTTAATATGGCCGAATTTGCGGAATTCGACTTTGAGGAAGTTGAAGACCTCATTATTTTTGAAGAAGCGGTTATGGCTGACGGAATTCGACTTCTACGGCTGCGTTCCGATATTGTACGCCGTTTATACTTTTACTCATTCACATGTCATTTGCTCGCAAGAATAGTAGATTATTCTACTATTCTTGATTTGCTCGGTGTACCCCATTGTACCCGGTGTCATGCCGGTGTCAACGGTGTAGAATATCCACACGCAGCTAATATACCAGTGATAATCGGCATGACCATATTGACCATATTGAATAAATTGGTCTACGAGGAGGTTTACCTCCGATACTGCAAAACTGGCGGTCCTTTATTTTTTCCTTCAATACTATTTCTTTTTTATTTTTGGTTTGGGTCTTTTTAATTGATGCGGTTAGAAAACGTGTTCGAATGAATTTGGGTTACGTTTTGTCATTGTCTATCATCATTGTCATTTACGGCGCTGCATCTAGCGGCAATTAGTCCAAGTTATGGTCCAAGTATTGATTTAGTACACCTTTTTTACCGACTTTTGATACTATACTGCCAAAAAACATTCGTTAGCGATGTTTACGTCCACGTTACCTGACGACAAGTTACAGATCGGTGAAAAGACAGAATCATTTTTAACGCGAACGTTAGCGTAATCTGTTCGTTGGCTAACGACAACTTTGACGATAGGTGAATATATCGGCCCTTAATCTACAAATAAGCAAACGCGACAACAAAACCAACACAAACTTTGAAGAAATTATCGCAAAAGATGGAAAAATAGCCAAAACCACAGAAGAAATAGCAAATGTAATTAATGACTATTGTTCAAACATCAGAAAGGATTTGGCTGAAATTCAAACATCATTACACAAAAATACACAGAACCAGAAAGAGAAAAAACAATGCATGTACCAATATGCAGAATTGCCTGAAACGAACGAAGGCGAAAATGGACCAATCTAATTAAACCAAATAACAAGAAGTTGATCCCTGTGCTTGTGAAACTGACTAATATCGTCTTTCACACAGGAACATTCCCAGATTATCTCAAAAAAACAATTATTACACCCATACATAAAGGAGGAGAACAGAACCAATGTGCAAATTATCGACCTATAGCCCAACTAGGTTCAGCAAAAAGTCATACTTAGACGACAAAATCAGCATATTCAAACCAACGACATCATAAATTCTAACCAGTATGCACTTCAAAAGAACTCGGGCACTACATCAGCTGCAAGGGATCTGATAAATGATATAAAGGCAAGGCCAGACAATAAAGAGATAGTGACCTGCCAAAACAAAAACTTCTCACCAAACTCCAACTGCTAGGCATAAACGGAAAATTTCAGAATATTATTCAAACATACCTAAACAACCGACCGCAAGTCACAAGAATCCAAGGAAAGTGTAGCAAAGAAAAATTTGCCGAATATGGAATTCCACAAGAATGTGTCCTACCGCCCTCAGTCTTTGCCCTATACACTAATGATCTCTTGAACATGAAGATTGACGGAACTCCATACATGTACGCTGATGATACATGGCATTCTTTTCTCAGCCAAAACAAAATTCGTACTGCAGCAGAAAATCGACAAAGATTTAAAGATAATAGAAGCATGGTTTACTGATAATCTACTAACAATAAATGAGAAAAAGACAGAATATATAATATTCTCTAACAAAAAACAAAACACAACTCATCATCCAGATACGGGGAAATGAAATTAAGCAGAAAAGGGAGATCAAATATCTTGGACTGATAATACAGGAAGACCTGTTATGGAACATTAAAAACTAGCAAACATTAACACTAGAATATTGTAGAGGGAGCTGTCGGCAGATTTTCTGGGGGAGTAATGATATTTTTATTATTATTATGACTTTGGGCGGGACGACTAAAAATTATGATACGGACGTTAATTTTACGTAAAAAATGTTTACCTGTTTTAACGCGATAAAATCCAGTTTTTAAGAAAAACGCAATTAAACGTGCTGTCTATTTAATAACAGTAGTTTATGCAATGTTATTTTATCAAGTTACAAACTTAAACTCAAACTTAAATGCATTTGTGTCAGTTTGCTTAACTATACTGTATTTAATTGAATATTTCACAGTTTATTAATACTTGTTGTATTTTATCACAATTTTTTTTTCACACCCGGAAATTACCAGTTTGGTTTCTGCTCAAGAGCAATTTAATGGAGCAGCAGCAGCTGCAGAAGATGGAGGCAGTTGCACCAAAATCGTCTACAATATCCCTCTACAATATGCAAATATCCTAATACTCTTATCATGTTTGGCGCCTCCAAAAGCCTAATGGTACCAGTTTTCAGCTTGATTGGCCGTTTGTTTTCTGAAATATACGCAAAATAAAAAATATATTTTCTACCTTTAAAACTTATAACTTCTTAAGGAAGCACTTTTTACTATGGGATTTGTGGTTTAATCGGTCCCATTTGACATCAAGAATATACGGCTAAGCTGGGTGCCATTACTTTCCGGACAGCCTGTACAACAATGTAAGAGACAACGTCACCGTGTCGTGTCTGAAAGAAGCCTGTCGTTGGAATACATTTTTGCTCATTCCTTCGGGCACCTTGAACGGATGTCGTTGTGTTTGCTACAATTAATCTAATCTTAACATTAAAATGGCCCGGACTGTATAAAAACAATGAATGATGGTATCTATTAGCGAGCTATATTGCGCATTTCTTATTGGATTAATGGAAAACTTCAGCCTCGACTATAAAAAGAGAACGTAGATTTGTATTCAGTTTGCAACAAATCACCTACCTACATTTACCAACCTTTTCAAATAAAAAAAATTTCAATATATGACAACTAAACGCTGAGTATAGATTAAAATGAATGCTTAATTATCTCTCTATGGACATTAATTCGAATTATACAAGATGATTTCACTTACTTCTGGCTTCGTCATTGTAGTTACACTAGGATACATTGAGCCTGCAGCGGCTGTTGCAGAAGCTGCTGCTGGCTTACCAGCAGTTCCAGCCTTGCCATTAGTGCAAGTTATTATTTCATACACTTCCTTCGCTACTTCGCCTACAATTTTCATGAATTTTTGAAATCGCGACATATTTACAATATTTACAGAAATCACTATGTAACACTAAGATAAAATCGATTACTATGTACAGCGAATATATACATGTGGGCTAGAATTAATTAACACATTGTTTAAACCCCGGCGGTTGACGAAATTTTACATTTTTCGTGAGACACATGTTCGACACATGTCAACATTTATTGACTGTCATTGGAAACCCTCTCTTAATAAATATATTGTTGCCAAACTCAAGTCGGCTGGAACAATAGGTATCTTTGTTTTTTAAGAGGTTTATGATGATTGTATGTTGAAAAGGAGTGATGAGATAATTTCCTAAATTAAAGTATCGTTTACGTTTTCTAACTTAGTAAAAGAAATTTTCGCGAGTGTATTACATAAGTCCACATAAACAAACAGAACATGTTTGCAGCACGTCCTTATATACAGGCTGAGTTATTAGTATCCCGGCGGTCAATAGCTATTATATTATTTTATCACTGTATGAAAAATAAAAAGTTGTTTATCCAACGGTATAGGTTGCTAACTCTTGGCGTTAATAGTACCTGAGATTTTCAATTATTTCTCCAAAATATGTCCGTTGCACAATCTTCTTTAAAACTGTGTAAAAATGACTTTTTATGAATTTTTGCAGATTTTTGCTTTTAAACTATGTCAGACAATAGTCAAAGCTAGTAGATAGATTATAGTATCCAAAGATATTAGATTTACTATACAAATCGGTTTTCTTTGAGTTTTTTAAATGGAACACCCTGTATTTTATATGCTAGTTAAATTTCCCATCAAGTTCCCTTTAATTTATGTCAAATATGTCATATGTTCTAATTAAGTAGTTTTCGTGATATTTACAATTTAAAGAAATATGTGTAATATTATCTATATGCCATTATTTTCCTGTTATTTCTTTTTTGTTTGTCGTTAATAGTACCTGAGATATTCAATTATTTCTCCAAAATATGTCCGTTGCACGATCTTCTTTAAAACTATGTAAAAATGCTATTTTTGCAGATTTTGCTTTTAAACTATGTCAGACAATAGTCAAAGCTAGTAGATAGATGATAGTATCCAAAGATATTAGATTCACTATACAGGCTGTTCATAAAACTTAGTAAACTTTGATGTTTTTCAACTGGCTGTTCCTTGAATTTTGTAAATCAGTATAGTATATTATAATACAAGTTTTATAAGACAAACATTGGCGCACAAAATGTTTTGGGCACGAGTTGTTTTGAGCATAGCGAGGAACTCACCTCCTTAAAAGGTTACAGCTGTTTGAAGTATTAACAAAATAAAGACAAATTCAAATAAAATACAAGCCAACCAAGAAAGATCATCATCATTGTATTGATGCCCAGATGATTACAAGAATGAAAAGGAAATGTATGTAAGGTAAAAAAAAGGTAAAAAAGTAAATAAATGAATATGAAACTGTTTAATGACTATTTTTTTTCTTGAAAGTAAATGTAACTCTGAGTAAAACTATAATTTTGTCGATAGTTTCCGATTAATCACTAAGAAACAGAAATTTCCCGTTTTTTTATCCCTAACTTTTTGCAATAGGTGCACAAAAACGCATATTAATCTGTAGCCTATTTTAGACCCAATGTGTGATTTTTTTTTTTCAAATAATGAGCTCCACATTGCACTATTACAATTGGTAGTTTTGTAAGTCAATAATATGATTAGCAAAACATTTAATCTAAACAGTGACGCACGGAAAACTACGCTCGTGTTGGTTTTAATGTGTACTGCGATCATTAAAATGTCACACGATAAGCATTATTGCGTAAAGGTAATTGGATTACAAGTCACTGTGTAATAAAATAAATTAATATACGAATATTATGGTAAATACAACTCAAAAATTGTTGTGGTAGGTCAATAGATCTTGTGCCTAGGGTACTACGTACCAGGGTACCAGCACCAGTATTTTGAAAATAGTACTAAAATAGTATACAAAATATTAGTAAAACATAGGAAGTAGAAAAAATAACAAGTTCTGTATAGCGCTAACAACATGTATTAGATATTACAAGTGACATATAGTCTTACCAGGTCCGTAACTTTAAGAGTCAGTGGTCCAGGGTCAGTGGAATGCGGGGCCATAATACTTTCAATCAGAGCTAGACTGCAAGCGCACACAGCCCAAATTGCACCAACACGATTTTCAAATAGTGACGATAGTGACTACGGGGTCACCTTGTACAAGACCGTTCAATTGGAGACGCAGCAGACACACACCCCCAATCGATGAACTGACGTCATCGTGTGGACGGTTATGTGCGCGCTGTAGACAGAGACACACACACAGAGAGAGAAAGACTTTCATGCTAAAAAATCAATTATGTTTCTCTATAAAGTAACATTATGATTAGTAATAGCGGTAAAAATGAATTGGACGGTACCATAACTTATGGGAATAAATTAAATGCTACATTAAAAAATTATATCAAACATTCGATCAATAAAGTCATAAATGTTTAATTTTCGATACGAAATATTCAACACACGCTGTCATTACACGGTTGTTCTGCTCTGATTGTGAAATTATCAAGATTGAAGAGAAAATAACACTTTCCAATACCAAAGTACACTAGCTGACAAGACAAAAACGAACACCAATACGAGGAGGGTTAATAATGCACTTTTGACAAGAGTGAACCAGCAAGCGATACGGACACACACAAAACTATGTACACTTTTGGATTTATTATTTTTCGTGCACCGTATAGTTGCTAGCCATTAATTATGTCTCAAAATCATTAGTTTTACACTTTGACGTTTATGCGCCTGAAGATGGTCACTAATGACCGAAATCGATAGCGTTCAATATCCTCTAAATACATCAGTATATACATCAGTCTATAAAGGATTCGTGTTTTATTATACTCATACTTACTATAGACTAAAATGGAGCAGTTCATCAAATTAATATTATTTTTATAATTTTTATATATAGTATGTTAAAGTCATGTGACTGGCCACATCGGATTTTTAAATTGTCATTTTCATCAAAATTGTTTCAATTAATGTTGGTGCTAGTTCAACTATTTAATTCTGCTGCAAATTTTGGGATGTCTATTTGTTCTGTTTATAACTTGTTTTTCAAACATTCAAACGAACATTATTTTTTAAACAATATGTTCTCTGAAAGTTAGTTCAGATTTCTTTTTGCATTTAACGTGTTATTTAGCATGTCATGCTTTCACATATAAAGAAAATCGATCGATTTCCTTTTTTACTTTATCATACGCAGTATAATAAAGTATTGTAATCGTGCCGAAAAAAAAAATTGAGATTTTAGCGGAAATGGGTCTTTTTGGGTCCCCTGAACATTTTTGACCAAGGTACAAAAAAATGTCTGTGTGTGTGTGTGTATGTGTGTGTGTATGTGTGTGTGTACTCGATTTTTGTTGAGACGATTCCGGAGAAACTACTAAAGGTATCGGGACGAAAGTTCATATTTAGAAGTTTCATGACTAAACTTAGAGCTGAAAAGCTTTTGGTTCAAAAGGGCCCAAAGGAACTGATAGTTTAATCCAAACCTTTTTCAAAGATTTTGCAAATGAGCCGCCATTTCTGTAATTTCGTCAAAATAGTTAAATAATAAATTAAAGTAGAGGAAATTTTGAATAATTTATGTTTATGACATTTTTTGGTAAAATTCATAGCTTAGCTGCAAGAGCAAATTCTATTTGATCGAGATCGGTCGCATCTGCATTAATATGAAACTACAGTAGTAGCCAGGATTTTGACAAATATTTTTTTGTGTTGTCACATTCGAAAACAGCTGATCTCATCAGAGGTTGGAGAACCACTATTGAACGTTGCCGCTGTAGTGTGGCTGCAAATTTCAAATAAAATAAGATCTCCAATTTGATTGTTTGTTGATAAGAAATATCAACCCGTCTTTATATCTAATTCTAAAAACGATAAATTGAGAAAATTATAAATAAAGTATAGTGATGATTGTAGTTTTATTTTAGTATGTTGGTAGGGATGTGTCATGAACAAATATAAATCTGTCAGAATTTGAATTACCTTTTTAAGGTGCGTTTTCATTAGTGATAATGGCAGTGGTAGCAGACGCCATTATAGTATTTCCAATAGATAATTGCTAGTGACTCATGTTTATGTACATGCAAGCTAATATGTGTCATTATCACAGCATGTAAGAAATACTATGATTTCGTATTCTACCACCGCCATTAGCTACCATTACCTACCAATCGGAAAGCACCTTTAAACTTGACGTTTCGTCAAAGTGGTACCAACCTAGCATTTACTATACAGAAATCTTTTATTTTTTTAGAACGTATTTCTTAAATTTATAATTTAATAAAATTTATTTAATTTATAATTAAATTTATATATTTAATTTATTTATTAAATTTTAAGTTGATGTCGCTCCTGCCAAAAACTAGATAGCGCGACTCGCTCACATGCGACGGCGACACTCCGCCTTCGGTGACGCGCCGCATCACCGCTCCTCGCGCTGTTCCGTACTTTCGGCATTTGTGACATAAATAATTATTATTCTAATGACGTAGTGTAGGTAGTGTCAAATGCGGATGCTTTGACAATACCTACGACTTATCTCAATAGAATAGATTCTCATGCAGCTAAACTATTAATTTTATATATTGTATGATAAAGTCATGTGCCTGGCCACATCAGATTTTTTATCATGGTTAAGTAGAGAATTTTATGCCCTTTCGAATGATGTATCACAAGGTAGGGGGTGCCATTTGAAATTTCGAAGTGGGGTGGCTGGGGGGCGAAGGGATGAAACCTAAAATTCTCTAGGTACCATTTTTGAACTTCCCTCTCGATATCTTAATCGACGTGTTTCCAGTCAAAGCAATAATCGCATCAGGTCAAGAGTTATTAAGGGTTGAGTTATTTCATACCTTCCATCTTGTGTGTGGTCTATCTTAAGAACCAATCGAACGATTTCATTTTTTTATCATGGTTGAGTAGAGAATTTTGTGCCCTTTCAAATGATGTATCACAAGGTAGGGGGTGCCAATTGAAATTTCAAAGTGGGTGGCTGGGGGGTTAAGGGATGAAACCTAAAATTCTTTAGGTACCATTTTTGAACTTCGCCCTCGATATCTAAGTCGTCGTGTTTCCACTCAAAGCAGTAATCGCATCAGGTCAAGAGTTATTAAGGGTGGATACACTGTTTATTAGTAACCTCTACAAAAGTTGTAGATTTTTTTCATGACCTACAACATTTGTATTTTATACTTTTTGATTCTAAGACAAAAACTGGTCATATTTCTTAACAGTTTGCTTAACAGCTAATTTAATGGTTATACCATTAGTGTAAAAATTAGACAGTTTCTTTTGTTTTTTTCTCGTACAGTTGAATGATGTAACCCGTTTTGCAACTTTCTTAAAAATTTTTAGAAATGAACTATTATTGAAAGATTCATTGTTGCTAAAGTCGTTTTTGAGTATTTTAAAATTTTTGAGCATGTTGTTAAATAGGGACTATTATTTTAGTAAGTACATGTAAAAAGAACACAAAATGAGATCCATTTTTCTCGGAAATTTTGAGGTCATAGTAAAAAGTGACCCTTATGAATGTTGTAGATTATTGTTAGATAAAAAGTAAAGACTTGCTGGAAAACGCATTAATATAGTTTGAACCCGCTTTCAACCCCCCCAAATAAACACTATACCACCCCCATGACCTGCATTATTTTTTTACGTTGACTACGAGAACCTTATGATTTTCAATAATAAAACTCCTGTCTACAATCAATACCCACTCTCAACTTTATTTGCTTGCACTAAAACATAAGAAAATTTCTGAGTCTTTCTTATTTTAAAAAAATCACGTTCATGTTGATTTTATTTTCTACCGTCAATTGTTACTGGGTTATGACGCCATCGACACGTTTTTTTTTTAGTCACAACGAGACAAGCACAATTGAAAATTGCAAAATACTGATGTCAACTCCTTATTTTTCTTACTGATTTTGGTAGATCTTTGAATTGTCTTCGTACCTGAAACATTTTATGGCTGACATAATTAAAATGTACGAAAAATACAACTGCAATTATAGCTCTAGCGAACATGGATGGATTTTCTACAATGAATATGAAATTGCATTTTGGATAGAATTATTTCCCCTAAAAACAAATACGGGCTTAAAATGTTTTTATTGCGAAAGGTTCTTGAAAACTGTTATCTGTCAAAAACCGCAATTTTGGTAGTAATCTTTGTACTTTAACCTGAAATCTGCAAATTTTTCACTAATGTATTTGAAGCATTTATGGGTATTTTTAAAGTGGTGTGCGTGGGCTTCCATAAAAATAAACAACAAACAGCGCAATAACCTGACGTGATATGCAACTTAAGTTCGGGTTTATATTCAGCATGAATAAATCAATCGAAACCACCTATTTGTCTCCCATAAACCATCTTACTTTTTCTCGAACATTTGCTGTAAGGCCATGTTTTGTAAATTTACATCAATCAGCAAATTCAGGTTTCTATTTAAGAAAATAGTCAATAGTTAAAAATTAACGTGTCCTAATATTTTTTTCAAATAACAAACTGTTTCAGAGACTTTTTACGTTCCTAGATATTAGTTTCGTAAATTAAACAAAAAAATTATTCAATTGTTCAATTATTTCAATTCAATTGTTCAGTTTGTGTGTCATCATCAAACCTTATAATGATAATATTACAAATTTCTTTTCAGGTTATGGATAAGCGTAAAAATCAGCAACCTTTCCCTAAGATAAAGTTAATTCTGGAACTTTTGAAAGCCGGGCACTACTTCAAAATGACAATGCTTGTACAGGCTGGGCCAAATTCGATGTTACTATACGAGATCTCGGTAACTATAAGAGATAACGAAAAATGAGTAAGGTTGTTGTGTCGTCCCTTTTTTGAGAGAAACTCAATGGTGAAATCCAAAATTAGCTATCGTCTTTTGTTTTGGGGTTATAACACAAAATTCGATTTTTCGCTATTTTGATACTTGTCGATTTCTTTGTTCTTTGTTAAATCAGCCGAATGAGATTTACACGTTCTTCATTCACTTTTTCGGTTAGAATTCAGTGGAATTCACAGATTTTAAATATCTCTAATAGTTTTGTAGATATAACAAAAAGTTGTGTTTCTTTAAATGGAAACCATAGCTGGCTATGACTGAAATAAATAGAGCCTTTTTCCCCTTTTCAACGATATATAACATGCCGGTCCAAAATATTCCAAAAGTAATGTGTTATTGAATAATATGAAATTAGTATACATCAGAGAAATTATAATTATTGTCTTCGCGATTTCTCCGAGTATGCGTATGTCACTAGTGGTTTGACACTATTAATCAGTGACTTAAGTATTGAATTTGCATTCTTTTGAATACTTATTTCAATTAAAAGTTACGAAATGCCGTATGAATCATATGAATACGCAATGATCGAATGCTTTATTCAAAGTAATAACAACGCTGAAATTGAATCCGAAACATACTTCAATCGTTATCCAGAAAGAACACAACCTCACAAATCTATTTTTGAGAGATTAAAAGAAAATCTCATCAATCACGGGTCATTTAGTATGCCAAGACCCAAACATGACCATATTGAAAATGCCGAAGAAGCTGCCACCAACACAGTTGTAGCCGCAGTTGCAAATCCCTCAACCTCAAGTCGTGAAATAGAAACTGAGTCTGGGGTATCAAGACGTCGAGCTTTGAAAATCCTCAAGAAGCATAAATTTAGGCCATATGCTTTAAGAAAACAACATCATTTGCAACCAACAGACTCTCAATAACGAATTGAGTTTTGCCAGTGATACCGTGAAAATCTTCAGCAGAATCCATTATTTTTGAAAAAGTTATTTGGACTGATGAAGCCTACATCAGCAGTGCCGGAATTTTTAATAGGCACAATGAGCACTATTGGTCTGATGTCAATCCTCACCGTACCGTCAACGTGCAAAACCAAGGACGTTTTGGTTTTAGTGTTTGGCGAACGTATTTTAGCATACCACATTTACGAGGAACATCGTAATGGCGACCGGTACTACGATATTGTAAACCATATTGTGAATGAATTTTTGGATAATTTGCCACTAATGGAGACCACCTCACAAAATAAGAAGGGTAGGGGAATTATCGAATATAAATTTTGAAAACCGTTGGACTGGAAACAACGGCCCAGTGAGGTGGGCACCACGATCACCAGATCTTACACCTTTGGATTTTTTTCTTTGAGGGCACGTTAAAACAGAATTTTGAAGAATGTATCAATGCCGTTCAAATATTTTTATAAACAACGCTCTTCGATGGATTGCGACGAGATACAATTTATGCATCAATAAAAATGGACATCAATTTGAAAAATGGTTTAAGTAGGTTGTAGTAGGTAATCTTATTTTTTATTTTTTTATTCAGGTAATTATCTAATTATTTTACTTCGAATAAAACAATATATCCTGCAATGTTTAACTTTTCAGTTATACCCTCGACATGCCGATATAAAGTGAAGATTGACGCCTGGAAATTGTAGGATCACGGGTACATACTTTCATGACAGTTTCTTCAGCATACCACTTCCATATCACAATGTTCGGCTTTTGGCATATTAATCAACCCGTAATTGATGAGATGTTCTTTTAATCCCAAAAACAAGTTTGTGCGGTCGTACACTACCTGGGTAACGATTGAATTATGTTTCGGATGTTATATCACAATTATTGTTTTTACTTTGAATAAAGCATTCAATTATTGCGCATTTTTCATACTATTCAAACGGCATTCCGTAATTTTCAATTAAAATAAAAGAATGAAATTTTACTAATTTCACTGATTAGTAGTGTCAAACTACTAGTGACATCCGCCTACCCAAAGAAATCTCGAAGACAATAATCATAATGCCTCTGATATGTACTAATTTCATGTTGTTCAATAAAACGTTACTTTTGGAATATTTTGGACCAGCATGCTATATATCGTTGAAAAGAGGAAAAAAGGGTCTATTTATTTCAGTCATAGCCAGCTATAGTTTCCATTTAAAAAAACATCTTTATGTTATATCTACAAAACTATCAGAGAGATTTAAAATCTGTGAATTCCACTGAATTCTAATCGAAAAAGTGCCTGAAGAACGTGCAAATATCATTCGTCTGATTTAACAAACAATAGTAATCGACATGTATCAAAATAGCGACAAATCGAGTTTTGTGTTATAACTCGGAAACAAAAGACGATATCTAATTTTGGTTTCCACCATTGAGTTTCTCTCAAAAAAACGACGACACAACAACCTTACTCATTTTTCAATATGTCTTATAGTTACCGAGATCTGCTATAGTAACATCGAATTTGGCCCACCCTGTACAAATGAAGAAAATGTCAAAGACTTCGAAAGAAATAAGAAAAGGAAAGACGAGACCGAAGAGGTTTGTGAGCAGTGCATTTATCGACACTCCCTGATACTAAAAAATAACTGCCGCGTCGTGACCTTACGTTGGGAATGCATTCGCATTCGCAATACATGTTTTCGGAGTTATGTAGTTTTTTTTTTATTTATAATGTAAGGTTAAATATTTGTAATGGTAGAATATTTTGAACGTCCTTTACAAAATATGATGTCCCGTTATACAATAACGGCACATAACACTTTTAATAGTGATATATTGATACATTTTATGAAGATATAGTTAATTCAAAATAAAAACCAACAGTATAATATTAAGTCCCAACTGATAGTACTTCTGCAAAAAAAATATGATCGACATATCATTGACAAAGTTCACTTTCTGTTAAGTCTACTGTTTAGGTCAATTCTCACCTATCGCGACTTCTCACCGTTCGTGACTTAACGTATGACCTTGGATGCAATCACTTCGAACCGTATTCTATGGGCAGTGTCGACAATGCAGGGTCCTTTACTACCGGTAGAGTACGTCCGTTATGTTCATGTTATTGCGATTGGTAGTAAAGGACACTGCATTGTAGACACTGCCCATAGAATACGGTTCGAACTGATTGCATCCAATGTCATACGTGAAGTCACGAACGGTGAGAAGTCGCGATAGGTGAGAATTGACACCCTGGCCAACAGATGACAGCAACAGGCAACACCATCGGATAATTATCAAAATACACCTTACGATATCAAATAATAGTATATTATTTGACAAGCACAGCAAAAAATAACAAAAAAGAAATAAACCGATCAAATTTAAAACAATGTGTTCTTGTGAATGTTTGAGAATCCTCATAAACCAACTAGAGTAGTTGCAGTAGAAAATGTAATAATGTTTTGTTATCAATTTTTTTTTATTCAATTTTAGACCTAGGGTTTTGTTAATTTCTAGCTGTTTTTGATGTAATAATGAAGACTGTAAACAGAAAATGTCAAAATATACAGGGGGTTATATTTCAAATTCAAAAGTTTGACGTTATATCTCAGAAACTTTAAACGTTGCATCAACGATAAATGCGCCAGTGGCTTCACATGATTGCAAAATACTTTATTTCAAATTTTCGTTAAATTCGGTAGAGCCGTTCAGGAGATTTTGACAAAACAATATAGGGTAGTTATATTTGTTGTATTATAGGGTAGTAGACATTTTTTAAAAATGTCGGTGACGTCATCTGTTAAAAACAATTGAGGGTAAAAAGATTAATTTGATATCATAAGGTGTATTTTGATAATTATAAATCGACGTGTTTTAAAAATAGCAAACCATACTTGAAATATTGTCATGTTTCCATATTTTATGTCCTACATGATCATAAAGTGACATTTTACATCTTCGATACCGGGGCAAAAACTGTTTCTTAACGCTCGCGAGGGCGTTAAGGATTCTTTAAGGGTAGCCATGGTTATATGTCAAATATATCAAATATTTGTCATTCAAGTTGTAAATTTTAAGTCATCAATGTTAATTATTGGCGATTAAGGTTATTCTGTTTGACAATTATTTGTGTGTACTGTCCCTCGGCAATGTCAATTATTGGCAATTAAGGTTATAAGTTTGACAATTAATCGTCTGTAGTGTCACTCAACTCCGAATTGTTTGTTTTTTTATTCAACTCCGTAGATACGCATGTCACTTGATAACGTCAAAATATTTATTAATATTCAAATTGAGGAACAAAATCATTCTAGGACATAAAATGTTGTATGCACCTCGGGCATTACTTGATGTCCTCAGGCGACTTCGGGGCATAAGCATCCGTGTAATGCCCTTGGTACATAAATAACTATTATGCGGTCACTGTAAATTACTGTGCTTGACAACTCAAATAAAACTATTGTCGCATGCTACGTGTTGCCTAGTAGTCAATACAACTATAATGCAACTGCATGTAAACAGAGAGATTTTCTGTCACTTTGAAGTACCATCGCAATTATAAAAAAATCTGATGTGGTCAGGCACATGACTTTATCATACAATAGATATATAAAATTAATAGTTTAGCTGCATCAGATTCTATTTGATCGAGATCGATCGTGTCTGCATTAAAATGATACAAGTTAGCCAGGATTTGACAGATATCATAATATATAAATACAAAATGATATAAAGAATGTTGGTAACATCAGGCTGCGCCAACACTAGCGTTGCGACATATATCTCAATCTCATCCGACGTAGTGCCACTGGACACACTACGCATGCGTCAAGTTCGTGGATTCGATTGGCTGGATTGTATCCATAGGCTGCCACAGTGCTGCCACCAGCTGCCACATGTATAAGGTTATCTATGGGCTGTCACTAGTTTAGCGTTAGTAATGCCGAATATTACCGGTTAACGGCCGTGGTAATACCGACCGCGCACACTCAGCTACAATAGCGCCATCTGTCGACGGTCGTAATAACTACTGGCCACGCATGCGCAGTTTGATCCCGTGCACCACATCGATAGACAAAATATATATCTCCGTCTCACATTGTTGGAACCAAGACTACACATTGGTGCTATAGGACAAGCTCCGTATAACCCATAATACGCATATGGATAATATTGATAGTAGGTGAGAATTATATGACAAAGTAAAAATGGGTACATACAAAATTTTCATTGAGATATATTTTGTCATTTCCTCTGACATATTCACATTAATGACACTTTCAATTTTGACACAACTAATGAATTTTGAATTAAGGAGAGTTGGGTGTATAGGTTGACAACGAGTGTCAAAGGTAACGTTACACGCGCCGTTCATTTGTCGGCAGCAGGCAGTGGTCGATGCCTACAAAGAAGATCCGCGCTGTTTCCCACGGTTTCCGCCGATCTAAACGTAGGGGTGTTACTTAGCTAAGGGTGTTACAAATGTAGCGGCAAAGTGAATAACCCATACCACAGTAAATGTGGGGGGTATAAAAAAGTCACAAAAAAGGAGAAGGTATCAAAAAGGTAAACTTCGATGTGGTGTATAAATTCACGAGCATATAATCGTGAAGGAAGATAGGTATCTTTAGCTTTAGCTTCGACTGGTCATAATTACAAAGAAAAAAATGCAAAAAACGCAAATATATAGTTGTGAGGCAAATTTTATTAAGAAACACATGACCACGTATACTATTATGCAGTTTGTCATTTATCGCCTAATTTACCAATTTACCGTAGCACTAAGTATTCAAAGTTTGGTTTTACGCTTGTAGATGTCCTTAGTAGTACCTTGATTTAATTCAACAATTAGCCAAAACTTATTTGTCTTCCTACAAAAAGGGAGCACCTTATTCACCCACAAGCAGATACACATCAAAGGTCGACCATTGCAGCTGGACGGGCTAAACATTAGGAGTAGATTTTGTTCCGTCAAAATGACAGCTTTTTGCAATGCATACCATTGTTGAAGTTATTTTATATAAAATCACTTAGCAATTTGCAACTACATAATAGAATAGGCATTACTCAATATAATACGCCTTCGACACAAAATTAGAAGCAATACACATAAATTGCTTACCTGTGGGTTCGCGGGTTCAGTTTGCGGGACGGCTTTGATTTTGTTCTTCTCACAGAAGCAGGGTCGATGAGCCATTTTTAGAATTTTTAATATACCGAACAGAAAATTTGGACTTGAGTGCACACAAAATTTTAAATGGTTATGACAAACTTAATAACAACGTGATGCAGATGTCTTAAGCACCATGGTGATAAGTGGCATTAGTCAGGTGATTTAGTAACCAAGGAATGTTCCTACTTATACATCAACAAACTATGAATGCAACGAATGGTAAAACTATTGTAAACTTGTTCCATTGCTGAACGGAATATTATTGACGTTGGTTGGAAATTTTCCAAGGACCAATTAATACAGAAGATTCAAGAAATTTTACTTAACATTATTTTATGATTCGTGATTACAACAAATTGATTAAAGGAAAATATTTAAAACTCATGTCGTTATAATTAACTGAGGTCACTGTTTTAGGGATCCATGACTTCTCTGGAGTGGAGTAATACTTATTACTTATTAAAGAGACACCATTGACTTATCGTTTATTCCATGTGTTTTTCTACATCATACGAGTATACTACCCATGGTAAGTTTCCGTTGCAAATAGAATTTTTCAACAATTTTTATTAGCGCGATATACTTGCTCCTTATACAATAATGTACTGTTATAATTGTGGTCATAAGATTATAGACCAAGAGCTACTGAACGATTTACCCTCGCGAGTTTATACCGCCTCAAAGTGTTACCAAGTGTTACTTCTCGGCTTCACTTGCGACTTTACTCCAAATCAGTTGGTACGTCTATCGGTAGCAAATGAAAACTACCCCACAGAATACGTTTCCAACAGGATTTTATCCCAAATATTCCCTCTCCGCCGCACCTGACACATTCGTGTCTATTCATACTGCTCCAGTGTGAGAAGTGTGAGAACCACTGACCCATTATTTAAGAATCGAAATGTAATATATATACCTAAGGGGAATTTTAGGAGTTTTATTTTATGAATTTTACTCGCTACTGTACTAAACTATTAGTCGTGTGCGTACGAGCCTTTAGGGCTGGTGGTTTTCCCTACCTACAAAAAGTACAAAATGCTCAATAGTTATGTGAAAGATCTGTCAGATTTGTTGCGTTATTTAAGCCTGTTAAATGAGAAGATGTATCAAAGGCGGTGGGTGGGTCGTGTCTTGTGCTCATTATATTCACGCTTAGGTCCCCGCATCCGATACAGCTTCTTATTTAACCAACAAATCTACTTACTACTAGTTACTGAGATACGAATATTTGATGAATATTTTCTACTGCATTTTTAGTTCAATCAAATTGGGAAATAATTTTTTTTTCAGTTTAAAGAGTGTTGTTTATATACTGTAGGCCCAAAAGAAAAAACGGTATAGATTTTTAATTTCTCGTATTTCCAATAAGAATTATTATTAGGCAATTCAATTATTTCTTTAAAAACGAATTGCTTGTAATGGTAGGTATGTTATTACAGTCAATAGGTAATATCATTTATCATTTGTTTGTAAAAAAGCCCAGTCGAGGTTTTATAGCATGGTATACAAGATGATGTTTTTCGAATACAGGATGAAATTTGTTAACGATATTTTTTATTGTGTTTACTAAAACCAGTGGAATTGGACACTTGTAACAAAAACATTGCACAGGCACGCGAAATCTAATCCTGTTATCTTTAAAGATTGTGGAGAAATTACAAATGTTTTGTTATGAGCGGCATGTTGATTTTAACAGAACTGGTCAATATGTTAACAAGGTGTGTAATATCTTCTGAAAAATATCAATTTTTATATCTTTTGAAACAATAGAAATAAAAATAATTTTATTTTTTATTATTTGCTTAATTTGTCTGTAATGGCGGTGAGTTTTAACAAATTTTTATGTCTTGTTACTTTATTATATCATACGTAGTATGTTAGTAATGTAATCGTGCCGAAAAAAAAATTTGAGATTTTAGCGGAAATATGTCTTTTTGGGTCCCCTGATCATTTTTGACCAAGGTACAAAAAAATATCTATGTGTGTGTGTATGTGTGTACTCGGTTTTTGTGGCGACGATTCCGGAGAAACTACTGAAGGTATCGGGACGAAAGTTCATATTTAGAAGTTTTACGACCAAACTTAGACCTGAAAAGCTTTTGGTTCAAAAGGGTCCAAAGGAATTGGCTGTTTCCTCTAAGCTCCTTTCAAGGATTTTGGAAATGAGCCGCTATTTCTATAATGTCGTCAAAATACTTAAATAATAAATTAAAGTAGAGGAAATTTTGTATAATTTATCTCTATGAAATTTTTTTGTAAAATTTATAGTTTAGCTGTATGAGCAAATTCTTTTTGATCGAGATCGTGTCTGCATTAATATATGATTTGCCAGATATTTTTACTCTAATGACAGTAGGTAGTGTCAAAGGCTGATTTTTTGTCAATACCTACTGTCAATATCTGTCAAATCCTGGCTAATTCGTTTTATTTTAATGCAAACACGATCGATCTCGATCAAATAGAATCTCATGCAGCTACACTTTTAATTTTATATATTGTATGATAAAGTCGTGTGCCGGGCCACATCAGATTTTTATAATTTATTGATTGCCCCAAAATGACTACAAGTCCATAACAGAATAAGATAAGAAATATTAACGTAATGTAACTATACATGCCATACAAATATGCAATACAAATATTTACAGAGATCTCATTTGGATTAAATCGGTGTTCACAGCATTTTTGAAACTGGTAACAATTTTTGTATTTTTAATGCAGTTTGGAAGGTCATTAAACAATTAAACAGCAAAGGTGGTAATGGCTTATTGCCTACATTAGATGTATGTGGTAGAATATAGAAGTTTTGATTGCTTCTAGTATCATGACTATGAATATCACAGTTGATTATCAAGTTGACATCAGTCTCAATCAATTTATGTTTCATTTTATAGATTAACATTATACTGTCTAAGTTTATCATTTATCGTATTGTCAGTAATTGCAGATCATTGTACAGTTCAGTTGTATGTGTTCTATGTGGTTTACAAAACAAAATCTTTAAAACACGGTTCTGAGTGACCCGAATTGAGTCTATGTCTATTATCCGGGTTTGGTCCCAGAAAGCGCTCAAATAACTTAAAATAGAATAAAAATACGAATAGTACACCATATACTAGCACGAATATTGAAATATTGGGCATTACGTCTTATGTGGTAACAGAATATTAATCCTACTCTGCAAACTTTCTACATGACGCTCAAAGTTCAAACGATTGTCGATTATTAACCCTAATGCTCATGACTTAAGTTCTCTTAAGTTAGTATCACAGATTTTTAGGTGGTATATATTATCACATACATATTGGTTTATTAAAGACTATACAGTGTGTATTACGGGACGTTGGATTGTATGGGTACTTTTGTTATTAATAGAGATAGAGAGTCGGTTAAATGGGCAAAGCAGTGCATACTTATGTGCTCTTTCATAATCCGTTGAGAAAACAGTTGAATTCCAAATGGTTTCCAAGGTATTTTGGAAAAACCAAAAAATTTAATTTTTAAATTATGGTCATAACTTCTTTATTTGTGATCCCATCAAAAAAGCGTTTGGACATTATTAAGGCACTTTTTGTCTACAATTTGATTATATCAGTTTATATCAGTTTTTTCGCCAATGAATTCGTCAGAAACAAACGAAACTTTTGTTTTTCTTATGGAGGCCATATTGGTTTTATACATGTTTGGATTCATCATTTCTTTCTGAGTAATTTGGTATGCCACTTGCCATGTTTGGATTACAATAAGATAATAGAACTGACTGAAAGTTCTACACTTCGAGGATTGCTGAAAACGCAGCTGATATAATCAAATTGTAGACAAAAAAGTGCTTTTATAATGTCAAAACGCAGAAGTTATGACCATTATTAAAAAAATGAAGTTTTTTGTTTTTTTCAAAATAGCTTGAGAACCATTTGGTATATTCACCCGGTATTTCACCCAGTGCTGCCACCTTGAGGTCTGTTGAATTCGGTAGAGTAGTTAGTAAAGTCGGTAGTAAAAAAATGGAATCAACGGAAATACAATTAGGTACCATGCTTTTTTTAGTACTTTTTTTATTTAAAAAAATACAGAAAACAAAAGAAGATGACGTCCTATTGTTACAAACTTTATCTTGGTTTATTTTTACAATGTAAATGGTGTAATTGTTGTACTACCACAAACAAAATAAAGGTCTAGAAGGACTTTTGTATTCAAAATTAAATATAAACATTTTTTAAAGTTTTGTTTTAAAATAATAATAAATAATAAGGTTTAAATAAAAGCAATTTTTCTTGCCACGAAATACAGCAAAATACAGAAGCACTATGTACGTATGCACTGGCAGAATAATACAAACTGAGTTTCTAATTTATTACTTACTTAGCTTTTAGAATTGCGCAAATACGCATGACCCAAAGAGTTACACACTCGTGCATGCAATTAGTATGGATTGGCATTTTTAGTGTCGTTTTGATAATCTTCCTTCTTTTAGTCATGAGTAGTAACTAAATAAGTTAGCCAAGATTACCGTCATTAAAGGCCCAACACTGAAAATACAGTGAATAGATTCGTTGTGTGGCGATTATGTAGATACTAACAGAATTCCCAATCTGGGGCTATTATATTGTAGCATCAACTTAATGCAATATCGAATTGAAATATATCACATTGACCACAGCATGCTGGAAGTTATTAATAATAGCCGGCTCGTGTGATAAATTCTTCACTTTAAACTCGCCACTTGGCTATTATTAATAATACCCGTTAATTATTAATAATAACCTATTTATCACTATGACCGTAACATATACGTATACATATTATGATTTTTGTAGATTATATAACACTGACATTATAACGAAGTACCGCGTCAGCTTTGTATGTATATTTGCGAAACCTGAACTTCGCGGAAACTTTCCAAAATGAAGTTGAGTAACCTATAAAATATACCGATAAATATTAGAAATATTCTAAATAAAGTAATTGTTTTCAAAAATTCAATTCATAGTCATCATAGGCATTTTAGTATTACTTCATTCAGTTTTTGTTAATGCGTTAATGTTTTCTTTCTGCAAACTGTTATATAATAATTAATAGAGCATAATGAACTCCAGGTGTTACTACAAAAAAAAATCAAATGTGACCTTTTTTGTAAAATGTTGTTTTCCATTCCACTGAATAATAACAGCACAATCTATATTCATGAATTAATATATGCGAATAATTAACGATTTGAATGAAATTGTTGAACGTACCTCATTAGAAACCTCGAAAATATCGTCTTCGAATATTCTGTCACCAACTAGAATCTTCATTTTGAAAAATAAAACTTAGTACTTAACGCGTCGATGTGCTGTCAAATCCAGAAATTTAACGACTGGTTTATTTTAAGTGTCTCAACGAAGGTTTTATGTGTCCCCACTTAAGTGAACTTAACAAGACAATCGATTAATTTGAACTTTAAAAAACTACCGCTGATCTTTAATGGAAATAACAAAACAAACTAATTGTAACTTAAGAGGGATATTTTTTTGACTGGCGGTTGATTTCAAATATTTGAAGGTTAATTATAATTATTATGTAAAAAATACGTAAACGAGTACATTCCATTTCTTATCTCCTTCGTTAAAAGTAGTACGTAGCAAGTAGTATGTACGCCATCCGTCATTTAGATAATTGATAATATTAATATCGTTGATAATGATAATATATATTAACATATTAATATAATGATATCGATCAAAGATAGTATACACAGAGTACCAGACTTTGCTAAAAGATTTAAAGATATTGTCGATAATTGTGTTATATTGGATCACTTTCTGCAACGCGTAATAAATGTCAAGTTGAGTCTATGATTACAATTGCACGTATTTGTTATTGTGGCGTAATTCATCTTTTTACTCTAATTATTTCTTCCTAGAATACGTCACAACCAATAAATAACGTTAATTAGAGAAATTGATAATAATGGAATGGTACGCATGGAAACTCCTCCATTCATGGAGGAATTTCCATGAGTAATTTCGAAACCATCTGTGGTATACAGGAATTTTTTTTAAACAGAAACTAACTAAAATGTTGTATAAAAGAAAAGAAACAAAAATATAACTTTTCTGAAGTGAAAAATTATATCGCCTCCCGGAGTTTTGTAAAAAACACAATATTTCTCCAAAGAGTAGAGTTACCGGACATATTTAGCTTTAGAAACCAAAAAACCAAACGAAGATAAGTTGTCAACCGTAACAAATACTGGTCCATCAGAAAACACGCTACCTGACCGATGTTTTCTTCGTGTTGGAATAAACCTGCTAATAAATTTGGGAAACTGAGCAGAAATCAATGAATTTATGGTGATCCGGTATCACGGAAGATGAAAATAAAAAGTTGTTTCTTTCTTGGTATGGCTATCGCTCTAATTCAGAGCATCATCAGACTTACAAATACATAAACGAGAGACAAACACATTATAAGAGAGAGTCTGTATATATATATATATATATACAAAAATCTGATGTGGCCAGGCACATGACTTTATCATACAATATAGAAAATTAATAGTTTAGCTGCATGACAATCTATTCTATTGAGATAAATCGTAGGTATTGTCAAAGCACCAGCATTTGACAATACCTACACTACGTCATTAGAATAATAGTTATTTATTTCACAAATGCCGAAAGTATGGAATAGCGCGACGAGCGGTGATGCGGCGCGTCACCGAAGGCGGCGTGTCGCCGTCGCATGTGAGCGAGTCGCGCTATCTAGTTTTTGGCAGGAGCGACATCAACGTTTATTGTGTTGCTTTTTAAGGAACACGTATTTAAAAAAAATAAATAAATGATTTCTGTATAGTAAATGCTAGGTTGGTACCACTTTGACGATTGGTAGGTAATGGTAGCTAATGGCGGTGGTAGAATACGAAATTTTAGTATTTCTTACATATCGTGATAATGACACATATTAGTTTGCATGTACATAAACATGAGTCACTAGCAATTATCAATTGGAAATACTATAACGGCGTCTGCTACCACTGCCATTATCACTAATGAAAACGCACCTTAAAAAGGTAATTCAAATTCTGACAGATTTATATTTGTTCATGACACAATCCTACCAACATACTAAAATAAAGCTACACTCATCGCTATACTTTATTTATAATTTTCTCAATTTATCGTTTTTAGAATTAGATATAAAGACGGCTTGATATTTCTTATCAACAAACAATCAAATTGGTGATCTTATTTTATTTGAAATTTGTATTTTATAATTTGCCGCACTACAGCGGCAACGTTCCATAGTGGTTCTCCAACCTCTGATGAGATCAGCTGTTTTCGAATGTGACAACACAAAATAATATTTGTCAAAATCCTGGCTACTATTTCATTTCATATCAATGCAGATGCGACCGATCTCGATCAAATAGAATTTCCTCTTGAAGCTAAACTATTAATTGTACCTACCAAAAAATGTCATAGGCATAAATTATTCAAAATTCCCTCTACTTTAATTTATTAATTAACTATTTTGTCGAAATTACAGAAATGGCGTCTCATTTGCAAAATCCTTCAAAAAGGCTTAGAATAAACTACCAGTTCCTTTGGACCCTTTTCAACCAAAAGCTTTTCAGCTCTAAGTTCTAAATATGAACTTTCGTTCCGATACCTTTAGTAGTTTCTCCGGAATCGTCGCCACAAAAATCGTTTACACACAGACATACATACATACACACACACAGAAATTTTTTTGTACCTTGGTCAAAAATGTTCAGGGGACCCGTAAAGACCTATTTCCGCTAAAATCTCAATTTTTTTGTTCGGCACGATTACAATACGTACTTCATCATACTGCGTATGATAAAGTAAAAATGTTAGACTCTCTCTTATAATGTATTTGTCTCTCGCTTATGTATTTTTTAGGTCTGATGATGCTCTGAATTAGCGCGTAAACTCTAACCTTTTATCAATAAAAAGCCATACCAAGGAAGAAACCTACATTTTCATCTTTCGCTTGGGTTAATGATACCAGATCATTCACTTATTCAAACCTATTAATATCTTGGCAAAATATCCCGAGGAATAAGGGTAGGTGTGAAAGTGTAATAATATTTTCCTTAAGATGTTTTGTAGGATAGAACACAGGGTAGAAGGCTTCTTAGTTTTTCTAAAAATCTTGCCATGCGGGACGTTTGCAAACTTTTGTTTTTTTTTATAATTTTACTTAAATCACAAAAAAATAAAAGTCATATAATTAAAAAGATATTTACTTATGGACCTTTTTTGTTGCTATTACTGGCGTACTTGCTATCAAAGTAAAGAAAAATGTGTTTTTTACTGCATAAGCCTTGCAGTTATTATATTCTAATATGTAATATGTAGGTATACTAGGTATATAATAATATTAATAATACCAGATACCCTATGGTAAAGAACAAAAAATCAAGTTGAACTGCCAAGTAATTCTGATATGATTTTTTCTTTATAATTTTAGGCTATATCTATAAGCAAGTAGTGAAATAGTCATCGAGAAAACCAGCGAAAAAGAAGAGACCCGGCGTCTATTTAATGAACAATTGATTTTTAACGTCAAATAATGTGTTTACCAACCAAATAATTTTAAATATTCAATTTTTTAGATTGGGTCCCAGGAGGATATATAAACGCCAATTCAAAGAATTCCCAAACTAATTAATAAATTCCATTACGTTAATCAGGAAAAGCAATTAATGAAGTAAATAGTACGCAGTATTACATTTGTATATCCCCTACATTTCCTGTGGTAGGGTATGTTCACTTTGTCAAAACAAAATATTTGTAACACCCGTAAGTAAGCGTTTCAGGTATTGACTTGTATACAGGCTGTCTCACGGAACTGGTACATTACAAGTATTTCATGTTCTACTATTTCTGGAAAGTTGAAATTTTGGAATTTGAATTTACTCGATCTGAGCTCTTCAGCTAAAATATTCTCAAGTTAACCATCACGTCCGGTCACCGGATGTCGGTATCAACTTTTAAATAGAGTGATATAATTTTAATTTTATTTTTGCTTTCTACTAATTTTTTGGTGATTCTCACTGTTACGTTTAAACTGGAATATCTCAGTTATTATTGAAACTAGTAGTTTCATGTTTGGTGGTCCAAAACTAGAAACATAACCAAATAAGACTACGTTTAGTTCATCATGATATCTTATACAGGGTGTTCAAAACTTACAACAAAATAATTGAATTTTCAAACGTAAAAAACTCATTCTTTTCAAACGAAACACCCTGTATACCGATACGCTATTCGATAGGAAATCTTATTCCCTATCAATCAATATTAGGGTTCCCTATATCTATCTTTAGTAGTTTTTGAAATAGGACAGCCTGTATATATATATTTTTGATCAGTATTTAAAACTGAATAGATTTAGCTATGTGCGTCTGTCTGTCCGTCTTTCCGTCGGTCCGCCTGTGTGTCTGTCTGTATACAAGCGTAATTCTTAAAAAGTAACGACAAGTTTGTGAATGGGCAAAGTCGGTTAAGTCTATTTTTCAAATTCACGACTGCTGTAATTTTGGAGCAGATGATCTGAAATTACGGAGCAGCTTAAGACTTAAGTAGTAAGGACAAGTTCATCATTGGGTAAAATCGGTTAACTCCATTTATTTCAAATTCACACCATTACTGCCGTAATTTTAGACCAATTGACTGAAATTTAGTATACAAGCTTATCTCTTAAAAAGCAAGGACAAGTTCGAGAATGGGCAAAATCTGGGAATGGGTAACTCCACTTTTTTTCAATTTCCACACCAAAAATATTTTACGGTAGGGGTATTTTAACTTCGGCCCGGCTGGAGATAATTGTCTTACTAGTTTTAATTAATTTTTATTCAAGTTTTCAAGTGAGGCATTTCGTTATTTAAAAAAGTAGATATTTGTACTTAAACAACACCAGTGGATGACATCAAACAGTAGATGAATAAATAGATCCACTGTTAAAACAACCGATGTCGCCGGCTGTGTTATTGTGTGATACTTTTAATGTTCTGAACATGTACCAGAACAATTTTATTCCTAATGGAAATAGTGTATTTTTGGATCTCATTTTTACATATTTCAGGGGGGGGTCCAGTTGTCAGAGGCTGATGAGTTGCTCTTGCCGGTTAGCAATCATCATATAGGTTATACATTTATTATTGAATCTTCTTTAACCAAGCATCTTCAGAATGATTTTGTTTTTGTTTTGATTTCAGTAAGACGAATATTGAGGGTCTTAATTATTATCTTGCCTCTGTGGACTGGATTGACCGTTTGTGTTGTGATAATGTTAATGTTAGTGTAGATAGATTTTATGATATTTTGAATTCTGGTATTGAAATGTTTGCGCCTGTGCGAAGAACTTGGTCGTCCAGTTACCCTGTCTGGTTTAGTCATGATCTTAAATTGTTAATGAATAAGAAGAAGCAAGCCCATAAATGCTTTAAACAGACTGGCAATGCCAGAGATTATACGGTTTTCCCAATTTGCAATCTAGGTGCTCCGCTATGAGCAAACAATGTTACCAGTTTTACTTGCGGAGAGTGGAACTTGACATTACGAATGATACTTTCTGGAGACATGTAAGCAACATATCTAAAAGTGGGGAATATTCGAGTTGTATGTTTTTTAATGAAAAATAAAGTGAATAAAGTGAAATAAAGTGATGAAATTGTAAATTTATTTGCCGAGTCATTCTCCAAAGTATATCAATCTGGTTCAGATGATGTCTTGCCGGACCTGAATTTTCTTGTTGGGTTGATTACAATACATTTTCTGTATCGGTTGGGGATGTGTTTGATGGACTCAGTAAATTAAAGTCAAAATTTTCCAGTGGACCAGATGGTATTCCATAATATATAATAAGGAACTCTTGCTTTCTTTGACTTTGCCACTACATTTGCTGTTTAACTGTTCACTGAAGTCTGGTGTGATTCCTGATATTTGGAAGCAGACTTTTATTACACCCATTCATAAGTCTGGAGATAGGGGGGGGGATGGCGAAAATTATAGGGGCGTGTGCATTCAGTCTGAAATTCCAAAGTTGCTGGACTCTCTGGTTGCGGATCAATTGTCTTTTGCGGTCAAGCATGTGTTATCTGATGCGCAGCATGGCTTTTCATGGGACAGATCTACGGTCACTAATCTTGTGTTCTATGAGAGCTATCTGTTGGACGCTTTGGAGACGAGATATCAGGTGGATTCTATCTACACTGATTTCTCTAAAGCGTTCGACAGGGTCGATCATGATCTTTTGATTCACACACTGAAGGCTTATGGTTTTGGTCCGGGTGTGGTTGTTTGGATGAGGGGTTATTTGGTGGGGCGTACGCAGCGGGTTAGAATTAAAAATTACATATCTAGTCTGATTCCAGTGTTGTCGGGGGTGCCCCAGGGTTCGCATTGTGGGCCGATTTTGTTTAATATCTTTGTAAACGATATAGTCCACGGTGTTTAAAACTCCCAGATTTTGTTGTTTGCTGATGATGTCAAGTTGTACAGGACTATCACAAGCAGAAACGACTGTATTCTGTTGCAGGAGGATCTGAGCAGTTTGTTTGAGTGGAGCATGTTGAATAGGTTGCATCTTAATGTAAAGAAGTGCTTTTTGATAAGCTTTCTCAGAAGTCAATCACGAACTAGCTTTACATATAGCGTTGATACGAATGATTTGGAGTCTGTAGACACCATTAGGGATTTGGGGGTGACGTTCGACACTAAGCTGAATTTTAACAGTCACTACCATAGTGTAACAGCGAGAGCTTATAGTTATAGGACATTGGGATTTATAGTTAAACAGCAAATATTTTTCGACTGAGACGTTTATCTTGTTGTACTGTTCTCTGGTGAGATCACTGCTGGAGTATGCCTCACCAGTTTGGTCACCCTATTATTTAGTTCATGTGGGCCTTTTGACGGGGTGCAGAGAAGGTTTACACGATGCTGTGCTCGAAGACAGGGTCTGCTGGACATGAATTATAGTTACGCGGTATTCATGGCACGGCTGAATTTGTGTTCATTGGAGTTGAGGCGTCAGAGGATTGATATGTGTTTCTTATATAAATTGGTAAATGGTGTGTATGACATCTCGTCAATCCTCTTGCTAATCAACTTCAATACTGGCCGCAGAACTAGAAACCCTGATCTTTTTAACGTAAGAGCTGCCAGAACAAATTATGCTGAGAATGCACCTCTCAATAGGTTGCAGGCGAGCTGCAATAGGCTGGGATTGGAAATTTGTGCAACCTTTCAATCCTTTAAACGCAAGCTGGACAGGGTGATTGGGGGATAGGGCATGTGATGTTTTTGTTCTCTTTATTGTATTGCATTTACTGTATGATTAGGTGTTATGGGGGAAGATTGTATGAAATATGTTGAATGTTAATCTTTGTAACTAATGATGAAATTCGTTAATAAATTACTATTACTTTTACTATTACTATAACTGCTACCGACAGTCACGTACCATTAGGTGCAGTCAAAGAGTCAGATAACTCGAAAATAAAGCAACCGTACTCAACAAATACATTTTATACAATTATAACGGACTGCTACAGATTTATAATTGTGTAAATCTCGGATGGGTATCTGAAAAGCCAACCAATAAAAAAGTATTAATGGGAAAATGGAAAATAGAAGAAATAGGTCCCAAACAGCAATGCAAATAATAATACTTTTGGTAATACCCCGAATTCTTGAGACCGTTAAGGATTTTAAGCTGCTTACCATAAAACATCAAAATCAAAATGCGACGAAGAACTTTTGATAATTCATGTGTTCACTTAGTTTAGCATTTTTATAGTTTATTTAATTACCTAAGGAAGTTTTTGATTAAGGCAAAGTATTTAAAATAAAAAAAATCTGATGTGGCCAGGCACATAACTTTATCATACCATATATAAAATTAATAGTGTAGCTGCATGAGATTCTATTTGATCGAGATCGGCCATGTCTGCATTAAAATAAAACTACTAGTACTAGACTAGAGACATTTTGATTATATTTACAGTAGGTAATGTGAAAACATCAGCATTTGACACTACCTACTGTCATTAGAATCACAATATCTGACAAATCCTGGCTAACTAGTTTATATGCAGTACGAGCGATCTCGATGAAATAGAATTTGCTCATGTAGCTAAACTATTAATTTTACCAAAAAATGTCATACTCATAAATTATTCAGATTTCCTCTACTTTAATTTATTATTTAACTATTTCGACGAAATTCCAGATATAGCGGCTTATTTGTAATATCTTTCAAAAATGCTGACTAAAACGCCAGTTCCTTTGGACCCTTGGTTCAACAGAAAGCTTCTAAATATGGAGTGTTGTCATACTACGGATGATAAAGTAAAAAGGTTCTGGTTCTGATGATTAATATATTATATTGGCTTCTAGCATACTATATTTTCGAGTTTTACGCCGTCTTCAGTGCTAACTACAAAAGTTTATAAAGAATTATGCTCAATATTCCAAATAAGTTTTAAGGTTAACATACCATCTTACAATTTTTCTTGTATATTTATTCGCGAAAACATAACATTGCTATCCGCACTCGAAATATTGTTTTTCAATATTGTTTCAATATTGTTTCACCTAGCTCCTCATGGCAATTCTCCATGCATTTGCGTGTTGAATTGACGTTTCACAAACGCTGACGTTCCAAATACTGTCAAAAACTTCAAAATATCCTGGGCACCTAGTATTAATGTAGACACGATTTCGATCAAATAGAATTTGCTCCTGCAGCTAAACTATTAATTTTGCAATTAAATGTTATAGACATAAATTATACAAAATTTCCTTTACTTTAATTTATTATTTATCTATTTTGATGAAATTATAGAAAGGACGGCTCATTTGCAAAATCGTTGAAAAATGCTAAGAATAAATAGCCGGTTCCTTTGGACCCTTTTGAACCAAAAGCTTTTCAGCTCTAAGTTTGGTCATAAAACTTCTAAATATAAACTTTCGTCGCGATACCTTTAGTAGTTTCTCCGGAATCGTCGCCACAAAAATCGTTTACACACACACAGACATACACACACACACACACACACACACACACACACAGACATTTTTTTGGACCTTGGTCAAAAATGTTCAGGGGACCCATAAAGACCTATTTCCGCTAAAATCTCAAATTTTTTTTTCGGCACGATTACAATACTTTACATACTGCGTATGATAAAGTAAAAACAAAAATAAATTATCTAAGGTTTTTATTGTTGGCGATAACCAAATATTTATTAAAACTATTATAACTACTAAATAATAGTATACACTCTGTTATATTATACATATTTGCATGGTATTATTATGATGCGAACATTTTATATAGTAAATTTTTAATAATATTGAGAAAGAAATTGTCATGAATGGACTCCGATATCCGGATATAAGCAGCTTTCCACCATGTATTACAAAAACAGTTCTGATAAGAGATTGTGCCGAGAAATTATCGAAATCAACGCTTTTATTGGTGTCAATGTCAAAACATAGACAACACTATCGATAAAGATAAAAAACACTATTTTGAGACAACATACAGTTCAATAGAGTTAACAAACAGTACGGACACGTTTGTGAAACCATAGAAACCTACAACAAGCAAATACAAATCCTGTGTAGACACAAACTTGTCGATTTCTTAATGGACCATATTGGAGTTTATTCTCGAGCAAATCTACTTCTCTGATTCCAACTATGTAGATATTAAGGAGAAAGAAATATGATTTGTTTTGACTTTTGTTTATCGAATAGTGTTTTGGGAGTAATAATATCACCCTGTTGTTTTTTTGTTTGTTTTTAGATCAGTTATGGTAGACGACAACGCGCTTGCATAAAGCTACTGAATCATTATACCAGTTATGTTACGATTGGCAACTCAATGATAAAAAACGGCCCTGGCATCTCCGGTCCAACAGAATGTGTACCTGAACGGTATTTTATGCTTGTTGGACCAGACCTATGTTAACACTTAAAACTTGCTTTGGGTTTGGTACCTGACGACCCAATAATGACAAAATAGATTTAGAGCCCAAATTGCCTTAGGACTTTTTTAAACTATCGGTACAGTTGTAACTAAAATACCTACATTGCGAGTTACAAGATACAAGACTTATTAAAGACAGTAATAAGATTAACTAAGATGATTGGAGGTAGAAGAAATGCATTTTAAAAGGTTGTTTCTTAAGTTTAGGTTTGGAAAGAGGAAATTAACTAAAAACAAAACAATTCGCACCCATAGTTTATCTACGGACGCCGCCTCACACAAAGTAGTACGTCACACGTAAACAAAACCAACTTTGAACTTGCACAGAATGCCTATAGCATTTTTAAATGTTTAATTACGATATTTTCGATTTAATGGAGTTGAATTAACGGATGATGAATGTAGCGAAATTAATGAGTCCGTTAATGGTATTGAAAAGTTAACGTAAAGGTAAATTGGTTGGCGAAAATATAACTTCGTTAATTAACGATTAACGGATTACCGTTGTTGTGCCCGGCTTTGATTAGGTATAACATTTGGTATCTGGTTTCCCTTGATCGGTGTAGAAATGCCATAATATAATAACAAAAGCGGTCTGTTGGGTTGGGTTGCCACCAATGAAAACACAAACAAAGTTCTCGTGGCAGAAAACACGAAAACATAAGTGTCTGAATACCACTGCACTTGTCAAAGTACGATTTTAGGGCTGCTGTTTTTAATATCACTTTAAACAATGTAGTTTAGATAAGTAAAATCTATGAGACTTAAACTATAACCCGCAAGTTTAAACCGGCCATAAAAACTCCAGCCTAAAAGTTGTTTTCCTAAAACGCTTGCATCCTAACATATTGAAAGTTCCTTAAAATCTCGAAAAACATTTTTTTAAATCTATCTTACGGTATAAAACTATAAAAGATTATCACTGTTGTTGAGAGACGATATTACTATTATTTTCTAATCGGAAAGTTCCTTATTTTTTCGTTTAAACGAAAATGTGTCATTGACGCGCATTGAGCACAATACAGGCTGTACCAAAAGTGCGCCATCGCAAGATAGTGCATCTGTTAATAGTGAATTTTTAAACGAAGATATTTAAAATCTGTTATTCCAGATATGTGAAACACCTCAGAGCACATTTAAAAATTATATTGGCATAATTTGATCGATTTTTTTCGCGCGAAAATCTTGTAAGGTTTTCGAAAAAGTTGACCTCAAAATGTAAATAATTGTTGTGAATTATAGCGGCTAGAATAACCTTTTTCGAAAACTTTACGTGAGAGAAAAGCTTGTGACTTAGGAATCGTATTCAGCGCAAAAAATCTATCAAAAATGTCTAGGCACCTTCAATTCAGAAAATCCACGCCCCAGAGTTAATACCTTGATTTTACATTTTCCACTTGTTTGTCTTTTTCTCAAAAATGACTCGCAAAGCCAAACAATATGAACATTTTTGAATTTAGAAAAACTAATTCTCTACTAAATTTTGAAGACGACCATGAGAATCCATTGGAAAATAGATCAACAATATCAACATATACGCACGTCACATCAGCCGGATTATTACCTATGAAAAACGTTATGGTTCCGGTTTTTTATACACGTTTTTATACCCTTTTCAAAAAATATACGATTGTTTTGTCATTAATTGGGGTATATGTAAGGTGACCAGATTTTGATTGAGACAAAGCGGGACATAAGCGGGCGGGGGGTAGTAATTAAAGCCAAATACATTATTCGTTGTAGTAAAAACATAAAATCGATGCATTCTACGTTTTTATAAAATATATACATTGACAGTTGACAGTTGGTGTATTGTATAGACCCAATGGGAACATTGGTCAGTTTATTGATGGTTTTGAGGATATCCTTTCTCACCTTGTACCAAGATCCGTAGACTTTCTGTGCTTGAGCGACTTCAACATCGATGGCTTCGATGTTGCCGGAACTTACGGCAGACGCTTTATCCCTTCGATTGAGCAATTAGTCTGGTGCAAATTATCAATGCTGCCACTCGTGTCACTGCTTACTCCGCAACTTTGATTGACTATATTATTGTACATATGGACGCCCCGGTGGACGTTTCAGATGTGGTCGGTGTTCATGATATCTCTGATCACGACCTGGTATTTGTTGTTTTGCATAATGATCCGCCATTTAGCCTGCCTAAGACAATGAGTTTTAGAGACTTCAAATCTTTTGACTTGACCAGTTTTCTGATGGATCTCAATACTGTGCCCTGGCAAGTGTTGTTGCGGTTGGATCACATTGAGGATAAGGTTGATTTCTTTAATTTACAATTGAATGAAATTTTTAACGTTCACGCACCGTTCCGAAAGGTACTTTTGCGCAAAAACTACCGCCCGTGGGTAACTGATAACATAAAGATACTCATGCGGTTACGCGATGAGGCATATTCTAGGTATAGGCGGTCTAGGGATCCTGCTCATTTCAGTGAATACAAGGAATTGCGTAACTTTACCAATCAGTCCATTCGGCGCGAGAAGATGGCCTTTCTTGACAACTTGTTTGTTGATCGTGATTTTCGTGGTCTTTGGGGTGCTTTCAAGAAGCTTGGTATTTCGGGGAGTAGCGCGCAGGTTGTTGCTGAGTCAATTGTTGACGTGGATACAATCAATGATTATTTTTTGTCCGCGCAGAATCACAACTCGGGTGATCCCGGCCTGATGTCTTTTTATAATTCTAACAGATTACCGTTTCTTGCTGAAGAGCTGTCATTTACTTTAGCCTCAGAAGACGAGATTACTCGTGCTTTAATTAGCATTAAGACTGATGCAGTCGGATACGACGGTATCAGTAGGAAAATGTTGGTTCTGTGTTGCCCTGTGATAGTTCCCTATATGTGTCATTTAATTAATTGTTGTATTGAAAACTCCGTCTTCCCGTCGCAGTGGAAAAAAGCGGTGGTTGTGCCGGTACCCAAAGTTAAGTATCCTAGAGAGTTGAGAGATCTCAGACCCATTAGTATATTGCCCGTACTTTCGAAGGTCTTTGAGAAGATTGTTGCCAGTAGATTATGGTGCCATTTAAATGATTTTAAAGTATTGCCGGAAAAACAATCGGGATTCCGAGCGGGGTTTAGCTGCACTTCGGCGCTGCTGGACGTTACGGATGATATTATTCGAGGTATCGATGGTGGACTCGTCACGGCGCTGGTTCTGTTGGATTTTTCTAAGGCCTTTGATAGGATACATCATGGAACACTTTTGTCGATACTTCATTACGTGGGTCTCTCCCGGTCGGCTGTTGGACTGTTCAGGAATTATTTGCTCAGCCGATGTCAGTTGGTTTCTCATGATGGCGTTCTGTCCGGGTTGGCTCCGGTTACTTCTGGTGTGCCACAAGGCTCGATCCTTGGGCCTATTTTATATCTGATTTACACTGTGGATTTGTGTAGTGTTCTGGAAAACTGTAATGCTCATATGTATGCTGATGACACCCAGCTATATTACAGTTTTAATTGTGATAACACTCTCATGGCGCAAGGAATGATTAATGATGACATTACTCATCTACTGGAGCATGCGGTTAAACACTGCCTTACAGTGAATGCCTTTAGTCGGTTGTCGTTTTCGGGAGTGAGCCTGCGGCTGCCCTCGTCCGTCGATCTCTGAGGGTTATTGTCGATGATGTCGTTTTGGATGTTTCTTCTGAGGCGCGTAATCTCGGAATTGTCGTGGACTCGGAACTGAGGTTTAGGAGACATGTCGACTCACTATTGCGACGTGCCTATTCAACGCTTAAACTTCTGTATTCGAATAGAGCCCTACTCAATCGAGAATTGAAAACTCGGTTGTGCGATACCCTGGTTTTGTCGATCTTTAATTACGGTGATGCGGTGTATGGCCCTTGTCTGGATAGTGTTTGCGCAGCTAGGATTCAGCGTGTCCAGAGTTCTTGTCTCCGTTTTATATACGGAATCAAAAAACATGATCGGATCTCTCATACACTTAGCTGGGTTGGTTGGTTGAACATGTCGAGGCGTAGGGTTTTGCATGCGGCATGTTTTTATCACAAGGTTATTCTTTACAAGACTCCTCCGTACCTCTTCAAGAAGCTTTGTTTCCGCACGGATGTCCATAACATTAATGTTAGGCATAGACATACAGTTACCATACCGATGCATCGTCTCGAAAAGTTTAAAAGATCGTTCTCTTACTGTATGCCTAACATTTAACAGTATTCCTGCGACTGTAAAGCTGGAGGGTGAGCGTGGCTTTAAGATCAGGTTCAGGTTTGAATTGCATAAACAGCAATCTGCCGTGTAGTGGGGACAAGTCTGTGGGTTGCAAGTTTTTTTTTTGTAAGTTATTTTTGTATTTTTATTTTGCTCTTTTACCTTTTGTGTCCTTATTCTTTTTTTAAGTGCATTTCTTTTGTATAATACGCCTTTTTCGCGCTTTTGTTTTTGTTATGACAGCTTTGCTGGGGCCAATGAAAAACAATAGCATCCATGCGATGCATTGACTTGGTTCCTTTTAACCTATTTTTGTTTTGATTTGTAAAAGAAATTAAATTATTTTTTTTCTCTGTGTTCAATCGAATTATTGTTGTTGTTAACTTTGTATTACACATATGTTGGGTGGTTAATAAATATATTATTATTTTTATTATTATTATATTTGTACTATCTTGTGATTTTGAGTTGGCTTGGGTACACAGAATTTGACGATTTTGTGGTACTGACCGGAACATAATTATTTACACCAAAAGTTGTCGAGAATCTTTGTTTTACCATATTTATATCAACTAGATAAATGTTTGGAATGTATTTATTTTTTTTAAGAAAATTATAAACTTTAGCCTCTTGCTGTCGACAATTTTTTTTCTATTGAGTAATTTGTGATATATTACATCCTTAAAGTCAACTTTATATCGATTTTTAGATAAGTCATTTGATTTGTAAGAAAAAACTCAATTTGATAACACATTTTCAACTTTTTTTAATTTTGATTTAAAAAAATTGTCGGCGGCTTTATTCAACTATATAAGTTTTTTGTACAAAATAGATTTAGTAAAAATGTAAACCGATTTTTATCCAGAATGAATGAAGTATCTTATTTCTTATTATAATGAAGTAACTTATTTATTTGAAGTATACAAAATGTCTCCCAGTATAAGATTGTCTATACACCAAAATGCAAAATTTGTGGTGAAGGTATAATGAAAGACTAATAAATACGAAACTCGAATACGAAAGTTCGAAGAAGATAGTAAATGTTCTAATTAAGTGTCCTGAATAATACAACAAATATCATAAATTGAGAGGTACAGTCTAAAAAATAAAGCAAATTATTTTGTCTGAATCCATTGCAGATTAAAAACAAACGAAAATGAAAATACAAAATAATTCCTCTCAAAAGTTAATAAATTCTACATATTATCGCTGCAATTTAATAAGGTTTTAATCTATGACAGGATAAAAATAAAAATAAATGTATAAATTGTTTGTTCCTAAGTACATTATTACAACCATAAATTTTCTTCAACTTAATAAATCAACAGAATTGACAGAAAAATTATGGTAGCGAGACTGAGAAATTTATTTACCACTGACTGCTACCTATTGCATAAACACTATCAATGTAAACCAGTGAAATGACAACGCAGTCGGATGTGTTCTTAGTGGGACAAAAAGAAAACATTGCGCAAACTGCAAAAAGAAACACGATCTCATTTTTTTCGAAATTATTAGCGAGTTCTTATAACTTGCTAAGTTGTACGAATGATAACGTTAAATTAAATATTGTAAATCATATTATTGGAATACTGAGTGTTATTACAGTTTTGGTTATTTATTTTAATTTGACTTTGCTGGAATTGAAACTAAATTATTACGCCTGACTTTTCAACCAAATCATCTTCACGTACAAATGGAACGTGAACAAAATAGGTACTCGTTCTGCCGAGAGTATTGATGCTGACAAACCAATCAATATTAACTTATTGTTAACATTACCTTATTGTTATATCTTATAATTATTGTGGTAGTAATTTAAAATTTTGTTTGCACGTACAAGACAAAGATGTAGTAATTGACAATGTATAGCGAATCCACGAAAATTGGCCACCTTAGGTATATGCCACGTTATAAACGACCTTAGGTAAAAAAAGAATAGATCAATTAGAAAAGCAAAAAAAATTTTTCGCATTTTTGCAAAATTTTCACAAAGTAAATTTAACTCTAATTTTATCATAATCAACGAGTTACTTCAAAATAGCTTCAAAATAATCCTTTTTGCAAATTACGCGTCCATCAATTTGTTAAAGACCGGCTTTTGTTTTTAGCTTGTTAATATTTTTTAGAAGTTGAGTGTATAAAAAAGACTTACAATCTTTTTGTGTGGAACATTTTACGAACAATAATTGTAATAAACTAAATCTATAATCTTGTCCGAAAAAATGATAGTTATCTAAAAAAGATATCTAAAAATATTTTTCCCCTTTTTGCTCTCTACAACAGTTCTTACAGCAAGGGTAGCGGTGGCGACTTATGATAAGCATATTGTTTCAATAGTCTATGCAACACCAAATAAGAAAAAAGTAGTTTGTTACTAATTTCTGCGTGGTTAAAATCTAATTTGATTGAACTAATTGGCCTGAATTAAAACGCACTTTCCAAACAGAAAATACAATTTTTATAGCATAATGTAATGACGATGTAAACTGTATTGTAACAAATTACAATTCCAGGAATAAACAATGCAGCGTGGCACTACGCCAGAGGGCCATTGACGATTCTAAAATTGGTAACTGCTGTTTATTTTGCAGCATGAATGGATCAAAAATGCAGTTACGGTTCGTTAACTCGCCTCTCGAAAAGTTGAAGAACCGAACACATGTCGTGATAAAATGCGCATTACATTATATAATTTATAATAATCAAATAAACTCACCTCTACTGGAACGTTGTCCAACATTTTTTTTGTATTTTATGTTTCTGTTAAACCGTGTATCTGCGAAGTGTATCTAATCAGAGCACCAGTAAAATTTTGTGTAATTTTTAATTGAACTTATATTCTTGGGTGTTATGGGTCATCAAAAGTCACCTACTGCGATAAACTACTACCGCCATTTCAAAGTCGACCAAGTTCAAACACAATTTAAAAAATAGCGCTAAAGATAAAGTAAAATATGGCGATTATGCTGCGAACAATGGAGCATTCTCTGGAAATTCGTACAGATATAACAAACACAAACATAAAATTTTAAACCAGTTGCAGATAATGCGTACTTGCTTTTAGAATTTATTGTTCGCGGCATGTCATAACAAAGCCCACAGATTGTCCAAAAAAGTTTAATTTTAATTTTAATTTAATCAATGTCGTTACTTTAAAATATACAACATGTTTGCCGTTTTCTGCCTTGTTTATACAAATATTTGTTCAAATTTTATAATAGATCGGTTGGCAGCACTGCTGATTGCAAGCAGTGTAGGAATCTACAAAAAAAAACTGGTTCACGTATTTGTGGTTGTGTTGTCAAACGTCAAAGCTAATGATAATTTTCGAAAAAGTAAATTATGGTTGAAACGTTGACGGTATCTTTGTCGGGCCCGGCATTTTCATTACTACTTTACGAAAATGTCCGTTCGGAATATAATCAGGTATTTCCGATTGTCGTTTTATGTTTTAACAGTAATTTATTAACCTCAAAATTTTGTAGGAGGGATTTTTGCTTGGAGAAATCGTTGAAAAGGAGACCAATTCCATAACGGACAATGATGAACAAGTGATAAAAATCGACCGCGTAATCAAAGTGAATTCAGCAGTGCCCTGTCCGCAGGTGGGATATTTCTACGATGGAGCTGGCAAAGTAAATAAAAAAGCGATAGCAAACTTTCTCGGAAAGGAACTTTATAAAGTAGTTGCGTGGTATAAATTTAAGCGATCTAACGCTTTTAAACTTACTGTTAGGGATAAAATTGTGCATAAGCAATTGTCGAGTTATTTTGCACCATCTCCTGAATTATTCACTTGTTGTCTCCTAACAAGTTCTTTTAATCGTTTGTCACCGACGCACTTGGACTCGCAAATTTTTCTACGATATAACAAGATGAATTTCCAAAATCTCCCGATCCATATTAACAACTTAAGTGACCCAAGCAATTTGTACAAAACACCAGAGCCGTGTTCGGAAACTTTCAATAATCTTTTTAAATCACTAAGTATCGATAAAAAGAAAACTCAAGCATTGAGCGTAATCACAAGACTTAATACGGCATTACAAAAGTATGCCGATCAGTTGGTAGTAGACTTGGCAGATACAGAAAAGCAGTGTTTTGATCTAGAACAAGAAGTGAGGCAACTTAGAAAACAAGCATTGGCAAAGAAGATTATACAGGATGATGTTACATCACTTGAAAATGGTAAAATAGATGGTGATTTGAAATTAAAAAAGCCTGAAATTGAAATATCGTATGAAGATAATCAAGATAAATCCACACCGAAAAAAATGCGTTCTAAAGATGTCGGTAGAAATGAAAAAAAGGTGGATAATTTAGGTAATAGTCAAGCCCGCCGCGAAACTAGAAGTACATCTGTGTCCCAAAAAAGTTAAATATAATCATCTAATTTTAAGATTAATTATAACTTTGTGCCAAATGCTTATACTGAGAAATCTACGATGAATTTTAAAATCAATAATTATACACATTCAATATTTGCATCGTAGATTTTGACTAACTGTGCAGTATTTTTAAGTTTAAACACTTTCGGGTGCCTTTCAATAACATAGGAATGTAAATAAATGTGTGATATCGAAATGTCTATCAATATTTTCTATTACAAAAAAAGTTATTGTGTTAAATGGTCTAGTTGTAGAATGTCTATGGAATCGTATATTAGTAAATAGAATACCTGTTTTATTTCGTGCTTTAAAATATCTACCACCAAAGCTATCACAGTTCAGTTCGTAATCTATTGCATTTTTTATGTGTATATAATATTTATTGGTAAATATATGTTTTTTTCCAATAATGGTGTGTCTCAATTCGGTCCAAATCCTTAAAAATGGTACATCTACCCTTCAATGATGAACATTTTGCAATCTACCACTATTTGTAAAAATGATTACTTTGCATGAAGAAAAAAAACTAAGTTACATATCACGTTTACTTTTAGAATGTAGAATGAGTGTTTGTGGACATTTACTTTTAGAATGTAGAATGAGTATTCGTGGTTGGTTTTGAAGGACCTGATAACAGTAAGTACTGTAGTTTCGGGTAACTTGGGATGGATTTCAATATATCGTGCCAAAAAATATATAACTATATATGAAAAATTAAAAGAAATATATATAGCTCAGCATGCTAAGCACTATCTTTTAATTATTTAATATTACAAGTTAGTACACAGTAGAAACTTGTATATTTGCTTTCAACTTCTGCATTTGTAAGGTGTTTTTTTACATTTTAAAAAATATTTTTTATACCTAACAGAAATACTAGATTCTAGATGGGTACTTTTCTTGAGTACAAAGCAGGGCCAGCGGATTTAGTGCGTTCCCCTGAACCTAAACCCGCGAATAAAAAAAAAATAGTTTCCAAGTATGTAAACTATCGATGCAACAAGAAAAACATTAATAATAGAGGTATAATGAAATTTTCCACCAATAATAACTAAATAACATATAAAGGAATTCTTCAGAAGCATAATCCATTTTGGTTTTGTTCATAACGTTCATAACTTATTGGGTTTGGTAGTAGTTTTGCAATTCAGTAAAGGTATTTTTACTTTATCATGCATAGTATGAGATAAAGTATTGTAGTCGACCCAAACTAAAATTTGAGATTTTCACAGTAATATGCCGTTTTGGGTCCCCTGAACATTTTTTACCAAGGTACAAAATTTGTCTGTGTGTGTACCCGTTTTTTTTGGTGACGATTCCGGAGAAACTACGAAAGGTATCATATCATGAAACTTGATATTTCGAAGTTTCAAGACTAAACTTAGAGCTGGAAAGGTTTTTGTTCAAAAAGGTCCGAACGACCGGGATGTTTACTCTAAGCTTTATTCAAGGATTTTGCAAATGAGCCGCCATTTCTGTAATTTCGTCAAAATAGTTAAATAATAAATTAAAGCAGAGGAAATTTTGAATAATTTATATATCTATGACATTGTTTGGTAAAATTAATAGTTTAGCTGCAAGAGCAAATTCTATTTGATCGAGATCGGTCGCATCTGCATTAATAGGAAACTACATAGTAGCCAGGATTTTGTGTGGCTATCACCACAGAAATGTCTATGGCTGTCACCACGCTGTCACACTCGGAGAACCGCTATGGAACGTCATCTACAGTGTCATGAACATAGACAACGTATACTATAGATCGACAACAGTCGGCTTTGGCTGTGACCCGATTTTTCTGCGCGAGGGAGATAGAAGAGAGAGAGAGGGGTCACGCCACTCTCAAACAGAGATGGCGCTGATACTCTACCGCCTCAAAGAATCCTACATTATCTACGTGCAATTTATAGGTTCGGAAAATAAAAAGCGCGCTTTTCAAATTGACGTCTTGTCCAATGTACATACTTAACCAATATTGAAATGAATCTGTCGTCGGTAGAAACACAAAAACTAATGTATCTACGATGACCGACTTATTTAAATACAGGTTTGCTATCGTATGCAGATTAGACAAGCCGTACTGAATAATTAAATTTTAATCAAACGTTTTGCAGTGCAGATTTGAATTAATAGAAAATTATATCAAAAAAACGCATCTTTTTGTTTCACCCACATAACTAAAATCCTATGGTTTCAATGTATATAGATGGTGGGCAAAATAAGACGCATACATTAACCTTTAATAATAATAATACATATTTATTTCCTAAAAATACATATATATATATATATATATATATATATATATATATATATATATATATATATATATATATATATATATATATATATAACATATACATATACAGTTAACGAATATTTTAAGATCTAAATCATTTTATACCTACAGTGAATGAGTATTTGACAGGCACATCGCGCCTATAATTATGATAATATTTAACTTGTGCTCATTTTGTTTTTCGATTTTGAATTGTACCATTGTATTGTTCAAATAATACCCCATACGTTAGTGTCGGTTTTATATACCTATGTTCATTGTAGAATTTCCGTTTGGCTTTTCTGCCAATTGCTATTATTATTAAATAAATTATACATTATAAATACGACACAAAATACGTTTTTTAACTGTTTATCACATATGATTGCTGTTTAGCAACATAGACGGGCTTAGTATGTAAATTAAATTTTTACCTTGTTAGCACCAACAAAAACTATAGTTCCTATAACAATAATCGATAACAGAATATATAATCAGAATGGGTCATTTAACAATAAGCACTAACTATTGTAGAGTTTATAAATCAACCAACCTAAGTTTGTAGTAAACTCAAATTAATTAATTAATGTAACCTATTTAACAATTATTGTCAGCTTACCCGCCAGTTTTTTTTTAAATTTAATAGCTAAGCAATATTTATACCCCCCCAAATTTACTGTGGAGAGGGTATAATGAGTTTGCCACTACATTTGTAACACCCTTAAGGAGCGTGGCAGATATAGACATATATACACTGTGGGCAAAAAAAACGGTACAAATTCTTAATCACTCGTATTTCCAATAATATTTAGTCAATAAGTCATAAATTTCCTTTAAAAACAAATTGCTTGTTGTGTGAAGATTGAAACCATACCATATTCGCAATAACAGAACGTTTCAATGCAAAGTTATGTTGCTCTATGTTTGGTTATGCAACATTTCTGATAACATCGGGCCAATTTAATGTGAAATGAAATGTGTAATAAAATTAATAGGTAATGACATTTGTTTTCTTTTGATCAAAAGGGACAGTAGAGATGTTATAGCACAGGGTGATTTTCAGGGTGATTTTCTCGATGATTTACAGGGTGATTTTCTCGTATACCGGGTGAAATTTTGAACCATCGTTTTTTACTGTTTTTACTCAAAAAAGAAGTGGAATTGCGAATATGTATTTGATCAGCATTGACAACTGAATCGATTTAGCTGTGTCGGATGGGTACACGATAACTGCCATAATTTTGAAGTAATTGATCTGAAATTTGGTATACAAGCCTATCTCTTAAAAGTATGGACAAATTCGTGAATGGGCAAAATCGGTTCATGTTTTTATATTTTACGGTGGGGTATTTTAACTTCAGGACGGCTGAAGATAATTTTCTTATTAGTTTTCTTGTGAAACGACAATAACCACTATTTCTTTGATGTATTATCGATTGTATTTTTTAGCATTTAATTGTACAGTGCCCGTTTAAACACGGTTAATGTTATCAATCACTTACTTTTATCAGTTTTGCCAAGAACGGTCGTATAATACCAAACAAAAAAAATAAATTTTGAAAAAAAATACTGTAATTTTGATCTGTTAATATTTTACGATTTTTAACGAATTAAGAAGCAGTATGTAAGCAGTTAGTATGTAGATAATGTGAATTTTGTATTTGGCCAATTTATATTAAACCTTTTACTGATTGAATACTTCTTATTCTACATTTATGTTTAATAAATTTATTGTGAGCGGCTACTTTGACAGGGTCATTTAATTTTGTGTCCAAACCTTTCAAAATTTTGTTTACATTATTTATCCAAACGTGCATGTAAAAATTAAAAAAAATGTTGTTAAAAATTTGCATTAAGTTGGGATGGTCTTCACATGCTAAATGATACGGTAACAATTCGTTTAAAGTGTTAATAGTTTTTGTTTTTAATTTAGTATTTATGCACTGTTTGGGAATAATTTTATCGATGATATTAATGGCTTTATTAAAAACATGCAGAAATCGAGCATTTGGCCGCTGTAGACATTTTGCATTATATGCTCTCATGTTTATTAAGGTATGTTCTGCCAACATATCTTGTGTTGTCAACTCGAGTAGACATTTTTTACATTTTTTTGTGCGCTTATATATGCGATCTGCTACACACCCTGCTATGTAAGCACGAGTGAATTGTGCCACATTACTTATCTCTGCAGTATCTTCTGTTATATATTGTACATCGGGCCCAATTCCTTCTTCTCTATATTCCGGCTGTGATTGTGATGTTTCGTCAGCGATGTCATCCATCAAAAAATGTTTTAGAGTGCTTAAAGCACCCTGTGAATCGTCTTCTTCACAATTAGCTCCCGGCGAATGCGGTGACATAAAATTGTTTATAATTAAAGTCTTAAAACTATTCACAAATGATGTTGACGTCGGGTTGACATTCCTTGCCCCATGCATCCTTATGCAGCCAAAGAAATTTTCCAGTGGATCTTGATTTAGATTCCTTATCGCTAAATGCTTAAATCCGGTTTTTTCGAGGTTCTTCCATAAGTAGGATATGCCTTTAATAGTTGTTATCCAATTGTGGATTGTAGGTGGAATAAACAGCTGTCCGTTGGGTTTAATAAATTTTATGGACCGCAACACATGAATCGCTTCTTGCCAAAAAGCTAGGTGTTGCGAACCATTCCGCACGGCACATCGTAGATCTTTGCCTCCTTGTGGATATGGCGTTGTACCGTTTATCACCGAAGTGTAATAATTCAGCTGTTCCAGCTGCCCCTTCTGTAAGTAACCCTGGTGCTAAAAGAAATATTCGTTATTATGGGAATGAATTAAATTGATGATGTGAATTACGTACCAATCCTTACAAAACCACGCATCGTTGAAGAAACTCGATGAGAAAATACTTGAGCTGCATTAGCGACCTTCATTTTCTTAATTTTCGCTTTTGTTACGTGAGCTTCGGTGAGCTTATTTAACATTTTTGTGTCCTTATCCCCTACATCTAGCTCATAGAGTTTTTGGATATCTTTCCACGATGCTCGCATTTCTACGTTACTTCTTACAAATTTTACGTCGTATTCTAATAAATTGTTTCGAAGTCCTTTCAATAAATGTGGGGGATCAAAGAGTGGCACTATCTCTCTTGACTTTATTTGAAAACCAAACATTCTATTCTCAATGCCAGCCCTTTTGCATTCCCTTTCAGTCGCTTCTCTCAGGATCTTAATCGCCTTTGAATTGACCGACAACTGATCGCACACTGTGGCGATTACCTCGAGACCAATGTCGAAGAGTTCTGAAATTATGTCTTTCAGGTGGCGAGTAAGATCGTCTGCCTTCATTCCGTGCTCAGAAAACGAGTACGCAATCGGTTGTTTCCATTTTCGTCGTACACCCCTGACCATAAAGACCATCACATGATCAACAAAGGCAACCTTCCTATATAAGCCACAATCTTGGAACCCGTCAATCATGTCTTCCTTCTTATTGTATTCCAAGGCCGGTTCTATGCTCATCTCGTCGAACATTAACACGCAATGACGGTCGAGTGGGGACATTTTACTAACTTGGTCTGCAAGAGTTTTCATAATGTGAGCATTTATGCCGGGCCTGAATCTAACCCTGTTGAGGAGTTTCACTAATGTACGTCTGCTAGGAAGAGCAAACGTTTTCTGCAATAATCTGTAGCCCCTAGGGCTTTGCTTCAACAGGGTCAAACCGTACACCTTATCATTGAGACTGAAACGCCTACCCCGACTTCTTTTCGGTTGATGTTGCAATTGCCCCATAACAAAATTGTAGGTGGTTTTATTTAAAGTTGCCTTTAGGTAACTGCTTGTCATCGAAAACAAAAGGGCTTTGTTAATAGCAACTTTGTTGCTTGCGTTCTGCCTTACTAAACGCTGATTAGTGCGCTTCAAAGTCTTTGCAACTGCGTACAATTGTCTTGGATTGGCACGTAGCGTCTTTGATAGACGTGGAATTCTACGAATACCTATTTTTTAAAATGATCAAAAATTTAGTTTTTTTTTTCACATATCTAAATATCTATTACCCTGCTTGGAAGTCAATTTTAGTGCATTTGCATCTGAGCTGGTCTCTACTAAGTGTCCTGCAGCCTTAACTGGTGTCGTAAGCAAAGAACCTATGGAAACATTATTATATACAAAAATTTTGTGTGCAAAGACTTGAGACTCACCGTCATCTAAAGCTCTGCCTAACTCAATGTCATGGGAAAGGATGGGGTAGGTTGGTGCATCCGCCATATGTACGTCATCAACAAATGAATCTGAAACAAAAGTGTACACTTGTTTCAATTGTGTCTGAATATAATATATGTTGTTAAGCCTTTGTTACTCTATCATTCTGAAGATAATTAGGTTTAGTTTAGTTAAGTCATACCTTCTGTTAATAATGCTGAAGGAACTTGAAGATGGGACGATGTTGGTTCATCTGTCATCTCTTCGGCTTCAAGCATTGCTACTAAAACACAAGTGCGAAAGAATAAAAATATGTAATTATCATATTAAAATTTTGAATAATAGAATATAATTATACAATATACATTGTAGTTTTATTGATAATTTTGCAATTCTGTTATTCTTAAGTTAATAAGTTTTACTTCAGATAAATCTTACCTTCTTCCAATAGCATGGAATTAACATGGCTCGATGTTGAGAAATCCACCTCGTGATCATCAGTGATCATCAGTGATGTAGAATGACCTACGCAAGCAAAAAATACATTATGAAACCAATTGTACCAATAAGCAGCAGATATACAGGGTGTCTCAACAGTGTGACCTCGGAAGATTGTGCCTCTGTTAATGAAGATATTTCAAAACTGATTTCACACATATATACAGAACGCCGACGCGCATATTTAAAAATTATTAGCTTGTATAGAGGTAGTCCATAAGGTAGCACCAACCCAAACTTGTTTTTTTAAATGAAACAACTTATATTTAGCACAATTTTGAATTCCTCGCAAAATTATACGACAATGAAAAACTAGTAAGAAAATTATCTTCAGCCGTGCTGTAGTTAAAATACCCCCACCCTAAAATATTTAAAAAAAGAACAAGTGACCGATTTTGCCCATTCACGAACTTGTCGTTGCTTTTTAAGAGATTAGCTTGTATACCAAATTTCACATCAATAACTCCAAATTACGACAGTTATCGTGTACACAGACGGACAGACAGATGGACATAGGTAAATCGATTGAGTTTTCAATGCAGATCAAATCCATATATGGGGGTATAATAACATTACCTACCCTAAACTTTATATTTTTTGATTTATTGGCATTTTTATGGAAAAACACCAGTCTAAGAAAAATTGTATATCTCAATACCTGTTTTTATTGCGTTGTTATTGCGTTTATTTATCATTGTCGTAAAATTTTGCGAGGAATTCAAAATTGTTCCGAAATATAGGTTGTTTTGTTTAAAAAAACATTAGTTTGGGTTGGTACTACCTTATGGAACGCCCTGTATTCACGTTGATAAAGAGCGCCTCAACGTTCTGTATATATGAGCGAAATCAGTTTTAAAAAATCTTCATTAACAGACCACAATCTCCCGAGATCGCACTGTTGTGAGACCCTGTACAAAGTTACATAGTACTGATAGTACATCGGGACTTGGGCTACATACCTCCTAAACACTGGTCAGGAATCGCACCTTTCTTTAAATTTGTTTTGCAGGTTGTTCTATCGTAGTTTGGTACTTTCCAATTTACAGAAAAGTGCAGGTCACAAACTCGATAGTTCTTCCTGACTCGAATAACTTCTAAGTCCAACAAATCCTCTCGATGGACTTGTTTTAACCATAATCTAAAGAGCTGTAATGAAACTTAAGTAAATTTGATGTTACTTAGCCCAAGTAATAGTAAAGTGATTTATCTATTGTGGAGAGCATTAACGAACATAATACAAATAACTACTTTATCTCTACTTGCATTTGGATCCTTAGGCAAAGTATGCATACGCGTTTCTTTTCCGGTTGATGGGCAAGCCCGAACACAGCAGTGAAAAACCATCTTCAAAATAATTTGAATTCAAACTGGATGCACTAGTCACTATGGTCACTACTACGCATGTGTCACCATGACAAATAAATTCTTGCGGATCGATAATACAATGATAATAAATTGCCGATATTATCGACAGAGCGACATCAACGACATCTAGGTTTGCGAGTGGCGGAAGATAAATTGGGATCTGTCAAAAGTGCCGGAGTGCTAGCCGCATGGTCATGAACGAATATATATACAGGGTTAGCCAAAATTACCGGAACACCTAAATAACTCTCCAACGAAAAGAAATTTCAAAAAAGAATTCAGACAAAAGTTTTTTGACTTTAAACAATCCATCGTTCAAATATATTTTTAATATACAGGGTGTTCATTTTATTATAGAAATTTCGTAAACTTTTTTTTTTCAAATGGAACGCCCTGTATATTTTTACATTTTGTAATTTTAGGACTAATTCTAAACATCTTTTATTAAAATAATATTTTTATAAAATGCACCATTTTTGAATTTTAAGCAATTACTTAAAATTAGTCAGAATCACCAGAACACCTGCATAACTCTCCAAACGCAAAAAATTTCAAAAAAACATTCAAGCAAAAGCTTTTTGACTTTAAACAAGCTATCGTTCAAATATATTTCTAATATACAGGGTGTTCATTTCATTATGGAAATTTCGTAAACACTTTTTAAAAATGGAACACCTTGTATATTTTTACATTTTGTAATTCTAAGACAAATTCAAAACATTTTTTATTGATATAATTTTCTTGTAGAATGCATTATTTTTGAGTTGTAAGAAATTAATTAAAATTAGTCATAATTACCGGAACACCTACATAGTTCTCCAAACGTAAAAAAATATATTTTTAAACAAGCTCTGCTTAAATATACTTTTAATATAGGGGTGTTTATTTTATTATGGCAGTATGGAACATCCTGTACATCGCATCATCTGCATCATTTTTTAGTTATCAGCAATGAATTAAAACTCCAAAACATTTATTTTGACCGAACGGATAAATAATAACAAATTCAAGAAAAAGAAACAATTAAATTAAATTTTCAATGCCATCCGTGAGCGGCTGACAATGCCGCAACCTATCAACAAATTCTCGTAAACTGTTTTCTAAATGTTCGACAGTAATACTTTGAACTTCGTCCACTATCCACTGCTTCAAAGCATCAATATTTTGCGGCCTATTGGTGTAAACCTTGGACTTTTGGTGTCCCCAAATAGAAAAATACAATATTTGCAAATCCGGCAACCTAGGTAACCATTCAATGGATCCTCTCCTTCCAATCCACCTCTGCGGAAAAATTGAATTTAAATAATTTCGCACTTGGACACCGTACTGCGGCGGGGCACCATCTTGTTGAAATCAAATGTATGTGGGAAAATATTCTTAATTTGAAGTTCAGGAGTTTTGATTAATTGCTTATAACTAAAAAATTATGAAGCTTATACAAAAATGATTCAAATAAAAATGTTTAGAATTAGTCTTAGCATTATAAATGTAAAGATATACAGGGTTTTCCATTTGAAAAAGAAAAAGTTACCAAATTTTCATAATAAAATGAACATCCTGTACATTAAAAGCATACTTTAATAATAGCTTCTTTAATGTCAAAAAGCGTTTGTTTGAATGCATTTTGAAATTTTTTACGGTTGGGGAATTATGTAGGTGTTCTGGTAATTTTGACTAATTTTAAGTAATTGCTTAAAATTCAAAAATGGTGTATTTTATAAAAATATTATTTTAATAAAAGATGTTTAGAATTAGTCCTAAAATCACAAAATGTAAAAATATACAGGGTGTTCCATTTGAAAAAAAAAAGTTTACGAAATTTCTATAATAAAATGAACACCCTGTATATTAAAAATATATTTGAACGATGGATTGTTTAAAGTCAAAAAACTTTTGTCTGAATTCTTTTTTGAAATTTCTTTTCGTTGGAGAGTTATTTAGGTGTTCCGGTAATTTTGGCTAACCCTGTATATATATATATATATATATATATATATATATATATATATATATATCTGTCAGAATTTGAATTAACTACTTGACATTTCGTAGGAGTGGTATCAACCTAACATTTTCTATACCGAAATATAACCATTTTTAATTTTTTTTTAAATACGTATTTCTCAAAAAGCAACACAAAAACGTTGATGTCACTCCTGCCGAAAACAACATAGCGCGACTCGCTCACATGCGACTACGACGCTCCGCCATCGGTGACGCGCCGCATCACCGCTCGTTGTGCTATTCCGTACTTTCGGCACTTGTGAGATAAACAACTATTATTCTGATGACAGTAGGTAGTGTCAAATGCTGATGCTTTGACAATTACCTTCGATTGATACTATTGACTATCAAAATATCTGTCAAATCCTGGCTAACTAGTTTAATTTTAATGCAGACTCGATTTATCTCAGTCAAATAGATTCTCATGCAGCTAAAATATTAATTTTATATATTGTATGATAAAGTCATGTGCCTGGCCACATCAGATTTTTTGATAAAATTAATAGTTCATCTGCATGAGCAAATTCTATTTGATCGTGATCCTGATCGCGTCAAATGTTGATGTTTTGACAATACCTACTGTCACTAGTATAAACATTAGGGTGGTTCAAAAATGCATTGCAAAACTTTGTATTGCTAGAAAGCAACAATCTCCCCAAATCATTTCGAAATTCATAAAAGTAGACACGTATTTTTTTTCTTCGAAATTTTAATTTTTAATGGTGCCTATCGATGCATCAAATTTACATAAGAAAAAGCATGTGAAGAAGACATTTTTTGGTATTTTTCGAATAATTGTTCGGGGTTTGGGAAAAATCAAGATTAAAGTTATACGACTTGTAGAGGACTTTTTAAGGAAGAATTTGACCTATTATACATTTGGATTTGACGCCCCCCAACCCGCCCCCACAGTACCATAAAAACAACACTAAAACGAACAAGTTTACCTTCTTCAGAAGGTAAAGCCCGTACGAATCTTTTCATTCTCTTTTTTGTCATTGAAATAATTCGTATAAGTCTAGTGGAATGGTTATAAACATTTTTCAGTTAACCATTTGTTTAAAATGTTTGTTTTTCTCTAAAATCCGTCTGAGTTGTGTGTTCTGACTGTTCTGAGTTCGAAACGGCAGCATATTACCTTGGAATGAAATTATTCGTTAAAAAAATTCTACCTATTGTTTAAACAATGAATTTTATTATTCATTTTAACTTTTTTTGCACTTTGCCAAAACTTATTTATATATTTTTTTTTTTTTTGAAAGCCAACTGTTATTCTCAAGTGACATCATTTATATTTGGGATGGTTTTCTATATTTCATCTAATTAGAGTACAGGGGACAGTTCCCAGACAGCCATAAATTAACATGATCTTGACATACAGTGGTAGGAAATCAGAATAAGAGATGGAGAAAGAAATGTGATAATAAAATTGGTTGACTTTAGAAAAATTCATATTAAAAAAATGTAACTCCTCAATTTCCCTATAAAAAGGATTTTAATTTATCAACATTTTTTAAATAAATAATGATATTGAAAACGAATATTTTTTTGTTTAAACAAATGGAAATTAACTGACAAATGTTAATAAACATTCCACTAGACTTATAATAATGATTTGTATGAGAAAAAAAAGAGAATGAAATAATTAGAAGGGCAATTTTTCTGAAGAATCTACATTTTTACATTTAAGGGTAGTTTTCAGTGGGTTGGGGGCATCAAATCCATATGTATGATAGGTCAAATTCTTCCTTGGAAAGTCCTCTACATGTCCTATAACTTTAGTCTTAAGTTGTCCCAAACCCCAAGCAATTATTCGAAAAATACCAAAAAATGTCTTTTTCCCATGCATTTTCTTATGTAAATTTGAGGCCACGACAGGGATTATTACAATAAAAATTTCGAAAAAAAATTACATGTGTGTCCACCTTCTTTGGATTTGGTAAAGATTTGGGGGGATTTGAGGGGATCGTTGCTTTCTAAGTAAAAATAGCGAATTTGAACCACCCTAATAAACATATCTGTTAAATCCTAGCTAACTAGTTTTATTTTAATGCAGACACGACCCATCTCGATCAATTAGAATCTCTTGCAGCTATACTATTAATTTTATATAATAGTCATGTGCCTGGCCACATCTGATTTTTTTCTGAATTCAGTGGTGTTTTATTCCAACTTTCTGGGCTTAAATTTTCGACATAAACTCAACTAAAGATAGTTTGTTGTGAATTGAACGCTTTCCAAATAAGCCGTTTTGATAGATTTCCTTGCGCTGATCACAAATCCTGGCAAAGGGTTTTATCGATCGCGTCATGGTTTTGCGTTCTGTACCTACATCCGGGATCAGCACTTTAACCCTGGAACATGACACTTATTTTTTGAGACGTGCACTTCACACTAGCGCTGGGTTTCTGAGACCCAACAGTGCAGTTCCAGGGTTAATATAATTTAAGTATAATTATTAATTAATATAATTAAATTAAAAACTGATTATATTACTAATGTATAAAGTTTACCTAAGTTATTAAAAATATTTGTATTTGCTTGGTAATAACAACAAATTTAGCACAAATAAAAAATATATGTTTTGAGTGGTTTTGACCTGAAACAACGGATACTGTTCAAACTTGCGACTGTCTCGATCTATGATTCTGTAAATCTGGCAACCCAGTCTTACGGCCAAGTGAGCTTTATATGCAGTGTAACCACAGACTGCAACATTAATGGGGTCATTTGATAGATGTTGCCGGTACAAACCACAAAATGCTACAAATTTTGATAAAATTATCTTCATTCTGTGTTTTTATTATTCACTCAGTATATCCACACTCATATTCACTCTTGTAAACTTGTAATTTGATTAAAAATTCTACCGAAATTTCTTTTTCTGAAAACATGTTTTCTTACAGAGTTAATTTGGTTATTTTTGAATTTTCCTGCCAAACTGGCTTTGTTAGTTTTTGAACATTATACCCAATTAATTTCTCCAAAAGTACAGTATGGGAACATCGGAATAGTTTCCCTGCAAAGTTTATGTCTACTTCGTCCACTACTTTTGTCTAAAATTTCTATAGCTGTAGTAGTTTCAAACCACAAAAAACAAAAATCCCCAATTCTGGCAACCTAACCACCAAATCGTTCGGCGGCTACGGCTTCGGCTTGTAAATAGCGGGGTAGAATGGGTTTTAGGAAAATTTAAAAATATACAAGCCACAATTTTGTAATATTATTTTTAATATTCTTAATGATAAACCGCTAAAATTATACCCCACTTTAACAAATTCAATATCTCCGAATGAGAGACATCTTGTGACAGAGTGATACCAAGACTGATTGATACCAGTTTTTACTTTTGAAGTACGGAATCTTAAAAATGGAATAGCGGAATAAAAAAGTAGATTATAAGTACATAATACTGCTTTATTTGTATATGTATCACATCCATAAATATTCATCTACATACTAATCAATAAATACTTAAACACTAGTACCCCTATCAACGTTGCTATAATAAAATAATAATTAGTCTTTGATACTTAAAGTAAGTCTATAGGATGATCAGGGTGTCCTTTTAACTCCCATATCGTAGCTGACAATCTACGGGTATGCTCCAATACACATTGCGTTGTCGCTAGACCTAAGTGGACACAATACAGTTCATAGCATCGTATTTTATGCGCTGGCGTTTTTGGGAAACATGCCTCCTTCAACTTCCTGTAATAATAACAAGTTAAAAAGCTGTAATCGGAAATTTTAAAATATACTGGTGTATAGGGTTGCCAGATCTCAGATATATTTGATGAGTTATACATATTTATTTTTTCATATAAAATCTGGCAACCCTGACATTGTAGTACATAAAAAATACTTGCCGATAAAATTCTTCACACAAAATTCCAGGTTTTGGCAACTGCTTATTTAAATTAATTGGGTATATTGTAGGTTTTAGAGGGGATCCTGATATGTCCTCAAACCAAAGAAAGTATGCATAGCTAAAGGTATAGTCCTTCCATATAATGGATAAATTCCCTTCACTTAAATGAAGTCTTGCGTATCGTATCATTGACCATATCTGCAAATTAAAGTATGTTCTCACTAAGAAATGTAAAAACAAATGACAGACATTGAAAATAACACTGTACCACAAGTGGGACAAAACTGAGTCAGTGATTAAAATTGATGATTTATTAGTGAGTAGATCTTAAAAACCTCTTGACGTTGCAGATTGTTTTTATATATGTAATAATGAAAAATTTAATTCGTTTATAAATTAATTAGTAGTTTTAAAGCTGCAGGAGAAACCAGTCAACTTTTGTTTTCTCTATGGGAGTCATATTGGGTTTTTATGCTGAATGTAATGCAACTTTTGACCACACACAAAGATCAGTTGATCAAACTATAGATTTCTTTTTATTCCAATGTTTTGCATTTATGTGTACTAGTTTCTTTTTATTTTTTACATTTCTGCAATTTCTTTCTCTTATAAGTCAAATCTTAGCTGAGGCCATTTCACTAAAAATTCTAAATTACACTAAATTATAAAATTTTCTTTTATTCATCACAAAAAAATGGACAGATAAATCAGCTTGGCAGAACATCTAAGTTATTTATTTGTTAATTGGACAATCGGATTCGGTGCATCATTTCAAGCAAGAAAAAAGTCAATTTAAATTACTCCTAATAAATTATTTATAGCCAAACATTTCTTCAGATTAACTAATAATTATGGACTCCACAACTGGGTAATATGTCATTTTTTCTTAACAGAGACCGACTCAAGAATTCAAGAATAGGTGGTTATATCACAATAGGAAATACTATTTTTGAGCCCACTAATAACTATGTCCAACCCTTTATGATATCTAACACCCTCCATTCCATAATTGAAAAGTTTTTCCTATGAAATGAATTTAATAGTCCTTCTGCTTTAAGGTAGTCTTACGCTTTGTTGGTTTTAAAAAATCAGATATTTCTTTTTTTGCTTTAATCTAATCTAGAAGGTCTCAGAACTGTTCCTGTAACAGGGCTTTGCAAAATTCGCACTAGTTCTGAAGTTGTAGCCGGTAATTCGTGTGTGCGTCGATTAGTGTTGTGATAAGGGAGGAAGAAATCCCTCCGACAGTGCAAAATGCGATAGTCATAGATCTCCCTCCACTGGTATCTATACCTTTTGTCATCCATTCGTTCAGTTTTAAACCAATCATCACGTGATCATCTCGGCCGTTACAGTATTTACCAAAGTTCTTGTAATTTCGGTTGGGATTTCCTAAAAGTCGTGTTTTTCCAACTGGTAACCACAATTTTGGAAAATGTATTTCATATATGGAGATGATTCTTTGTTTTTTATGTTCAGCACATATATAGATTTCATTTGATCTCCATTTTAAAAAAAAATTGTTTTATTGCATTTTTACAGCATTCTATAGGTATCACAAAAAGAACTGCGAAAACAGACTTTTTTTGGGCACACGACCGCCATTTTGTTAAAAATCAAAATATTGAGAAACTGAATGATCGAACAATAGCCAACGGAATAACAGTTAAGAAAAGGTTTATTTTTTTTGTATTAGACGACCTGCACACATGTAATCGTGGTTACTGTTACACATTAATGTTTGCATAAAAGCGCGCACAAAGTAATCTGCAAGATCACCAAGAACATCACAATAATTTTGAAATTGTTAATTTTGTACGTCGATATTAACTCAAAAGAATAAAAGAAACTTTGTCCATAAATCTTGTGTGGTTCTTTCATTATCAATTCCTTAAAATAGGCTTGAAAAGCGGCCAACAAAGCGGAAGACCCCCTTTAGGCCCTAGTAAATCCATATGAAATGGTCAAGAATAAATTGTAGTAAAATGTATTTAGTTTAAATAATAATAGTGTTCCAACTTCAGCAAGGAATTCTCCTTTCACATTTTTAGGTCTGGTCCCCCAGAGACATTAGTCATTAAATATCCCAAAAATAAAAAAAAAATAATTTCAATAGCTTGTTACCTAAAAGGGGAAGAAGTAAAAGGGGTATTTGTTTATTACAACCACTTTGCATACCTACGAGGTTATAAATAAAAAAATATTAAATGAACAAACTATTGTAGTTCCTCATATCATAAAAAAATCATGCTAAATAAAATGGTCTTTATTAAAACTCACTTTGACAAACCCAAACAAAGTTTAGTTTAACACAATGTCAAAACGGACGGATTTACTGACTCAAAAATGTCCGTCAGTTAAAACAATAATTTGTTTATTACAACCTGTTTGCATACCTACAAGGTTATAAATAAAAAAATATTAAATGAACAAATTATGTACTTCCTCCTATCGTAAAAGATCATGCTATATAACATTCTATTGAATGGTTTTTATTACAACTCTCTATGACAAACCAAAACAAAGATTAGTTTAACACAACGTCAAAAATGACAGATTCGCTGACTGAAAAATGGCTGCCAGTTAAAATAAAAAAATAATAAAATTATTTTTGCACTGCCAGAACAGGGCGGTTTATAAACTAAATATGAAATTTTTCTAAAATAGTCAAGCTAAGATATATTGGTTAGCAACACTCACCTTATTTTTAGTCACTTTAATTGTTTCTTCATTTTGGAAATCAATACCTGGTGCTGTAATCCTGTGATTGGTTCGGTCAATGTAAATAAAATGAACCAAGCCAGGAAATTCTTCCAAATACTTGTTAATAGTTAGGGAAGCAGTTGTAAAAACATTAAGGATAATTTGTTAAAATAGTAAAAAAAATAGTAAGCCAGAACACAAAAACTAAATTATAATAGTGTAAATAAAAGGCCTCTTTGTCTTTGCAGGGTTTATTCATTTATATACACAGTACCAGTTTCGACCATGCATTAATCTTCATCTGTATAGTCAATTATATAAATCTACGAAGCAGAAAATATAAAAACGTGTTTCAATTGGCAGGTGTGTGGCTTTACATATAAACTCGTACATTTAAGAAATTTGTAGACCTAGAGGACGTATAATCGTATAGTCGGACGTATAATCACAACTGAATTTCCATTCACCTGCCAATCAAAAATTTTTTTATATGACGTGCCTCTTCGTAGATTCATATAATTGCCTATACAGCTGAAGATGACCGCATGGTCGAAACAGGTACTGTGTATATAAATGAATAAACCCTGCAAAGACAAAGAGGTCTTTTATTTTCGCTATCTACATATCACTTTGCGCCATGGACCACAACCAAATAAATTATAATACATTTAAAAAACAAAACTAGTCATAGTCAAAACTATACGTCTAAAACTATAGTCATAGTCAAAACTAGTCATAGTCAAAACTAGTCACCAATCGATTGTGCTTTTGCAAGAAAGGATATGATCCCAAGGAGAAGTTCTTCATAGCTTTGACCTTCAAAAATTCATCAAAATCGGATAGCCTCTCGACCACAATCTTAGATGCCTCATTCAAGTATTTTCTGGTAGCCTCCAACTGCTGCTTATCTGAGCATGTAAGTTTCAGCAAATCTTTCAAAGTTTCAAGCAGTTCTCCAGTTAGTGATTCAGCTCGTAACAAAGACTCAGCGCATTGATTTTTCATAAATTCTTGATACTTTTTCCGCATAAAATCCCACGTTTTGCTAAGATCTTCAGTAGGCATTTTCAAAGAATTGCTTTTCAATTTCTTGAGAGAGTCACAAAGTCGTTTTATTGACGTGTCTAAATTAACAAATACTGGTTTCAATGCTTCAGCATTTTGTTGAATTTGTATCAACTGCATATTATGTAGATATAAGAAACTGTCGTATAAGTTTGAGGCAACCGCTGTGTTCCCAGTTTCGATAAAGAATAATAAGTTTATGTTTTCGTAGATTTGGTGTATGTGGATTATGTATGGAAAGCAGCGAGGTATTGGATCACATCCAGATAATAATACTTCATAACTATGTAAATCTTCTGGTTGATTGACATTAGGAGTCGACGTTAAGCTAAAAAATTCCTCGTCATCTGATTCCACATCATCTGATACTATATTTTTATTTTTACTCATTTCAGTTAGTATAATTGAGTACAGTATATCATTTGCAGCTAATTCCTTAGCATGCTGACTAGAAGTAAAGGAATCTATTAAATCTAATGAAATTTATTTATTAACATAATTACCTAGAGTACAATCCTAAAAATTTATTCTTCACAAGTAACAATCCATGAACTTTTGTACATTCTGACAAAGACATTAGTTTATCCACAGATTCTCGTAATGTTTGCACTGTTGTCTTCATTAATTCACCGTTGACTACCAACTGTTCTATAGCTTCAACAAATACTGCTTGGTCGTGGTTAGTTAAATAACTCCAACAATCAACTAAACGTGAGACTAGAGAAGCTTTTTCTTTATCACTTTTCAATCTAAAATTTAAATATCAAATAACAAAAGGGCAAAATTTTAGTATTTTAATTAGCTAATTAATGCAACTGAACCATAAATTGGTTATTTTACTCAATGGACTGATACAGCTCTTCTCAACCATTAAGAGCTGAAAAATGTTGTCAAAATTTGGCCGCTATCGATATGTTTTCCAAGACGAAAAAGAGTGTTATATAAATACATCCCTTTTTTTTATGGGATTCCAACTTTTTCCAACTAATTTTTCCTTTACTAGCGTACATTCAATACATAGTTACAAAAATTGTATTCCATTTACGCTAGAAACAAGGTGGGTATTACATAAGACACTCCTTAAGTTTCTGAAGGATACATCTCGAAAATGGTAAAGTTTTAACTCCATGCTATTCTTCTTATTATAAAATATGATGCTCAATGATGTTTTGCGAAACGTTTGCCGAATATATAAGTATGTTGTTTCTCTTGTTCTTTTGACGTTTTTCTAGACCTTAACGTCAACTCGTAGTGGAACTAGGATTTTTTTTGTAGAGAATTAAAAGTATTTGAAATTACCTAATTGCCTAAAAATGCCCTTATTGTTGTCTGAATAGAATGCAAGATATTGTAAAACAACTCAATTTAGTCATCGTTGACAGTGACTAACTTACAATACAGACAAGATATGGATGGGAACTTTTTACTTGTTAGTTGTAATGTCCAACCAAAGGTGTATAGAAACTTAGAAACATCCAGCTGGGTTGGAATATTTTGAAGTTTGTCGCTTTTTTCGTCTAATTTTACTGAGCTATTAAGGTTTATTCACGTGTGCTTATGGGAGATTTTTATCAGTTTGTGGGCAAATATTAGTGTGTGTCTGGTTATGGGGACATTCTTTTATCAGAGAGCATTTTATACAGATAATATGATCGAATTCTGTTCCACGGAACTTGTCCAGTTATCGGAGTTGTCCGCAAGGAGAGCCTTTGCTATATTCATAATCTTGGAATTCTTACATCCCCCTTTATTGACATTCAAAGCTATTCACGGAAGATAATTGTAGCATTAAAAAATAAATTACAAATTCAATGAAAAGATATCTAGATTGTAGATTTCCGCGGTCAATGATATATTGATTTCCGGGCAGAAACCGCGTTGAGGACTTTGAAGCAGTCGATGTTTCGCGCTCTGTTGCAAGAGGCATCTTCCGGACTAAGTTATCAAACCAAGTGCTAAGAAGATACTGTCCTCTGGTTCGGAGGGGTCTTTATATATATGTGGAGTGGTGTCACCAGATGGTGTTTGGAGTGGGGGTAACGAAGTGGAAGGGGTCGGGTTAACAGGTAGTGGGCCAGCAGGTAGAAACGGTTGGGACTGATTTCCAGGTATGATGTAAGTGAAAACTATCATCTCTATTAATACTGGACGGGTGTTTCAGGATTTCTATTGATTCACGGATCCTTCTAGGGTAGTAATGGGATTCACGGGCGAGGATTTTGGTTTGTGTAAACAGGATGTCATGTCCCATGTTATATCTGTGTTCAGTGAGAGCTGAACCAGCGATTTGTCACAATCTAGTGCAGCGCTCGTGGTCAGATACTCGGGCGCTAACTGATCGCTTCGTCTCGCCGATATAACCACTGCCACAAGCACATGGAATACGGTACACACCAGGGGAAAAAAGAGGAGGGATTTTGTCCTTTGTAGAAGGAAGTAAGTCCGATAGTTTGGAAAGGGGTTTGAATATCGGTTTTATGTTGTACTTGCGGAGGATACGTCCAATACGATCTGTCGTATCCTAGACGTAAGGAAGAAAAGCTATTGCAATTGGGACGTCGTGATGCTGATGAGGTGTGTTATCGGTTGGGTTTAGGTGTCGGGAAATGGTTTTAATTATCAAGAACTTGAAACGTCGACAGCTTCAAAGTCCATAACGCGGTTTCCACCCAGAAATCAATACATGATTGACTCAGACCGCGGAAGTCTACAATCTAAGGATTACATATAAAATTTTGTATTTTACAATGTATTTTACAATTATCAAAAATTTCATCAAAATCCAAGGCGGTAAGGAACAAAACTGTGTTGATTACAATAAGACAACTTTTTTTATGGAAAATTTCACACAGCAATTTTGATAACTTTATTTTTTTCTGAAAACTGCTAGTTTCGAATATAATTTGAGAAAAAAGACAATTCCTCAATTTTACCGCCTATAATAAGGTTTGCACCAGTGGTATCAGTGGGTACTTTTGATATATTGTTAAAAATGTCTAAATCAAGCTACACGGAAAGAATCAGCTTGTTACTAATTTTTTCGAAGTTTAGCAATGTTTAGGCCTGTGCTATAGGGATAAAATTATGTCATATAAGTATGAATTTAGTGTTATTTATTAATATTAATTTTGTGTGCTTTTGCTTGCCTGTTTTGAATCCATAAGATGTCATTAGGTTCACCCCAAAATTTCCAGAGAAAAATTTTTAATTTAAAGAAATGCACTCTTTAATTTAAATTTACGCCATGTTTACAAGTACCGAAAAGTATGATTAAACAAAATAGGATTGAAACAATTAATTTTGACAAATCAAATTTTAAAAACAAATATATTAATCAATAAGCCAGTAATTGAGTAAAAGTTTATTTTAACTATTCTGGCTCTCAACACAAAAATGACCGAACATTTGAAACTTTAGGTATCTAAGGGCGAATATCTGTGGTTGTGAACACCACGGAGAGAACCCCTATGGTAGTAGATTACGTACTCTGCTAATATTTAATAATAATATTGATAATTCATATCAGATGATAAAAAATAAGAAAATCAAATTAATAACTAAATCAGAAAAAAGTTTTCCGAGTCCAATATAAATCGTGTTATAGCTTAAAACGATTTTCTTTATACTTACTCCAATACATTTGGCCCACATGAATATCGTACTAATGTAACACAGATACTTAGAAACTTTGCCATAGTAAGCACATCATCTTTGGATACGTAAATAAATAGATATCCCATGTACTGCAATTAGAAAGTATAAGTTTGGTATAAATTGATAAACAGCACACTTACGTCTTCAAAAGTAATGTTAGTATCTTCTTGGCACTGTATAGAATTGTACGAGTTTCCGAATTGGCAGTTCATTATACGGTGGGATGTTACAATTGGCGAAAATATTTGTACGATAATATTGGCACTGAGTTTCGAGGATCCATTCTAAAATATATTTTAGATGTAGTAATTAAATATCATTCCTCCGATTACTGTATTTACCTCATCAGAAAGTCCTTGGGATTTGGCAACTTGATTAAGGTGTTCGCAGAATTCTCTATTATATTTTGTAAAAATTATATCGTTTCTGTGATCAAATACTAGTATGCACTTCATTCTGCTACTGTGTAATAAAATCATGCAGGAAGTATTAAATTACAGGTAAAGTAATATTGTGAGGTTATTTAAAAAATGTATGTTTACTTACACTCTAACTCAACGGCTCCTCTTATATTTTGTGAATAGATTAAGTTCTGACCGGAAACATCTTTATGATCTAGTGGGATGTAATTTGTAAGTATTTGGACATTTCACTGCCCCTTGAGATAAAAATCGATTGGTTCAAAATTTAAAGCATAGGCATAGACTGTCAGATGCACCTTTTTATGATCAGAATATCGTCATATAACGCAGTAGAGTTAATTAGATTTATTGTTCGTACCATAATTAAGTACTCGAATACGAACTTAATATTGACAAGAACTTGATAATTCAAATTCTTCAGCCGACATCACGACATCCGACAAATTTAAATTTCCCCTCTTCGTGCCCCTCCTATTCTTTATTTATTTCTATCGAATGTTTTGTCTACTAGGTGTTAACGCAGTGTTGCCAATGTTGCCATACACGAGGTAATTACCGTGTTGACATCGCAAATTCTGTCAAAATCTTGAATAGAAAGGTGTGTTCCGATTGGTGGTAATGGCGGTGGTAGCATACGAAATTATAGTATTTCTCACATCTCGTGATAGTGACACATATTAGTTTGCATGTACATAAACATGAGTCACTAGCAACTTTCTATTAGAAATACTATAATGGCGTCTGCTACCACTGCCATTAGCACTAATGCGAACGCACCTTAATTTATTGTAGAACCTCAGCTAAAAGTGAGCTAAAAGTAGATATAAAAACTACAAACTGATTTTTTACTATCGGCCAGTCCAAAGCCAAGTAAAAAATGTTTACCACATAATTTACAGAATTTATACCCCAATAAAATACCTTTGCGTCTTATGGGGTACCGTTTTTTTATGTAGGCTTTTTATGTGCGTAGTTTTTGATATATTTTTAAAAACCCGTAAAAAACACCACTCTCCTCCTTACAGAACTATTACAGCTAGAGCTAGCTGAAATAAAAAATGCTGGAAACAACATAAGCAAACCGCGTAAATTACCAAATTAATTACCGTAATTAATGGTAATTTATCGATTTTTTATTACCGTAATTTACGGCTTTAATTACCGATGGTAATTTATCGTCAATTTAAATAACCGTTTGTAATTTACCTGTAATTTACCAAACATTTTAATTACAGTTGTTAGTTTATCGGAATTTATAAATTAATTTCCACCTAGCAGTCGACAATTGCACTGTTGTTTGTGCTTTGCCTGGGAGGTACTTAGGGATGTAAGAGCGTAATTTAACGGGTAAATTACCATAATTAATGGTAATTTACGGATTTTGAATCACTTAATTCAGCGGAGCCAACAATGCACATTTTAAATCCGAAGCCATCTATCTACTATCAAATTCATGATTTAAAGAAATGTGCTGGTGATCCGGATAAAATGTGATCATTGTGAAACCGGGCGTTCTCGTTTTGTGAGTCGATAATAAATTAATCGCTATAATCATGCTGTTAGACTGTCCATTTTATAAATTACTGGTATAAAAAGTATTTTATTGTGGTCCCTGCTTTCATTTTAATAATGAATTTCTACTATTAAATCAGGAAAAGCATCAGCGATTGGTGGTTATCTACAATATAATGACTTTCAAACCTCTGTGAACTTGGCCCCTCCTTTTTTGAAATTTGGAATTCTGTTTCTACAGATCGTTTGCAATTCGTTTGCAATTGTTTGCACCCTTTTTATTTTCGTTTGCACCCTCACCGTTTCCGAGATAAAATTAAAACAAATTCGGAGGGGCCAGATTCACAGTAGCCCCTCCTTTTTGGAAATTTGAAATTCTATTTCTACAGATCGTTTGCAATTCGTTTGCAATTGTTTGCACCCTTTTTATTTTCGTTTGCACCCTCACCGTTTCCGAGATAAAATTAAAACAAATTCGGAGGCGCCAGATTCACAGTAGCCCCTCCTTTTTCGAAATTTGAAATTCTATTTCTACAGATCGTTTGCAATTCGTTTACAATTGTTTGCACCCTTTTTAGTTTCGTTTGCACCCCTACCGTTTTCCTGGTAAAATTAAAACAATTTTGTGAAGCGTGAACTTGGCCCCTCCTTTTTCAAAATTTCATTTTTTTTTCTACAGATCGTTTGCAATTCGTTTGCAATTGTTTGCACCCTTTTTAGTTTCGTTTGCACCCCTACCGTTTTCGTGGTAAAATTAAAACAATTTTTTGAAGCGTGAACTTGGCCCCTCCTTTTTCAAAATTTCAATTTTTTTCTGCAGGTCGTTTGCCTCTTTTTGCAATTTTCTATAGCTTTATTACCATTGTATTGCATTAGTTTGGCTCTCTTTGGTTTTGCACCCTTACAGTTTTGGAAAATAACAAAAATAAAAATTAATAAGTGTGAACCAGCTGACACTTATTAATTTAAACACAACTTTATTTACAAGTATCATTAATGGAGCAACACAGTTTGGATAGCAATACACTAAACTTATAAGAAAAATGACAAAATACAAATTACAATAAATTGAAGGGACAATAAATTAACCTGGGCATTAATCTAGAATTTCGGACTGAACTGCTACAAATTTAATACATATTCTAATGTTTCAAGTCTGTATGTATTTAAAAAAAAAGAAAAGCGCATGCACATTTACAGCGAGGTATCCCAATTTCTCTTCCTCAAAAATTTTCTTTTAGCGTTATGTCATACTGAACAAAAAAGTCAATGGACTTTTTGAATTTGTTTTTCAACTCCCTTGAAGCCGCTTGAAGAAGTAACACAATAAAGATATTTTTAAATAAAAAACGTATAAACCCAAAAAAGAACATCAAAAAAATTTTAAATAGAAAAAGATTTTAGAAACAGATGATGAAATAAATAAATATGTTTTCTTTGTTTTAGCTCAGCCTTTCTTCTAATGCTTTCTCGATGATATCCGTTATTCTATGGGCTTGATCTATAGTGGAATGCTTTTCTCTAAAACCAAATTGTTGATTAGGAATTAGTTCCTTTCTCTCAATGATAGGTTTCATTCTCTTTAGAAGCAGTTTTTCAAAGGGCTTCGATGTCATTGGTAACAATGATGTTAAGCGATATGGTTTGGCCTCATTCGGTGGTTTGCCTAGTTTTGGTATCATGATTACTTCTTTTAGATACGCCAGCATAACAATACCTTTTTTAGATTATTGTTCCCTGTGATAAGATCATATCCTGGTGCCTTCTTTGGATTCAAGTTTGTCTTGATTTCTCTGGCAATTTCCTTTGGAGTAAGTAGCTGCATGCCTTCTTTTTCGTAGGGTATATTGGCTCTGATTTGATTTTGTGGGACGGGCAGATTTCTGTTAGATGTGCCAAAATTTCAGCCTTCTGTTTTAGGTCTCTTGCCTAGCTGCAGTTTCTTCGTCTTATAGGTGGGACATGGGCCACTGGCCTCTTGTACTTCCTCACTGCTTTCCACAGCGAGTATTCTGTTAATTTATCGGGTGTCATATTAGTTGAGAAGGGTTTTAATTAATAATAAATTCCTTAAAAGAAGTCCAACTTAAGGCGTGCCACAGACGCGGGCCATAATAATGATAATTCGGGCCTGCCGAGGCCCCCGTAGTGGCGAAAGATGTTGGGGGGATGTTAAGGCGTGGATTATTATTATTATTTATTGAAAATCTCTGATACATCTCATTAAATATTTGAAACCTAGATAATATAATTTAGATATAACATATAAATACTAAACTTACACTAATAATTTTGAAAAGTAATAAAGAGGATCAGGGCAAATTGGTAGTACCGAGCTTCGCTGAAGCCTAGGGTACTCCCTTTGCGGGTATCACTGCAGCTCTACCCAATTTTGAAAAACACAAGGCCATTTATGCTTTGCAAAGAAAAATTTCATTTTTCTTTGCAAAGCAAAGGAAAACTGCAGAAAACCCTTGCAGCCTCGTGCAAAGGTCATTAAAAACACACACACACACACTCACACACACACACACACACACACATTTATTAATAGACAATATACATTAAAAGAAGGTAAAGATGAAATATTAAGCAGCAAATTTAGGGTTCTTTATGATAAAACTCTCCTCAAAATATTTGCGCTTCCCAAAACCGCAATTTCTTGAATTTCCCAGGGCGAAATTTTGCACGGCAACTCTTTAACATGTTTACTATAATTTAGACTAACTGCTCCCAATGCACCTACAATCACCGGAACAATGTTCACTTTCATTCCCCACATACGTCCAACTTCTATTGCGAGATCCTTATATTTAAGTTGTTTTTCAAGCTCCTTCCTTACAACATTCGCATCAGCAGGTACCGAGATTTCAATAAACGTGCACACCTTCCTCTGGAAATCCTTTACCACGATATCTGGCTTATTAGCATCAAGCATTCTATCAGTGACAACAGGCATGTTCCATAATATGGTAATATGATCATTACTCACAACAGGAGATGGGATGTGGTCATACCACCGAGACACATCCATTGCTAAACCTAGTTGGGAACATAAATTATAATGTATATATGTTCCCACCCTATCATGCCTAACAATGTAATGCGACTCAGCTAAGACTGGACAAGCCGCCAATAAGTGGTAGACATGTTCCGGAGCCTGATAACACAATCTACAGCTCCCATCATGAGCAACTTTCATAATCTTCTGTTCATGATATCTGGTACGAATTGCCTGATCTTGCGCCGCAACAATAGAGGATTCCGTTTCAGCCTTAATGTTCCCATGACAAAGCCAAGATAAAGACCCAGATTTTGAAATACCATCACCCTCCACAATTCTTAAAAATTGACCATGCATTGGCTTACTAACATAATCCTCCCTCATTTTCCGATTCATTCTTAACTTAATCTCCCGCTTTAAACTCGCCACCGAAGTTTTATTTCCGTAATTTTCTAGTTCTTCGACCTGAAATTTTTCTAAAATTAGTTTATGTTTACTAATTATTGACTTACCAGAAGTATCCCTAATTAATTGTTTAATAACTTTATCTTCCTTGTTGGCCTTTATACAATTTCCTAAATTTAACATTTCCAAATCATAAATATTTTCCAATTGCTGCAAACCACGACCTCCATCTAAACGATGCAGGTATAGCCTGCAAACATCGGACCTAGGGTGAAACATAAAATTTAATGTTAACTGTTTTCTAGTTTTAATGTCCAAATCGCGTATTTCCTTCTTCGTCCAGTTTAAAACACCAACACTGTATCGAAATATAGGAATAGCATATGCATTTATCGCTTGCATTTTATACTTTCCATTTAAACCAGACTTTAAAATTTTCCTCACACGCTTAATGTATTCGCCTATAACCTTCACCTTCATGCCTTCATCATCAATACCAAAGGCTTCATCCATTCCCAGATACTTATATCTAGTATTATCTGTTAGTTCGTTAATACTAGTATGATCATTCAGGCATATGTCAGCGGTTTTCTCAATTTTGCCTTTGACAATACTAATTTTGGCACACTTCTCTAAGCCAAATTGCATCCCAATATCGTCAGAGAATTGTTTAACAATGCTGAGGCTCCTCTTCAACTGCTCATCATTTTTGGCATAAAGTTTCAAATCATCCATATAAAATGAATGACCAATTAACTTTTCGCCAGGTAATAACTGAACACCAACTTTATCCTCGTTCAATTATTATTATTATTATTTATTGAAAATCTCTGATACATCTCATTAAATATTTGAAACCTAGATAATATAATTTAGATATAACATATAAATACTAAACTTACACTAATAATTTTGAAAAGTAATAAAGAGGATCAGGGCAAATTGGTAGTACCGAGCTTCGCTGAAGCCTAGGGTACTCCCTTTGCGGGTATCACTGCAGCTCTACCCAATTTTGAAAAACACAAGGCCATTTATGCTTTGCAAAGAAAAATTTCATTTTTCTTTGCAAAGCAAAGGAAAACTGCAGAAAACCCTTGCAGCCTCGTGCAAAGGTCATTAAAAACACACACACACACTCACACACACACACACAGACACACATTTATTAATAGACAATATACATTAAAAGAAGGTAAAGATGAAATATTAAGCAGCAAATTTAGGGTTCTTTATGATAAAACTCTCCTCAAAATATTTGCGCTTCCCAAAACCGCAATTTCTTGAATTTCCCAGGGCGAAATTTTGCACGGCAACTCTTTAACATGTTTACTATAATTTAGACTAACTGCTCCCAATGCACCTACAATCACCGGAACAATGTTCACTTTCATTCCCCACATACGTCCAACTTCTATTGCGAGATCCTTATATTTAAGTTGTTTTTCAAGCTCCTTCCTTACAACATTCGCATCAGCAGGTACCGAGATTTCAATAAACGTGCACACCTTCCTCTGGAAATCCTTTACCACGATATCTGGCTTATTAGCATCAAGCATTCTATCAGTGACAACAGGCATGTTCCATAATATGGTAATATGATCATTACTCACAACAGGAGATGGGATGTGGTCATACCACCGAGACACATCCATTGCTAAACCTAGTTGGGAACATAAATTATAATGTATATATGTTCCCACCCTATCATGCCTAGCAATGTAATGCGACTCAGCTAAGACTGGACAAGCCGCCAATAAGTGGTAGACATGTTCCGGAGCCTGATGACACAATCTACAGCTCCCATCATGAGCAACTTTCATAATCTTCTGTTCATGATATCTGGTACGAATTGCCTGATCTTGCGCCGCAACAATAGAGGATTCCGTTTCAGCCTTAATGTTCCCATGACAAAGCCAAGATAAAGACCCAGATTTTGAAATACCATCACCCTCCACAATTCTTAAAAATTGACCATGCATTGGCTTACTAACATAATCCTCCCTCATTTTCCGATTCATTCTTAACTTAATCTCCCGCTTTAAACTCGCCACCGAAGTTTTATTTCCGTAATTTTCTAGTTCTTCGACCTGAAATTTTTCTAAAATTAGTTTATGTTTACTAATTATTGACTTACCAGAAGTATCCCTAATTAATTGTTTAATAACTTTATCTTCCTTGTTGGCCTTTATAAAATTTCCTAAATTTAACATTTCCAAATCATAAATATTTTCCAATTGCTGCAAACCACGACCTCCATCTAAACGATGCAGGTATAGCCTGCAAACATCGGACCTAGGGTGAAACATAAAATTTAATGTTAACTGTTTTCTAGTTTTAATGTCCAAATCGCGTATTTCCTTCTTCGTCCAGTTTAAAACACCAACACTGTATCGAAATATAGGAATAGCATATGCATTTATCGCTTGCATTTTATACTTTCCATTTAAACCAGACTTTAAAATTTTCCTCACACGCTTAATGTATTCGCCTATAACCTTCACCTTCATGCCTTCATCATCAATACCAAAGGCTTCATCCATTCCCAGATACTTATATCTAGTATTATCTGTTAGTTCGTTAATACTAGTATGATCATTCAGGCATATGTCAGCGGTTTTCTCAATTTTGCCTTTGACAATACTAATTTTGGCACACTTCTCTAAGCCAAATTGCATCCCAATATCGTCAGAGAATTGTTTAACAATGCTGAGGCTCCTCTTCAACTGCTCATCATTTTTGGCATAAAGTTTCAAATCATCCATATAAAATGAATGACCAATTAACTTTTCGCCAGGTAATAACTGAACACCAACTTTATCCTCGTTCAATTCCCTAGACAGCGCAAACAGGCCTATGCAAAACAGCAATGGAGATAAACTATCACCTTGAAATATGCCACAATTAATATTAATCGGCTCTGAGAAAACACACGAGTCTTCTCCCCGCAAGCATAATTTAGTAGACCATAAAGACATACATGAGTTTACCAAAAAAATAATTTTTTGGTTTACCCTATATATCTCCAAGGCTTTTACAATCCATTCATGCGGGATACTATCGTACGCCTTCTTATAATCAATCCAGGCCATGGATAGGTTTCCTCGAGACTTCTTGATCTTTTCAACAATCTTCTTGTTGATTATTAACAGTTCCTTTGACCCATAACTGTCCTTTAAAATACCTTTCTGCTCAGAGGGCAATACATTATTTTCTTTTAGATGTTCATAAATCTTGGTACCTAAAATTTTAGTTAATAATTTATAACTACAATTAAAAAAAAACAAAACGATTTCGGCTAGGTTGTTAGCTTTGTCGTCATTTTGACGTTATACTTCGGTTGGCGGTATTTCGGTTGATTGGCCGTCTTCCTTAGTTTTGGGATTTCTCTGTTTGTTAGTACCACCACCCCAGGGGTTTGTTCTGGTGTCCCCTGGGTTTTTGTCTTGCTTATCGTAGTTTCTTTTTGTTGTTGGGTGGTACCCTTTTTGTTGAGAGCTGTGGTCAGCTCTATTTTTTGTTTTCGGGGCGCGAGTCGTCGGTGCCTGGTGTTGGGGTTGTGCGGTGGCAGCAGTGGTGAGTTCCTTGGTTCCTGTCCCTATGTGTTATTGCTGGTTTCCAGTGCTGTCGATGGGTACGAACGAGGTTTGATGCACTTTTCCGCATCCTACGCAACTGCCCGTCCCTTCCTTCTTTTGTGTTGTCCTCTCCCCATACCTTTTCCCCTCCCTACTGTTGTCGTTGCACCGCCTTGGCATCTGGTGCTGGCCCCTCAAGCTTTTTTTATTGCTTGGTAGTTGAGTTGTTGGTGTGGAGGCATCGTTGGACACACGGGTTTGCAGTTTGATGCGTTCGGTTCGCTCCTTTGGATCTGGGTCGGAAACTTTCGTGGAAATTTTCCTCTGTGAGAGGAGAGGGGGAGTGTAACGCGGCGAATTGTTCTGCGTGATTTGTTTGATATTCCGTATGGGTGGCGCCATCTATCGCTGTCTAGGGCAACTTGGTGGAGCTCGGCAGGAACTCGGCAGGGTGTGAAACGCTGCTAGCATCGGGTTTCCGCGCGCAAAATTGCCGAGGCCACGCCCCCGTCATTTACATTTAATTAGATCCCACGGTTTTTACTGTTTGGATTCACGGAATTTTGTCTTGCAAAATCGTTGTTCACTTTGTACTATAGTTCGCCGCTGTTACTTGGTTTAACTTTCCCTTGGTTTCCCTATTCCGACAGAAATTCTAGGTTTCCGTTTTTTCTGCGTTTCCGGCCGTTATTTTTCGTGGCCGTAGTGCGGCCTGCAGCGTGCTTTTCCGGCGTCTTGTCTTGTCAATCATCTTGGAGTGTACACGTGTGATAGATTTTTGGAAGCCCGTTGAGAATTATAGGAGAGGATTTTGGTAGTTTGGAGGTCCCCCTTATCGCCGTAGTGCGGATTTATCTCGACCAGGCTTCAACAGGTGTCCAGGTTGTTGATTTAGTGGAAATCTGGCCACCACGCCATTGTGCGGATTTAAACGAAATTCTATCACGTTCACGTAGGCCCAGTGTCCATCTATTTTTGGGTAAGCTCTCTTTAGATTCGATGAGATTGTCTGGTGGCAATTGGTGGGTCGATTCTACGACTATTTCCTCTTTTTAGGCACCTAATACGAGGCCGGAGACCCCTCGAAGGTTCGTAGTCACCTAGTACGAGGCAGGAGACCCCTCGAACGTTCGTAGTCACCTAGCACGAAGCGAGAGACCCTTCGTAAGTCAGTAGTCACCTGGTACGAGGCAAGAGACCCTGCGTAGGTCCTTCGACATCTAGTACGAGACCTTTTCGAAGTATATCGAGTCGGAGTTGGTGGCACCGTGACGGGACCGGCACGTGCGGTGATTATTATCCGTCGTGGAGGATCCAACGCTAGCATCGGAGCGTCTGTAGGTGGCAAACAGTGTCTCGAAGCTCCGGATAAAGGTCAGAGGTCATATATTTTTCCGATCAGCTGTGGCGAACGCTCGTTGTCCCTCGAAGGAGCAGGCAGCTCGTATATCTTTTTTTTGGTTGTGCCTTTTGTTGATTAGTAGTTAGTATCGCTACGATTGTGTAATCGTTACCCGTCAAGGAGCCTTCCGCTCGCACACCGGTTTATGGTGGCGCATTTGATTAATATTAGATTAGTGTGGCTACGATTTAGTAATCGTTGTCCATTCCGGAGCCTTCAGCTCAGTGTTATTAATTGTTAAGTGTTTAATTATCCGAAGATATCGCTCGGACCATCGGTGCTCAACCCGTATGTGTTATTAATTACCTTTTTCTTTAATTTCGAGTTTGGTTTACGTACTCGTAATTTTGATTACCCGTTACAGTATTTATTTTTGTGGATTCTGAATTTAATTCGGATAACTGTTATCCACAGGTATAATTTCCTTTGATCGTTCAAGATTTTTAACGGAAGCCGTTAGTGGCTTCGGAGTTTATTTTATTTTCTCATTTGGGCGTAGCCAAGTTGAGTGCCGATGGGAATTTAATTTTCTTTTGGGACGGATTGCCCCCATATACGCTTGCCGAGTTTAATTTTACTCTTGTTATCAACTTTTCAACATCGACGCCGGGTGCAATAATTTTCTGGGGATTTTACCCAAATCTACAGCGAGTCGCGGCGCGGTTTGGCCAAGCTTCGTGTCGGTCGCTATTATTTCTTTTTTTTTGGTACGATTTGCGGTTTGGGCTCGAAGCCCTTGAGCGAGTTGAATTGTTTGACATTTATTCCTTTCTTTTGTTATTTTGCTTTGTGTGCATACTAACGTGTATGCAAGGCGTGGGCGTATCCTCGGAGTGGTACTTTTGGCTGTACCAAGATTTATTGTGTACCTGTATACCGATGCAAATTATATTGGTGATTTTCTCGTTGCCGTTTGGAGGCTAATAAATTGGTTGAAGATACATTTACTTTGCCTGTTCCCTGTGTTGCCTTTATTTCAGCTGCACTTTCGCAGTCGAGTGCTGTTTCTCCAACGGATTAAGACTGACGTGGCGCCCTAGAACATCGTATCAAGGAACCGTTTGGTTACTGTCCCACGACCACCTCCCTGGTTGGCCGGAGCATCCGGGAGAAACGCATGAGCAGCACAGGTTTGGTAGAAGTCGAGGTATTTTGGTGTTTCTTCGGCAACTTTAGGTCTTTGGTATTTTTTGTGAAAAAAAAAGGCGTTACATTTTATTATTATTATTATTATTATTATTATTATTATTATAAATAAAACTGAAACTTATTTTTTTCTCGAAAGTTATTGTCATTCTGAGTAAGAAGTTTTTAATAGACTTATTGGTTTTTCGATTCCTTGAGAAAGTAGAGCTATTTATAACACGGTTTTGTTAATGTTTCAAACGGCTGTAACTTTTAAGGAGTTGGAAAAACAGTAACTCCATGTGTCTTTTTTATGCAGTATGAACTTATAGCTATCTAAAACTAACATTGTGCTGGAGAGAAAATGGGATAGCCTGTACATGGGTGTGCAATTCAGATTAATTTATTGTCCCTTCAATTTATTGTAATTTGTATTTTGTTATTTTTTGTTTAAATTAATAAGTGTCCTCTGGTTCACACTTATTTACTGGTATTTTTTTTTTCAAAAACTGTAATGGTGCAAGAACAAAGAGAGTGCAAGCATATGCAATACAATGGTAATAAGTCTATAGAAAATGATTTTGAAATTTGTAAAAAGGGGTTTTTTATTTCAAACTTTATTTGAAATATATCTGAAAAACAGTAGGGGTGGAAACAAAACTAAAAAGAGTGCAAACCAGTGAAGAAAAAAAAATATATTTTAAAAAGAGGACCAAATTCTCACTTAAAAAAAATTGTTTTAATTTTTTCACGAAAACTGTAGGGTGCAAACGAAACTAAAAAGGGTGCAAACAATTGCAAACGAATTGCAAACGATCTGTAGAAAAAAAAATTGAAATTTTGAAAAAGGAGGGGCCAAGTTCACGCTTCACAAAAGTGTTTTCATTTTACCACGAAAACGGTAGGGATGCAAACGAAACTAAAAAGGGTGCAAATAATTGCAAACGAATTGCAAACGATCTGTAGAAAAAAAAATTGAAATTTTGAAAAAGGAGGGGCCAAGTTCACGCTTCACAAAATTGTTTTAATTTTACCACGAAAACGGTAGGGGTGCAAACGAAACTAAAAAGGGTGCAAACAATTGCAAACGAATTGCAAACGATCTGTAGAAATAGAATTTAAAATTTTGAAAAAGGAGGGGCTACTGTGAATCTGGCCCCTCCGAATTTGTTTTAATTTTATCTCGAAAACGGCGGGGGTGCAAACGAAACTAAAAAGGGTGCAAACAATTGCAAACGAATTGCAAACGAATTGCAAACGACCTGTAGAAAAAAAATTCAAATTTCGAAAAAGGAGGGGCTACTGTGAATCTGGCCCCTCCGAATTTGTTCTAATTTTATCTCGGAAACGGTGAGGGTGCAAACGAAAATAAAGAGGGTGCAAACAATTGCAAACGAATTGCAAACGATCTGTAGAAACAGAATTCCAAATTTCGAAAAAGGAGGGTCCAAGTTCACAGAGGCGACTTTCAACGCTGTACCTAATTTGTTTACATAACTGTACCTGTCATCAGTAAATTATTATTTTGAATTACCCGGTAATTTAAGAAAATATAATTTACCAATTGCAGTTTTTAATTACGTGGTAAATTAAATTGGATAGTAATAATTTTAATTTCAGCAGTAATTTATACTGACTGTTTTGATTTAACATTTTGAATTTTTAATTACCCGGTAATTTAAACCAGCGTAATTTACCATTTTGAACTTTTTATTATTCGGTAATATAAGCCAACGTACTATACCATTTTTAGTTTTTATTTATGTGGTAATTTAATATTTGAAATTAATATATTTAATTTGAACGGTAATTTACGAAAAAAATAATTATCGTAATTTAACATGATTGACCAACTTAATTATTTTATAAAGCATATACTGCAAGTGTAAATACCTGAAGGGTAAATACAAAACATACTTAAAATAGCAAAAGCAAAATTCTTTATAGAATACGATCTGTATTGATGAAGACATCCCCACCCACGCCAGACATTTCCGTATTTACAACTGCATTTATATTTGATACGGCAATTTTCCCTCAAACACGGTAATTGTACTTTTATTGACAATCTGGCAACACTGATTAGCCACGTGACACGTGAACTAATAGAAACAAATTATCGTATTGTCAATAAAATTTAAATTTGAAGCCAAAGGTTAATAATAGAATGTAAATATGCATACGACAAGAGTTAATTATATTTTTAATGATTTGTTCTGTCTATTTTGATGGTCGTTTGTCTGTAGTCTACTATCCGTCAGTTCTATTAGTCATCACTTGTATTTTAAAAAGTCAAGAATCCGGTGCTTATTCTGTTATTTTCAGGAAGTTTGAGCGATTGTGAGGTTGACGTTTCTTTGTTGTCTGCGTATCAATAAATAAGTGATTTTCGTCCAATGTGAACATTGATACTCGAAATGTTCCATTCTTGTTAGCTACTGTCGGAACGGCTCTCAGTATTTTTTTTTTATATCAATTTGCTCAATTTTCAGTCAATTTCTACAATTTATAAAGTAATCAACCTGTGCAACGATGTCTTTCAGCGGTAGTTTGCCTAGCCCAAGCAGAGATTCTATATCAACAGGAACCAATAGTTTGAATGGTAGTGAAATCCTTCCAAGAGATCTCAGTCGATTGTCTTTGTTTTCATCTGCGTCGAGTACATCTCAAGAAGAGCAATTTCGGTGTGAGGGGCATGCAGAACATAGCCTTTCTTGCATGAAAACATATTTGCAAACGGAGAAGCTCTGTGATGTTGTCTTAATTGCTGGAAACAGTGGGAAAAGAGTTCCAGCTCACAGGTAAATATAACTTTGTTATATTCGAGGGGTCATTGATTTTAAAGTGTTCAGTATCCGCATGGACACATCTTAAGTAGATGTGGGGGTACCAATGCTGCTCTGCAAAACTTTTTTTATTTTTACTCTTTAAAAAGTGACCATCGATTGAAATATTAGCAGAACCGTATTTCAAATGGCTCTAACTTTTTAAGGAATTGAAAACCCCATAAGCTTATTACAGTGTTTTATTTTACTTTGTTTTGTTAATATTTTAAATAGCTGTGACTTTTTAAGGAATCAAAATAAAAAATAGATCTATATAACTTTACTCAAATTGATATTTACCTAAAAAAATCTGACTGCCGGGCACATGACTTTATCATCTATACAGCAGCTGATGATCTGACAATACTGTCGATAGAATCCAAATATTTGTCAAATTCTGGGAAACTAGTTGTAATGCCGATATGAGCAATTTCAATCAAATAGATGTTTTGATGTGTGTAGGCAGGTTAGCGCTGGTACGAATAAAAACTGCTAACGCTTCACTAAACTATTTATTGTATATTATACAATATACATAATGCATAGAGCGACCAACAGAGTCGACTGCTATGCATAACTTTCATAGTTAGAGTTTGCTTATGCAGCTAAACTATTAATTTTACCAAAAAATGTTATAGACATATGTTATACAAGAATTCGTCTACTTTAATTTATTATGTAACTATTTTGACAAAATTACAGAAATGACGGTTCATTTGCAAAATCATTGAACAATGCTAAGAGTAAACCTCTAGTTCCTTTGGACCAATTTGAAAAAAGTTTGTTCAGCTCTAAGCTTAGTCATGAAACTTCTATATATGAAGTTTCGTCCCGATACCTTTAGTAGTTTCTCCGGATTCGTCGCCACAAATAACGAGTACACACTACGGGTTCCAATCCTGGGATCCCGATAAATAATGAGCTTTTTCGGGATCCCGGGATTATAAATCTAAATCTCGCGATCCCGAAAAAGGTAAATCTAAATTATTTTCTCATTTTATAGTTAATTGGCAAAATGTGGGCACTGATCTACAATAAATCAATTGACCTGCTATGTTTTAAGTATGAAATTCAGTCCATAATACCACCCTTTCTGATTAAATTAAAAATCTAGCATACGATGTTCGTTTACACCAACATGTTGCTGTAATAGGAAGAACAGATTTTGCAAGAAGTAGATATAATTCAATATGGAGCCAAACGTGAATCTTTTCAGCATCTTTGTTTTTTTGTTGGGATTATACCCTCAATAAAAAATACTAAACTATTTAAAACAGAAAAAAAAACATAAACCTAAAAAAAAACAAAATTAGTGGCAGATTTCTTTACGTGGATTCAATGATGTACTACAGAATATAAAATTATTAAATAGGTAATATTATAGATATTCTCTGTCATGGAGTGCATCTATACGCCGTAGATTGCGTTTTGGGTGAAGCATCTCGAGTTTGTGATTAGTTGTGACAGCGATAATATGGTCATTATTCACATTTCTTCATCGCAGAATTATTGCTTTTTTAGTGGAAAAGTTTTGTCAAAAAGTGCAATTAGATAAAAAGTTATTTTTATAATGTGGGGAAGGCTATTTGAACTATATTTGACAAAACCGAAAGACGTGCAAGTAATATAAATTTTTTCATGACATAAATTGAATATTTAATATTATAAAACGCCTTTAGAACTTGGTCTTAAAGTCATTATACCTATCTTTTTTTGTAAAGAATTTTTATTTAAAATGCAAACAGTTGTCTACTTGCATAATAAGCATCCCTAATGTATGAATTCTAAAGTTATCCAATTTTGCCTTAAAGAAAAACCAAACAATACATGCTTTATTCGGATTAATATAAAAAATTTAAAATTTAAAACTCGATCAAACAATTTCTTTTGCCGTGGCTACTCATGAAACATTTTAGAAAAATTTTTGAGCAAATTAAAGGTGGAAGAGCAAGTTATTATCTAATAGAGTTTAAATTTTGTTTATTATTGATGTCAACACACCTTTTATCTTTCAAACCGAATTTTGTCATTGTTGTAAGGTAAAATTTTAAAACGTTTATTAAGTTTATTAAGTTTCGGGGTAAAAGATATTGTTCAATCAAGTAGATATTGTCTAATCAAGTATACTTTAGGCGGTTCTTATTTCTTATTGGATTTGGTAATTTTTAACAATTCAGGCGTTTTGATCTGGTAATTTTGGCATTTTTTTCATGAATCCCGGGATTGCAAAATTATTAATACCGGTATCCCGCGATAAATATATTGTCCGGGATTGAAACCCCTAGTACACACATTTTCTACGTTTGTTAAAAGCACATAGTTTCGCTAAACTCTCTAAAAAAATATCAACACGATTACAATACTTTGTCATACTACGTATGATAAAGTAAAAAAATGTGGAGACAAAACTTCGATGTTCTGGTTATTGTTATTATTTACCTACTCCTATTTTGTTTTATACAGTTGATATTGAATATTTTTATTAAGTATTAGAAAAAAACAAAAGATCCAGTATTTGAAAACAATATGCAGTTAAAACTTGACCTTTTCCGAGATATGTCCTGGAAAAATCTTATAAGAAACAAGCAAAGTATTTATATAAAACATTTTTTTACGAACATATATCAAAAAGTCTTCAACGTCAACTTTTGACTACATGACAATATTTTGGAGACTGTGGCGAACTTAATAATAAAATTATAAACCCCTAACCACAACAAGTATTTTAGAACGTAAATACGTATTTCAGCAACTATGTTGCCATCTTCAGTAGAACCTGTGCGATTCCACGTTGGAAAAATAAGTTTTACCGCTTGATTCTACCCGTAGAACCAAACTGGTGTTTTAGTGGTCTGAGTCAGTCTGTCATGGGCGCCCGCAGAGAGGAGCAAGGGGGTGCACTTGCACCCACTTTCTGTTCATGTTCTGAGTACAAATAACAGCAGTGGCGTAACTAAGGGTGAGTGGGCCCGTGTGCGATCAGAGTCAATTGGCCCCTTACTCACATGGAACCTATGCTAAGTTTGGTCAACAAGCATTGTATAGATTTTTTTATGTAGCGTCGTTAAAGCCCTCAAAAACACAATTTGAAATTGAAATACACTGGGAGGCATTTTTTCTTAAATTGACTTTTGCTTTTTTTGCATGTTGTTTATTTAATACTTTGAAACCTTTAAACCCTGATTTGACTGCGCACTAACAAGACATTTTCTACTTTTTACACGTTTGAGCGAAACGGTGCAATATGTATTAAAAAGAAAATGGAATGCTTCCAAACGGTAGGTATGTCCCATAATTATTCAAACAGACATTTTGTCATCATTTAACGCGGTTTCAAAATTATTGCAATCCAAAAACTACGACTTACAAAAGGCCGCTCATTTTTTACACACAGCGTATGACAACGTGGTAAAATTGAGAAACGATATTCATTCCGCAATTTGCAAAATTTTAGCAAATTTAGCAAAATTGTGGAATATTGAGATTCAATTTGAAAATAAAAGGGCACACAAAGAAACGCCAGTTTGATGAATTGTGTAATGACCAAAGGTTAAATAATGGTGAGGATAACTTCCGAATTAATATATTTATCTACGACTCGCATATAATAAGTTCATTGCATACGTATCTATGACTAATATAATCCCCATCATTATACGCGTCAATGATTATAATGACACTAGCGTTGTATAATAATGACATCATTATACAACGCTAGTGTCAAAGTCTGTCAAAACCTACGTGGATGACAGTTATTTGACAGTTCGCCTCGCCATCATTGACAAATACATTTAAAATATTTTGCATAAAATGGAATTTATGAGTCGTAGATAAAACGTCGTATTTGACTCGCATATAACGGATATAAATCGCTCGCATGATTACACGCTCGTCTACGGCTCGCGTGTAAATTTCATGCTCGAGATTATTGCTCGAGATATTTTTCCTTAATTATGTACTCGTCAAATAATATACTATTCATTCAACATTAGATATTAATGATATAATTGCACAATTAAAAGATAGATTCAACAGCTTAGAATATGTTACTAACTTATTGAAAGTAATTTTTCCGGAAACTTTACGCTTGGCATCAGACGACGATTATTATCGGTTAGGCCAGCCGTTAATAGAGATGGATGCAGACGACGATTTATCTACAATTTTCCATTCACAGTTACTGCCATGTAGGAATGCGTTCAAAAACGAAATAAAAAAAAAACATAAATACTGTATATGACTTAGCCCAATTGTTATTAAATCAATAAGCCTTCTGTACTGTATTGTGTGCGGTGCTTGCATCTTATTGCAGCCCAGGGTCCCAGAAAGTGCTTAAATCTCTTTTTTAGCCCAAAACCGTGTGCAGCGCTCAGAGGGGCCCTCGGTTATTTTTTTAGAACAAAAACTTATATAATATAAGAAATAACCAACATATCGTCGGCGTAAAGGTAAAAGTCACTAACTAATATTTTATTACATTTTATTGAAACAGGAATTAATCGTAGCCAAATGCTTATAAATGCGAACCTTATATGAGGAGGCGATCAATAAATGTTCTGCAGGGTTATTCTGTGTCATCATATTTAATGATAAAAAACCATATAGTCCAAAGTTGACGTTGAAGTGTTTTTGTATATGTTCTTCAGAATAAAAGTGTTTTATATAAATACTTTCCTTGTTTGTTATAGGATTTTTCCAGGGTATACCTATCTCTGAAATGCTAAAGTTTTAACTGCATATTGTTTTCAAATACTGGAACTTTTGTCTTTCCTAATACTAAATAAAAATATTCAATATCTACTGTATAAAACAAAATAGGAGGAAATAATAAAAATATACAGAACATCGACGTTATGTCTCCGCATTTTTGTACTTTATCATAAGTAGTATGATAAAGTATTGCAATCGTACCGAAATTTTTTCTTTGGTATTACAGTGGAAAGATCAACAAGAAAAAATCATGAATTATATGCTGATTTATAGCTAGTGTTAAAAACATTTAACATATAATTGAAGAAAAAAATAATAGAACTAAATAAAAATTGTTCTTCTGAATTTGCACATACAAATTTACATATGTTCAATTACTAAAAATAGAAAGCGGAAACAAACAAGTGACAACTGATTATGTGATCAATTTTTGCAAATGTTGACTGATTGAAATACGTTTGCTATTCAAACGGAGATTTAACAAAACTTCGAGAGTCGAAGAACTGGCTAGTAAGTCTTTTAATTACTTATAATTTGGGGTATAGTAGAAATTTATGCAGCAATTTTGCAAAAGTTATAAACATTTTTTTTTCGCAACTGTATGAAATAAATACGTTTGCTATTCGAATGGACATTATCGCCATTTAATGGTTGCTGTCCATTGGGCAAAACTCCAAACGTCTAAGGGCTACTAGGACCTTATCTACAATTTGAGGTATGGCAGAAATTTATGCAACAAATTTTGCAAAAGTTATTACATTTTTTTTTTGTAGCGACTGATTGAAATAAGTTTGCTATTCGAACGGCCATTATCGCCATTTGAGGGTTGTTGTCCATGGGACAAAAGTCTGTGCGTCGAATGGCTTGATTTTTTAATTATTGCCTACAATTTGGTGTATGATAGAAATTTATGCAATATATTTTGCAAAAGTTTTAAACATTTTTCTTTAGCAACTGTTTAACAAGTTGTAAACATTTTTCTCTAGCAACGATTGAAATACGTTTCCTATTCGAACGGAGATTATCGTCATTTAGGGGTTGTCGTCGATGGGGCAAAACTGCGAGCGTCGAAGAGCTATTAAGGTGTGTTCCGATTGGTGGTAATGGCGGTGGTAGCATACGAAATTGTAGTATTTCTCACATTTCCTGATAGTGACACATATTAGTTTGCATTACATAAACTTGAGTCACTAGCAACTTTCCATTAGAAATACTATAATGGCGTCTGCTACCACTGCCATTAACACTAATGCGAACGCACCTTTAGGCCCTTTAATTACCAACCATTTGGGATATATATTAGAAATTTATGCAACAATTTTTGCAAAAGTTATAAACATTTGTCTTTAGCAAATGATTGAAATACGTTTCCTATTGTAACGGACATTATCGCCATTTAGGGCTTGTTGTGCATAGAGAAAAACTCCGAGCGTCGAATGACTACTAGTAGTGATGGGAAGTTCGACTCTTTTAGGTGATTCGTACCATACGAATCAATTCCGAAAAAGATTCGTATCAAAAGATTCGTTCATTTCGTTCAGTTCATTTAGTACACAAGATTCGTTCTCTACGAACAAATCAAGTGATTCGTTCAGTACGAACGAATCAAACGAATCGGTCAATTGGTAAAGTCGGGTTTTATGCTTTGTTGTGTAACTAGGTATCACGTACAAATTTAGTTAATATAGGGTTAAAAAGACAAAATGAACAAAAACAGAATATGAGTATGACGACGTAAATTTTCGTTGATCCCGACCATTACTTGCATTTTGATTTACATTCTTAAACTCAAAATGTAACCAAGTGCAGCTTCTGGTTTTATTCATTTTGCATTGTTAACCCTATATTAACAACATTTGTACGTCTAGTTACACAACAAAGCATAAAAAACCATTTAAACCCATACAACGGAAGTGTAATCTGTCTTCTTCCATATCCCGTCTCCAAACCCATGCACTATAATTTCTTCGTCTTCCGCTGTCGACAAAATATCGGCAGACGTACTAGCAAATGCTTTTCTTTCACGAGTAAATTCCCAGAAAATTTTCTTTTTTGTTGTCTATCAGCACGTGAAGGAGTTTTTTCTTGAGTGATTCTTATCCATGACTGTTCACGAGAGAATTTCACAGAATAATAAATCAATTTCTCGAGCGTCAAAATTGTCGAGCGCGCAATCCGACCGATCCGCGCGGTCCGTTTTTTTGGGACCTGCACGCCGTCGGCTAATTGCTTATAACCTGGCTCATTTTGCAAATATTGCCTTGAAACTTCGTACACGCATTCTTAAGACCTTAAATAATAAAATAACGTATAGAAAAAAATATCTCCGTTAATTACTTACAATTTGGGGTATGATAGAAATGTATGCAACAATTTTTCCAAAAGTTATAAACGTTTGTTTTTTATACCAAAAGCGGAAAGATAGCTCCGGTTTCCGTTAACCGTATTTTTTAGAGTTGGCAACTCTTAACTCAAGCCATGGCCGGTTTTCGTTGTGCACCCCCTGGAAATATTTCTGCGGGTGCCCATGCAGTTCTAATTGATTACTATGTAAGCAACTTGGTCAGTTCTTAAGTACTTTATAACAAAGGCTCAACGATTCTGAAAATTTCGGGTTTTTGGATTCATACCAATATCCGAATTTTTGTAGAAGATACAATGTTTCAGGTAAATCAAAGCTAATTTCCAATAAAAACAAAAACAAGAATGGTTATGTTTCCATCTCTTGTTAACTAACAGCACATAGTCAAAGTGAAATCGTGTCGGCACTTTCTGGTAGAGTACCGATACTGCATTTATTTCTCGAAACTTTATCTTAAAAAATTAGGTGAGTGATTGATATTGAGATGAATCCAAAAACAAAATGTTGTGTATGTTGTTTTTTAACACATCACAAGAAAACCTGAGCAACTTCATTCATTTGTATGATCAATATGTCAAATTGAATGTTCATATTAAGTCTTATATTTCAGGCTGGTTCTCTCAGCTGCGAGTGAATATTTTTCAGCTATGTTCACTGGGTCTCTACGGGAGTCGGAGGAATCGGAAATTTCACTCACTGATGTTAATGGGGAGGTGCTACAGGCTGTAGTCAATTATTGTTACACTGGGGCAATAGAAATTCGCGAAGATAACGTAGAAGTTTTATTGTCTACCGCCTGTTTGATGCAACTGAGAAGTGTTGTCGAGGCATGTTCCAGATATTTAGCCCAGCAATTGCATCCTAGCAATTGTTTGGGAATTGCCGTATTTGCTGAACACCAATCGTGCAACAGCTTGCTCCAGGAAGCAACAGCATATACCAGCCAAAACTTTATGCAGGTATTTCTGAATTTATTTCATTTTCTTGTTTCATTTATTTCTTACATGTAAAATTTCAACATTTTAACAATTTCAACATTGTAAAATTTTATCTTTGTTTTGTAGTTTGGCTAAGTTGAGACAATCAGTCAAATGTTAATCTAACATTTAATCATTTTCAATTTTATTTATGTAATTTTAACTATGGAATATTCCTAATATAAGTTATGAAAGTTTATATCTCTGTTGCAAAATGGTATTTATCAATGGCATGAATGTTGTTTTTTGTTTAAGAATTGATAAGAGTATAGTGGGCCGTGTTAAAACAACTAAGGAGTGTAACCGTAATGGAAACAGTTTTACACACATGTTAAAATAGTAATGAACTCCTCTGAAATTATAATTCAACTTTTAGATAGTTTATAGAATTTTCTCAAAACAATGATAGTACGTACTTATAATTGGTTAAAAATTTCGTATATTTATTCTTTTAACTCTTTATCCTCAGTGTTTTGGTCTACTTAGATGACATTCTTTTGAATAAATAATTGCAATGTTGGTACAAACATGTAGGGTCACCTTCCTGCTGATTATAACCAGGTTGGCCAGTTTTTTGGGTTTTCTGCCAGAAAAGGACTTAAGGATTAAAATCATCTGAATTTTTTATTTGCGAATGATCATGGTAGATAAAACTTTTTCATAAATTTGTACTACATTTTGGCATTTAGTTTAGATTTGGCATAGATATCTGCCCGTCATACGTAAAACAATACTGTGTTTGCACTTTGTATGGTTTTCAATGCATAATATACCATTTCGCAGAATTGTCACTGATTTTTCTCTTCATAGATTGAAGTTTATCGTTCTAGATTTTATTCTAAAGAGAATTGTTAGCGTTCGTTTTTTAACGCAACCTAATAGAAAAACCAGACAAGTGACCAAAATGGTCAAGTGTTTGGTGTTAAAAACCTGTTCTGCATCAAGTCACAAATTTGTCAAATGGGTTTCCGCTTTATGTTAGTTTTAAAGTTAAAGGTTCAAGGTTTTATTTAAGCATTATTTTGTGAGGTCATCCAAGGTCATCAAATTGCAAAAAATGAAATGGTAAAGAATTTTGATATTTTTTTATTCAGTTGTAGGTTTGTCAGGAATTATATTGTAAGCGAGATTTTGATTCAACTTTCAATTTTGAGGGTGAAAGGATGAGGGGAAGTTGTTTTATTAAATTTGAAGTGGTCATCATCAATATTTGCTGGTATTAACTGGAATCAGCAGTAGCCCAATCATTTGTGCAGAGTTTACTTTGGGTTCACATCATTTTATAATGAAACTTCAACAAAAAAAGCTGGGGTAATTTGTTGGGGGAATTTATGCCCCTACAAATCTTGAAACTTGCATTTAATTTGCTCTCCAAATATTATATCTAACAAATCCACATACAAACAAATGAACAAATATGTCAAATTACATAATAATAATAAGAAAAATAGAACTTGAACAAATGAAAACCATTGATATAATATAGGAATGGTTTATCATTTTATATATAACACTTTCAAAAATGTGTTCATTGAGATAAGTTGGTTTACGATGACCCCGTTGTATACATTTTAAATATTTCCCCTGATTGTAAATATATAACCGCCTGTATGTTTATTAAAAAAAAAAAAAAACAATAATTTGCCCAATGCTACTAACTTTTCCTCTTCTGTTGGTTAGACATAATACGAGTTATAAAGATAAGACTCCATTATATAGATATTTTGAAAATCCAGGTTATCAAAATTCTTTTCGATAGTATAATAATAATAGCCAATGACAGTATGCAATTCAAGGATTAATGGAAGAAATATAATTGTCTGGTTTAACTAAATTATAAAAAAAAACTGTCCTATAACCCCTAATAATAATTATATCTAATAAATTGTATAAAAATGTAAATTTGCACATTACGTATTTCAGGTTATACGTAATCAAGAATTCCTGCAATTGTCTGTCGAACAAATGGCGTCCCTATTGGCAAGTGACGATTTAAATGTCACCTCAGAAGAACATATTTTTCATGCACTCATGAGTTGGGTACAACACGATCCCGAATTACGACGACAGTACATGTCCCGTTTGCTGTTGCTGGTCAAATTGCCTCTTTTAGACCCAGCATTTTTAGTTGACCATGTTGAGAGTTTGGTGGGTAACGATCCTGACTGCCAGAAATTGATAATGGAGGCCATGAAATGGCACTTACTACCTGACCGCAGGCAGCACTTTGTGTCTGTTCGTACAAGACCCAGGAAAGCCACCCTAGGAAGGCTGCTAGTAGTAGGAGGGATGGACAAAAACAAAGGAGCGACGACAATTGAAAGTTACGACCCAAGGTGTGATCAGTGGACAACAGCATATCATATGAATGGCCGGAGGTTACAATTCGGAATAGCACTGATGAGTGATAAGTAAGTTATTTTGAATAGTCTTTATTCTAGGAAATAGTTGTATTTCACTTAGTTGTATTTGCTTGAGGATAGAAGAGATAGATTTGTCATGTTGCCGATTAAAAAAAAATAGTATATTGACATGTCAACATTTTTGAGACACAAATATAATTTAAATTTTAAACAATGTATATACAGGGTGTCTCAACAGTGCGATCTCGGAAGATTGTGCCTCTGTTAATGAATATATTTTAAAACTGATATCCCTCGTATATACAGAACGCCGAGACGCACATTTTAAAATTATTAGCCTGTATACAGGGCTGTTCCATAAAGTACTACCAACCCAAACTTATCTTTTTTAAATCAGGGTTTGCCTAAATGGGCCCGACCCGAAAAAAACTGGTGGGTTTTTTGAGTTGGGCTGGCTTAAAATAAACAAAGGTGTTTATTGAAAACTTGCTACGGGAAAAACTAAATTTCAACGGGTAATACAGTTTTTATTTTACTTTTAAAACGCAAACACAAAATATAGACACTTTCCGTTAACAATTCAGAACAAAACTTCAGATGTATTTTTATTCACTCAGTCTTGTGAATAAGTGTGTTAAGAAAAGAACAAAATACGAACTGCCACAAATACATTGAGTTCACCAGTCGACACGGTTAGTGGTGTCCATGTCAAATAAATATCTATACACTTGCACCAATTTAACTGCTTTTTCGACCCGGAAACGGTTTGGGTTGTTTTGGTTTTTGTCCAACAGACGTTTTGGTTATCTTGGTTATAATAATAATAATAATGTCTTTTATTAGCATTTTCCTTACAACATTATATACAATAGTGCGCAGGGCGAAGTTAAGGAGGTTACTAAAATGATTTCAGTTCCGGTTTTGACTTAGATCTCGAACACATTAATTTTTCCCATTACGTATAACATAACATAAGCACATACTCTCGAATTTTCAATAGAACCGTTTTGGTTTTACCAATGTTTTGAATATTTTAGCAAAGGTTGGGATTTCAGTTTCAGTATTTTATACATGTTTTGGTTCGGTTATGGTTACGGGTTTTACGTCATAAAAAAAATCTGTTACGGTTTTAGTTAATATTTATTATTGCCAACTTTTACCCGAAAGAGCCCGAAAACACTTGAAAAAACCACTTGCGTCCAGTGGGTTAGTTTAAAAGAAAACAGGCTTTTTTCAAATCCTGTTTTAAATGGAACAACCTATATTTCGGCACAATTTTGAATTCCTCGCTAAATTTTACGGCAATGAAACATAACATTACCTACACTAAACTACTTTTTGATTTATTGGCATTTTTATGGAAAAATAGCAGTCTAAGAAGAACTGTATATCTCAAAACCTGTTTTCAATTTTATTATTGCGCACGCTTTGAGTATGATTAAGTAAGAAGCATTCTATTAGCGTGATTACTTATCATATCGAAATTGTGTACAGGCTGGTCATAAACTGCAACAAAATATTGCAAACTGTTTGTACTAGGAACGTTATTTTTTAAATGGAACACCCTGTATGTAATTAGTTTTTTGGATTCTATGCATCGTTCTGCACAAATAAGCACTAGTACACACTAGAGCTAAAATAAACCATTGCAGCGATAACTAGTATTCTTCATAAAAAAATTGATTATTCTATCAATAAGTGCTTCTACACCTACGTTCACTATTAAATCCGCTAAGTATTTACCTAAAGTACTGTTTTCTCGCATGATTACATCGTTTTTTAATAAACTAAAACATTTTATCAAATCTGCAATTTAACCCTCCTGCCGCGGCAACGGGGAAAATGCGGGAAAATGAACGGGGAAATCGCGTTTCCCGCAGCTGGAGGGTTAATATTATAACTTGAAATAAAATTTTACTTATACACTGTAGGCTACGAAAAGCTGTGCTAAGTTATTAAGGTATCTGTCAGTGGTGGTGATATTGTTATGGTGTTTAAGTTAGATTTGCATAACTATGGGAAATATGGCAAACTTTTTTCAGGAGAAACTAATTGACATGGTGTGGGTTGTTGGCGAATGCAACAAAATTGCTTTATTGGCAAGTAGAGTTGACAGATACCACTGACAGATACCTTAATAACTTCTGTAATGTCTAATGTTTCATTTTAGCACTAGTGTGTACTACATAGTACTTTTTTGTGCAGAACGATGCGTAGAATTCAATAAAAGAATTAGATACAGTGTTTCATTTAAAAAATCACTTTATTATGAAAAACTGTTTGCTATATTTTGCTGCAGATTATGACCAACCTGTACACAATTTGGATATGGTAGGTAATCACGATAATAGAACACTTCTTACTTAATCATAACCTATGTGTGCGCAATAAAATTAAAAACAGTTTTCTTTAGACTACTGTTTTTCCATAAAAATGCCAATAAAACAAAAAGTATAAATTTTTGTGTAGGTAATGTTATGTTTCATAGCCGTAAAATTTAGCGAGGAATTCAAAGTTGTGCCGAAATATAGGTTGTTGTTGCATTTAAAAAAACATAAGTTTGGGTTGGTACTAAGTTATGGAACAGCCTGTATACACGCTAATAATTTTAAAATGTGCGCCTCGGCATTCTGTATGTACGAGTGAAATCAGTTTTAAGATATCTTCAGTAACAGCGGCACAATATCCGAGGTCGCACTGTTGAGACACCCAGTATTGTATATTTACGCAGAAATTGAAGTTTTTTCTTATATTGTTTTGCGTTTCCTCCACAGATTGCTTGTTGTTGGTGGTAGGGATGGGTTGAAAACTCTAAACACCATGGAATGTCTTGACTTAGAATCTGGTACTTGGACACTATTGTCACCGATGAACACCCACAGACATGGTCTGGGAGTAGCCGTTCTTGGAGGCCCTCTGTATGCTGTTGGTGGTCATGATGGCTGGAGTTATTTAAACACTGTAGAACGGTAAGCATTACATACATACATAAATCAGCAATACAGGCCCAGCAGGCCTATGGCTTGGTTGCACATCTTTCTCCACTCCTTCTTGTTGGCTGCCAACTTCCTCCAATCGCTCACTTCCAACTCTTCCAGGTCTCTTTCCACCGCCTCCAACCATTCTGTTCCGGGTCTTCCTCTTCTTCTACCACCCGTGATAGCACAACACAACACTTGTTTTGGCGTTCTTTCTATTCCCATCCTCGCTACATGCCCGAGCCGCCGCACTCTCTGAGCCCTTACCACACCCCTCAAACATGGATGCCCGTATAAATCCTTTAGGTCACTGTTTGTTCGTCTCCTCCACAGCTCACCCTCCCTTGCACCGCCATAAATTCCCCTCAAGACCCTCCTTTCCCACACCTCAAGTACATCCTTCTCTTTCTGGTTTAGTTTCCACAATTCCCCCAGTACGTCACCACAGGCTTCACAACTGTTTGGTACACTCTCACTTTTCTCCTCTTCGACACATTGCTGGCATCACATATGGTTCTGAGTGATCCCAGACACTTGTTGCCCTTGACTATTCTTTCCTCCACCTCCGTCCTTTCGTCACTCCTGCTGCTCACCGTTATTCCCAGATAAAGTAAATGCCTCCACTCTTTCCAATCTGTATTCGGTTGTTCCGTCCTCCGACACGACCAACAACTCCTTTTCCCGCCGCCCGCTCATTCCCATTTGGATTACTAGATATTTTTTTTTCTCGTCGATTCTTAGGCCCCTACTCTTTGCTTCGTTCTCTACGCTTTTCATTGCTGTCACCATCTCTTGTTCTCGCTAAAATTACAATGTCGTCTGCATAGGCTATAATTTGCGCTGTTTGGCTGTAAATGGTCCCTTGTAAACAATGTGGTGGACAGTAGATTGCCCTGTCGTAAACCCTTTGACTGCAAACTTCTTCGAAACATGCCCACTGACCAGTATCTTGTGTTCCGTGTTCTTTGATGTCATCTTAACGAGATGTACCAACTTAATCGGCACACCAAGTTCGCTCATTGAGTGAAACAACTCTTACCTTTTCACCGTGTCGTAAGCTTGCTTGAAATCCATTATCTGCTTCAGAACAAATACTTGGTCGGTTACAGATCGATTTTTCCGAAAACCACATTGGTATTCTTCTATCTGCTTTTCCATGTTATCATTGAGCCTATTTTTCAGCGCCGTGGCCAGTATTTTATAGACCACGTCCACAAGCTCTATACCTCTATACTTTGCACAGGGTGCATAAACTCCTTTTTTATGTAATGGACATATCTGAGCCTGCGTCCAGGCATTTGGCATCTCTTTATTCTCCCATACTTCTTTTAATAATTTTGTGGAGGTTCATCAGTAACTGGCGGCCTCCTACTTTAAGCATTTCGGCACGGTAAGCATTACTTCCTTACCACTCGCGCAGCCACAACATTTTCAAATCTTCTCCACTCTTAATTTCTATCAACACAATTTTCCATTAGAATATAATATACATACCATATAATAAGTTTGGGCGGTTGTATTCACATTCTGATATAAAAACAAGACTTTTATTTTATTAAAAATGTTGAAAAGTAAATGTTTAACATTGTTGTTTTTTGCGGCGCTTTTTTTGGAATAAATTTAACACTAAAGATGCTGTGGACATAATATGGCAATACAGTAGAGCGTCGATAATCCGACTAATTGGGACCGAAAGCGATTCGGATTATCAAATATTGCAGCTAAATAGTAGAAAATACGAGTATTGGTTAGAAGATATAAAACAAAAGCAACATTTGTCTGTAAACATGTTGAATTAGCATAGGCATAAAAATTTTAATGGATCACAAAGAAAAACTGAAAATTACTGGTATGGTGGACAGACTAGCTGTTTACTGGGTTGTTTGTTCATTGAAAAAACTTTGATAATTAGAAACTCATAACCTATATATTATCGAGTATATGATTATTTTGTCTTAAACTTGTAGAGAATTTGCTACCCTACAAGGCAGTATTTATTGGTTTTAATTGGAGTCAAATTAAAACTGCACGTAATTTTGGCAGGGACACTTCTTTTATTGTTAATTTTTAATTAATTTAAACAATTTGTGGTCAAAGTTAAAAGTACAGTTGCAGTTGCTTGCTCGGGAAAATTTTCTCAATCGATAGGTATTTCTTTCATCAAATATTAATATTAATAAACAATATCATTTTCGAGTCACCATGTAAAATTTTTCCAGATTTACTGGGCTATATGCTACAGTCTGTGTGTTCATTAGGGTACCACTTTTCAAAAACTCATAATGAGACACGAGCAACAAAAAGTACCTACAAGTACATGGTATTATGTTTTATTTTTTATTTTTACTTAACAACTTGAAGATATTTAATATTGATACCTAATCCCAAATATTTTTCTGAATTGTTTTAATTAGATTTCATGAATCACTTTTCGTTTGAAATTGTTTGACGATGATTTAGGCTGTTAGTATTTGACGTAAAAACCGCATTTTCAAATTAAGAATATCAAGACCGGAACTAATTTTCTAATATTTTTAAAATTATAATTAGCAGTTGCTACCAGCTGTCCAACTTATTTAAAACTAATAAAGTTTGCAGTTAGACAATTTCAACAAATTAATAATAATCACATGTTTATTTCAAACTTGTGGATTATAAATGTCAAAATAAATGAATAATAACTGAAATATCTGAAGATAAAAATTCTGATTTTTCTCTGGCCTTTGAGAAATAAATGCTAATATCCCAATGCATTATAGCATTTGTTTTGTTAAAAACTGGAGTCAATTGATAATTATTTCTGTCTACTGATTCAGATATGAAAAACCTCCTATATTATTATTGAAATTACTATTAAAAATACTTTTGTTAGTTTATTTAAATATTAATTTAATTAAGTTTGACAGTTGGAAGCATTCGTGTAAATATTATTTTAAAAATGTTATAAGAAGATTTTTAGATCATAAATCTGTGGAGACACATTCTGACAGAGTTGTTGGCTTTCAAGATCTGATTCAAATATGTAATTGTAAAGTAAAAAACGTAATATATACGTTTGCTTCAAACAAAAAAAAATTATAGAATGCAGTCCTGGCAAAAACCAAAAGCGCATAAAAACTGCAGCCAAACATCGAGAACACCAGTTGACATTGGTGGTATTTCCCCATCATTAAAGATTTCTTAAATCCTATTTAGTCTTAAATCCATTAGATTCCTAGTAAAAATGAAGTACTTACTTTAACATTTGGGACACAGGTTTCTATTTCCTTTAGGCTTGTTAATACGTTCAAATCTTTCTTAGTTTAAAAGGTAAATTTAATTTCTGATAAAACTGTTCATCGCAAGTTTGCCCGAATTCGTTCAACATAACTTCAAATAAACTGTTATAAAATACTAACTACGACGACAGTAGTAGATATATATGATTTAATTGTATCTTACTTATAGCTATGACCCTATCACAAGATCATGGAACTATGTTGCACCAATGCAAAGCCAAAGATGTTCTGCTGGTGTCGCTGTTTTAAATGGTAAACTTTACGCGGTTGGCGGTAGAGATGGTGCTTCATGCCTAAGAACGGTAGAGTGCTACGATCCTCATACAAACAAATGGTCCGTGTGTGCTTCCATGGCCCGGCGGCGAGGTGGTGTTGGAGTTGCCGTTGCTAATGGTAACTTATATGCGTTTGGTGGTCAAGATGCACCAGCAAATAATCCTGCAGCCTCGAGATTCGATTGCGTCGAAAGATATGATCCAAGTACTTTTATCCCTGAGTTTATATTCTTTCAATTTATGTTTTTTTTTTGCTTTAGGCACTGATTCTTGGAGTATGGTGGCAACGCTTTCGAGTAAACGTGATACTGTGGCTGCGTGTTTGTTTGGCGATCGACTGGTTGCTATTGGAGGTTACGATGGTAGTCACTACTTACGGTCCGTGGATCAGTATGACCCTATAACAAATGATTGGTCAACCTTGGCATCGTTGTTGACAGGAAGGGCAGGTGCATGTGTGGTGCCTATTGCTAATTTTCAAGGACATAGGAATAATTCAAACTGAACAACTGACAAAAATCTCTATTTCTTTTATTATAGTATTAAGACTGAATATGAATGCATTTACGTACCTACTAATAATTTTTTGTACGGTTTTATTTTTAAGACTGAAGATTTGTCTGGTGGATTTGAGTAATTTGAGGAAATTAATTGATCCTATTTTTAATTATACTCCTGTTTTAAATATATTTTGTTTGGTGATATTTATTTTCAAAAAGTGGTTATTACATTCCTAAATTTTGTCTGCAATAATGTGATTTTATATTATGATCTAATGTGATATATATTTATATAATATTTGTAATAATGTGTGTAATTTTGGAGGAACAATAAAAATTATTTATAAATATTGCTTTTTTGTATGTGGTTTTAATTATAAGTTATATGGGCATAATTTTCAAAGAGTACATGTCTAATTATTTTGGCTCTGATCTCTTTGAAAATTTTTCTGAAATATACTGGGAGTGGATCTCTGTTAATGCACCAAAGAAGATGGTTTTTGGTTTGCTGGTTACCAATATATAGGTGCTCAATTCTTCTACTTTTTTCGAGGCAATTTGCTATTCAATTAAACTTCTACTAAAGTCACTCGATAAAAATTTTAAGAAGCAATTTGAAAAGCCTTTTATGGGGTTTGATCAGAAAAAATATTTAAAAAAATATTTTAGCTTTATTAAAAAAAAATTAAAATATTAAACGACATATTTTGTCAAATTAATATTATAGGTTAATAATATGGTCATATACAGGCGGGATGTAAATATATAGGCCTCAGTAGCTCAGATGGGAGAGCATTGTGCTAGAAACGCAAAGGTCCCTGGTTCAAATCCAGGCAGTGGCTGTAATTTCAGATTTATTTAAAATTTACATCTCGTCTGTATATCACTATATTATTAACATATTTTATTTTTTAATTTCATTTTGAACTTCTCCAGTTTTTTTGCCAGAAGATATATACAAGGATTCTTGCAAGTGATACTTTAAAATTTAAATATATTGCAGTTTCTTCAAAATGCAACCAATTCATTTGTTTTCTAAACTATATAGAATAAAATTCATTTATCCATGCAATAATTATATAGGTCACACTGAAATGTTATTTTTTAATTTGTACTCTAAAAAATGTTGCCAAGTTGTAAGAAGAACGCACCTTTTAAGGTGGGTGCTGATTAGTGGTAGCAGTTCTGATAGAATTGCTAGTGACTCATGTTTATGTACATGCAAACTAATATGTGTCACTATCACGCTTGGTACAAAATACTACAATTTCGTCTGCTACATCCACCGCTATCGCCCATTACCACCAATCAGAACGCACCTTGAGACGCTGACGCTCTAATAAGCCCTTCAAACCTCAGTACAAAAATTCTCGTTTCTATATGTGTAGAAATTGAAAATTCTAAAGTGCTGTTATAATTTATAACCAGTGTTTGCTTTTCAATTCTTTGTGTGATTGCTAATTAAGATTGGTAACGCTGATTCGCAAACCAACCATTGCTACCTTCAGTATTGACCTAATGTCAGCTGAGTTTTGACACATATATGACAGATGTTTGTGTTAAAAAACATGCTTCTTTAAAAATTATTTTCATAGATGTTCGGTTATAAAAATGAACGCCGAAATCGAAGACAACATACGGAAAAATGTTCCATGGGTGTATTTGCCGTCCCACGTGAAACAGGTAGACGACATTCCTGGCAATATCCATTGTTTACATAAGATTACCATTGTAAACACTTCTAATATCTTATTGCAGTTACTGGAGAGCAATTCAAAACTTTACGATAAACATATTATCACGTTTAGTATAAAGAATCAATTGCGGTATCGTGGAAATTTGGGTAAAATATAAAATTTTCTAAAGAAAATTTCTAACGGGAAATTAAACTTTTAGTACGACATGTTCTCAAGGATGAGAAGAGGTACTACGAACGTGTCATTGCGTTTAGCAGAGAACGGCTAATGTTATTTCCTTATCATTTGGCTGATATGGTTGTCAAAGGGCTAAGGATAACACCATTCAATTACTATGTTTCTGTTGTTGAACGATTGATGCAAGCTGAAAAGAGTTATGATACCCTACCAAATTTTACTGCTGCGGACTGTAAGTTGTCACAAGGTTAATAAATCCGATTTGCAATATTTTTCTACTAGGCTTACGTCTCTTGGGAATTGGTCGTAATGAATACATCGAACTAATGAATAAATCTAGATCGAATAGGGCTCGATTGTTTGGTAAACGTAATGTAAGGGGCCTATTACCAGCAGTTCCTTGTGATATTCACATGGAGCCATGGTGGCGTGTTGAGATTGGAATGGTACTCGAAGAGGATATTAAAGTAAGTTTACGTTGATTTACTTTGGACGGTGACGTACATATTATGCCTTCTACGATTTCCAACAAGCTAAAAATGTATACGATTAGCGTGTGATTCAGCATCTAGCCTGTTAATTAGTCAATAAGTGATAAGTAATTTTTGTGACTTTTACTTCTCAAATAGAAGCGTTCTCAAGTCTTTTCAACTCTGTGCTATATTCTTATATCGTTTAAAATCAGTCACTTCGATCAAAATTTCAGACTCAGACTGCGTTTATTAGAACGTATTCAAAACAAGTATACATTGTACATATATATTGTTCAATAGATGGCACTGCATTGAATCACGTGCGCCGCTTAATGTTAATATCATTCTAACAAATAGAACAACAAAAATCATTTTATCTTACGATTATGTCAAAAAAGGTCAAAACAGCAAATTTGCAGATATGATCTCTATGTTTAACATGGCACTATGGTTGCTTTTTTAACAGTCTATAATCTCAGTCTTCACAATCTTAACAGTCTATAATCATTGCAATATCTAAAAATCTAAAATTTAAAAATTTAATATGCGGGATAGGGGTCTAAAAACAACAGGAGAAATGTAGATAAATAGTAAAATCAGACAAAAAATTGCCAAAGTTACGTAGAGGCAAAATTAGCACAAAAAATTGAATGCTGGCATATTTTTTTTTTGGAAACAACTAATTGAAAATTATTAAGTACATACCTAGCAATTACTATGGCAAACGGATTTTGTAAAAGGCATGTGTGTTGAATATATTTATTAGTACGAATCTAGACAAATTTCTTGAATTTTACATATTGTTATTGAAAAAATGAGGTTAAAATGTTAAAAAACATGATTTTGATTTTTTTAGTATTCATTCCAGCTGAACTCAGTTCCCTAGCCCCTTAGAGAAACCTAATGTTTGGAATTATTAGGTGCTGGAGGCTTTTATAACAAAAGAACGACAAAAACTAAATCCTTATTCTGCGCAAAGAAATCAATACAAATTGTCTATGCAGTTCCCATTTGTAAACCAAACGTACTATTATATTATGGTAATACTATTGTTATTAATTTTACGTAAGAAAAGTATAAAAAAATTGCTCTAAGTCAAAAGCAATTGACATAAGATATTGAATTTACTAAAAAGAAATAAGTATTCTGTTCATTAAAAATTGACTTTATATTTACCTAGTCCTACTATTGTATATAATATAATTTTTTGTAAATTTTTATGTAACAAAGGTTTATAGATTTTCTTTTCATATAAAAAAACCGTTTCATTGAGTTGAAGGAACAATGTAGGATATGTAACAGACTTTCTTCACACTCGTATCTGTAATTTTGAGCTATGTTTTTGGATAATGGTTCTGGACAATGGACTATCCACATATTTTGTACTACTATAGATTATATATGTATAGTAATATTCTAAATTATATAGTTTACTTTAACAAAATCATGCGTTTTCTATCTATACTCTTAAAGCGCGAACGGTCTGTCCGTTTGCTCTGGTTGTCTATCAAAGGGGGTTGACCGTAGCCCCGGGATCTATGACCTTCAACAATATTGCCTGAAATCATAATATCTAATATGATAGTTCAATGATTCTAAAATTATAATTACCAATAATAATTGTTAATAAAACTTTAATAAACGATAGAAGCTGAGAAAAATAGTTCAAATTCACTAAATCCTGTCAAGTATCTTATAGTCGAGTATCTTATAGTCGAGTGTCTTATATCTGAAAATACAATGATTAAACAGTGTACTTTAGACCATAGAGGGTAAAATGAAAGAAAATTTACAAAATGTCACGACCATAAGAGCACTGAAGATTTTTCAGGACAAATGCATTTTGAGTTTAATGAACCATAGGGGCTGTCGTGATTTATTTTAGAATAGTAACTAACAAATAAGAATATGGGACGCCGGTGTCTTATACTCTTATGTTACACGTACAACATATAACACAAGACACTGGTACTATTGTGAGCATCAAAAATGGGGACAGAAAAGTGATACTAGGCACTTATATTCGGAATAATTTTAGTTGCGTAACTTTCACTTTGATCATATTTTTGACCTATGAAGTTCTTGTTCCTTGTCCTTGGCCTTGTTCCGGCTTCAACAATTTTATTCTTTGCGGTATTTATACCTTCACTTAATTCAGTAGCAATTTCTCGAATGCTGATTCCATCACGCAGTCGAGTTTGAATTATTGCATCTGAAATTCAGTCCATTGCGGAATTTTTATTTCTTATGGCAAAATTCAAGATGACATTAATGTGTACAGTACACAAATGTACTGTCATGACATAACAAAGCCATAACAAAGCCCAGTTTAATTAGTGCAAATTTGTGCATCTTTGTTTTTTATGCTAACGATAGTACCTATAGACAGTAGATAAGTTCAAATGAAAAAATTCTACAAAACAGTTACATTATTTAAAAGGTCATAGGCAATTGGAGTGATGAGAATCTAAACATTTTCCAATCCCGCGGTTCAATACTAAAAAAATATCTTGCGTCACATTTTGTAATGCCGCCCATGGCACTCTAAACACTAATACTATATTATTTGATGAGCACATAATTAAGGATATAAATCGCGAGCATGAAGTTTACACGCGAGCCGTAGGCGAGCGTGTAATCATGCGAGCGATTTATATCCGTTATGTGCGAGTCAAATACGACGTTTTATCTACGACTTATAAATTCCATTTTATATTAAATATTTTAAATGTATTTGTCAATAATAGCGAGGCGAACTGTCACATAACTGTTATCCATGTTGGTTGTGACAGACTATGACACTAGCGTTGTTTAATGATGACAGTTCGTTCAAATAATGAGGTCATTATTTGAACGAACTGTCATTATTATACAACGTTAGTGTCAATATAATCATATTGGCGCGTATAATGATGGGGATTATATAGTCATAGATACCTACGTATGCAATGAACTTATTATATGTCAGTTGTAGTTAAAATATTTTAACCATATTTTTTAACGCTGTATATTGCATACTAAAAAGACGTTTTTTTTTATTGAGATTCTGGGTGTATATATATTTTTTATGTCCTACATGATCATAAAGTGACAGTTTGAATCTTATATACCGGGGCAAACACTGCTTCTTAACGCCCGCGAGGGCATTTAGGGTTGCCATGGTTATATGTCAAATAATTTGTCATTCAAATTGTAAATTTTAAGTCATCAATGTCAATTATTGGCGATTACGGTTATAAGTTTGACAATTAATTGTCTGTACTGTCACTCGGCAATGTCAATTATTGGCGATTAAGGTTATAAGTTTGACAATTAATTGTCTGTATTGTCACTCAGCTCCAAATTGTTTGTATTGTTATTCAACTCCGTAGATACGTATGTCACTTGATAACGTCAAAATATTTAATATTATTCAAACGGAGGAACAAAATCATTGTAGGACATAAAATTTTTTATGCACCTCGGTCATTACTTGATGTTTATACCCACGGGCGACTTAAAAAGCTCGAGGGCCGATAGGCCCGGTCACCCTCAGGGCATAAACATCCGTGTAATGCCCTTGGTACATAAATAACTATTTCTTTGGCTTTATTTTTAGTTACACCAGACAAACATTCTATACACAATGTTCTGTGAAAAGTACATCTATATATATTTGTAATACGCTGTAATGTAATTCTGTGTTTATAAAAATATGTATTTTTTAAATATTTTATGTTTATTGTAAACGAAATTTGTCTATATGAGCAATAATTATTACAAATATTTGACCAGTTTTTAGTTTATTACCTCTTTGTTTCAGATGGTAAATGACGAAGAACTGAAGGTTATTGATAAATTAATTGACTTTGGATCGCAAACTGCAAGTGAATTGGATTATCACATAGTGCTTAACCTATACAAGTAAGTTTTATTATGTGTTGTATTATAAATAATAAATGTCACACTAAAACACCACATAAATGTTTATTTTTTTTTAGAAAAGGCCTGATATACTTAGATGTTCCAATCACAGCTGTCGATCGAGTACAAGTACCACCGTTGCAAGGATTTGTGATGAACAGGATACTTGGAGACTATTTTGAAACACTGCTCTATAAAACATTTGTATCTATTGATGAACACACCGCAGTTGGTGAGGTAAGTGCTAAACGAAGTGCATAACAAAATAGGTATTCAAAACGACACAGTCATACACAACAGAATGTGTTCTCATCTCAACAAATTATGGATTTGTAGGGACAATTAAGGTGGACAGGACAACAAATTTGTATTTTTACGTTTAGCAACAATTTTTTTTTACTTATGAATTTTTATTAATTTGTGTTAGATTTATGAAACTCTTTAAAAACCTACTTTAAATGCGCTTTGTTTTGTGATATTATAATATAGATCAAATTCAAAATAAATTATTGTAGTTAATGGTGTCAATTAAATATTTAAACTATCAACATGATTCAGGTAATTGACTATAAAAATTTATAGTATTAAAGTTTATATTTGCAAAATATAAACAAACGATGCATAAATAAATAAAGTACGAATAAGAACAATCATTTCAAACTTATAAAAAACATTAGTTTTAACAATTTGAGACGCTTTAGTTTTTTGAAAGTCTCCTGTCTTTAAATATAGATCAACTAAAGTAATACCAATAAATAAATATTGGTCGATTTGAAGATGGCGCTTTACGCAGTAAGTGCATGTTTTTATTTTTTAAATATGCTGAGCAAGAACATACAAATTTGTTGTTTTGATTTTTAAAATCTAAGTTTTAAAAATATTATTTTAAATTATTCCTTATCCAAAAGTATTTTATAGTACAAAGAAACTCTCCAGAAATGTGTTTGGAAATATTCTGATTTGGCTCTTGTATGTTCTTGTTCTCGTTCTTGTTCTTGTCATGTATGTTCTTCTTCATTATTATTATTGCATGTGTGTTGTGAAATAGTAATTATAAGTATTATTACATTTATTATTTATAGCATTAGAATCTTGGGTAGGTATTGACATTATTAGGTAATACCAATTCACAGCATCATCTTTTTAAAACTCATAAAGCGAAATTATCCATTGCTGCGTCTATCTGATTTTTGCGAGTTTCTTGGTTTTCCTTGGCCCAATTTTTTTGAAAATAATTGAAACTTTGTATAATCCTGGATTGCTTGTTTGGATTACTTAGTACCACATTGAGATTCCTTGTTAAGCATTTTATTATTTCAAATTTATTGCGGCGACAGTGGGTGACATGTGTTATATATCTGGTTATAGGTATTTATAATTATACAAATATTGTCAATAGTAATATGACTACTTCTACTATCACCTTGTTGTAATTGCGGCCGTACTCTCACAAATTTGCGATATACCGATATCATTTCATAAATCATTTAACAATTCAATATATTTTATTTTTTATTCCAACACATCTATCTGAAATAAACTTGATTATTCCAGTCAAAAATCCAATAAATTTATGTTCTAAATTGCACTTTGTTTTTTACTACTTTAATTTGAAATTTTAGAATTGACATGGTCAATGTAAATGAAATCAGGTGTCCCAACTTAAAACTTGGACTAAAGAAACAAATCCTCAAGATTTCTTTGAGCTACTCAACATTATTAAAACATTGCCAGCAACAAGTACATTTTCAACTGCAAGACTTCAAAATATTTTGCATATGATGCAGGTGAAATAATCACATATTTTGTTGCTCAGTTTTGTCATTGCCTTTGTTGTTGAAACACATTTTCCGCCGTTTGTTTATATTTTCTGTGGTTAAAACACACATTTTGTCGTTCAAATGCATATTTTGCCATTAAGGTACATAAATTTATTGTGATCAACCCTAATTTGTCGTGCTGAAAAATATCTACTAAATTTTTCTAAAATTGTAATTATCCAATGTTCATTTAATGTCCAAAAATGACTGTAATTACTTATTAATTAATTTTATGTTTGGCAGTTAGCAAATGTGTTGGATGTGGAAACTGAACTTGTAAAGCAAGCTGTGTCGTTGTACTGCCGATTGAAATTTGCTAACAAAATCGATGCTGAATCGGAACAGATGCGGCTAAGAAAGCACCCTTCATGGAACCATCAACCAGCTCAAATTGCGAAGTATGTTTTTGTTAAATAAATTCAGAAAATCATCTGTTGGTAACGGCCATATCTTTGATTTTTAGAGATGAAGACATCACCCCACTAACATTAAACTTAAACAATTCGACAAATACGACGGACCTGTCAAACGACATTCAATCACCACATTCCGATATGCCTGATAGCCCTGTAACTAACACTTTGAAAACTGGTAAAAGGGTTGCATTCTTGTTTGATTCTACGTTGACCGCATTTCTCATGATGGGAAATTTATCACCTGTAAGATCAGACAACATTTTTACCACTATCTTTTTTATGTGAATAACATTTCTTTAGGGCTTGAAGAAACACGCTGTAACTATGTTTGAAGTTGGGAAGTTATGTGACGAAAGCTTGGACAGTTTTCTGAATGAGTTGCAGAAGGTTTCAGTCCTAGACGCGGAAGGTGAAGGGGAAGCTAGACGGTATTTCGAACATGCTGTTTTATTGCGATCCACTGTGCTCGCGTTACGAAAACTAGAGACACCAGAACTTGATCTTGTTAGGTTGGAAAGCTTACATTCCCTGGATGAGGCTACCTGTCAGAGACTGCTTCAAAAGAAATATAAGTAAGTTGATGGGTATTAGTGAAAGTTGTTATTGTATTGTTTATTGTTACTTTATGTTATACATACTAGGTTTAATAAAAACAGCCAATGTTAAACCAAAACAAAAATGACACCTGTTCTTTATTGTTAGAAGTCATTTCACAAAGTATACTTTGCTGAGGATGAGAAAATGTTTTTTATTTTGGGATGATAGGATTAAAAAGGTCTTTGTAGTTAGACCCTTTATTTTTCCAATATTTTGCCAATTGTTCTTGGCTCCTTTAGGGCGTAGAATTTACATTTAATTAAACAAATATTTTAAAACGGTTTATACATAACAAAATGTGTTGCTCTCGTTTTCCGTATCCAACTGCAAATTCATGGCGTTATTTATCATTATCAACACGAGAATTTGTGTTGTCAAAATTGATGTTGTGGTTTTCATTAATAGCAAGTTGAGCCAATGCACTGGATATAGGGTTGCCAACTGGCCGGTTATTAAAAGTTCCGGCCGGCGGCCGGTAGCGCCACCCGAAAAGCCGGTAAAACCATTTGAAAATCTGACGATGAAAATTCATCGACTCCGCCAGCAAAACGAAAGCGTTCCCGCAATTGAGAATGGAAACAAGATGAGACATATCGGGACTGGTTGTATGCACATGAAAATGTTAATATGGCAAAGTGTATACTCTGCAAGGCCGACGGAATAAAAGCCGTAAAACGTCAGGTCGAGGGTGTAAAACACAAAACTTCAATTAGTTTGCGAAAATGGCTTCCGTAATAACAAATTTTTTGTAAAAGTAAACTCGGACGAGGCTGACATGGTTTTAGCCGAAATTGCGTCCATATTTTATGGAGTAAAACATGGTCTCAGCTACCACTCTGGCGATTGTGGTAGGTACCCAATGTTATTTTCTTTAGTTATAAAACAGTATATGTTTCAAGTTTTTATTATTAGACAATTGTATCTAGGTAATTATTAATTATACAGTACATTAATTATGTAAATTGTAATTTAATTGTTTAAATAAAACACTTAGTTACCTTATAGTATCAATGTAAAATAAAACAGTAAGCGTGTAAAGTATGGAAACGTGAGAAAATCTCTGAAACAGATTGATATTTTAAAAATCCAATTCAAGGAAAGGACAATTGAACATTGGATTATCTGAACGGAATATGAAAATGCGTTTTCAAGAGAATTATTTACCTTAAATACAAATTCCGGGGATTGCGTTTTCGAAGAATGTGAGGTCAAAATATCAAAAAGAGATATTTTCATAGAACCTTCAGAAGAATCTAATTGTAAATTTTAATTTAGTTCTTTCACTTGAAATTTTGATCACAAATATTTTTTTAATATGTTCTGTTGTTTTTTTTTTTCAACGTTTACAGCGATTTAAGTGGTATGCATTTGCTTACACTTAGGAAACGACGACAAGCTAATAACCAGACGGGATATGCGATTTTCGTGCCCTGATTCATATTCATAAAAAGTTATTAACTGTATTTTTCTCCAACATTTTCTGATGTATGGTAGTAAAATGTGTATGCTATCATAAAGATAATTAAGAAATGTGTCATAATCAGTAAGAAAAATATGGGGTTGCCAATAAAAGAATTTCTGTCGTCAAATCAAAAACAAATTACTGGTAGCATTCGATAATTAAAAATCGACATGTCTATGATTTTTTTTAAATAATAATAATAATAATTGTCTTTATTCATACATCAAAGGAAATTGCATAAAAAAGCATAAGCTACATTCTGCACGAAAGTCTATATGAAATGGCGAACCGTTTCCAAGATTTTGTCAACTTTCATACTTTGCGCGTCATAATCAATAATCAGTATGACAGCATTCTTATTTATATTCTAAACACCATTCAGCACTACATATTAGTTCGTGTAAAAGTTAAGAATCCATGATTATTTGTCGTGCTATTACGCCCCATTTTAAATGTTACATTAATTCTAAATTTTTTTACATCAGGAGCAAAATTAAATTGGCAAATATTTAGCGATTCAGCCATATCGCAAAAAAAAATCAGTTGGGTTGGGTTGGGTTGGGGTTCTGGTGCTAGTCGGTATTTTGAAATTGAAGAGTTGGCAACCCTAGCTGGATAACCTATCATTTCTTATATCCGTCTGTGTTGGTTCATTGTGGTCTTCAACCAATCTGCCTCACTAACTTGCTTTCTACTTTAATCTAGTAAAGAAATTTTCTACGTACCAAGATTGTAGTGGGCTATTCTTAAATTACTCAAACTGAAAATTCGGGAGAAAATGCAACTGTTATGGCTTGACGTATACAGAGCACTTACTCAGTTAGCACTGTTCCTTTAGGATGTTACTGATAAATACCACGTTAACTAAGCAATACGAACGAATTTTGACTCTAGCTGACTGCATAATGGCGGTGAAAATTGTTTGTTTTTCAGAATTAACATCCATGATTTTTAAAGATTACCGATAATACTCCTTTAAATTACATAAGTGAAGAAAAAAACATCTTTTTACCATTGGCTGTTTTAGAATTGAGCCACAATTATTAATTTATATTTCTTACTTTATGTGCTGGCACCAATAAAAAGTTGTTTGCAGACTATTAGTTTCAATGGCGCCTCTAAGTAAGGAAGTCAAACCTGTTTCAAGTCTATCCCCACCACATTTGGGGCCTGCTGTACCTGAAGTCAACTCATTGTGGTTTAAAATGTTCATCTACCATATGACTGGTTATGGACCACCTACGTTGTTTTTGACAAAAGGTAAGTGTATAAAGTACAATACAAATTTTTGTTGGTAGTATACTACTTCCTGTATTTTTAGGCTCTGTTTTGAAACAACTACCCAGGATGTTTTTAGGCTTCTCAAGACTTGTTGTAACGGCTTGGTTACATGAGTCTGCAGTAATTCCAGTAGAAAATATTTTGCACGTCAATGCGGCACTACAGTATTCACCTGTGATGATACAGGCTTATGGTGTTCATCAACCAGCAAGGACAGCCGTTGTGCCATTCCCTTTCAGGCCGGATACACCACTGAAGCATAGTCAATTAAGTACGTGTTCATTACAACATTTTTGTTATAGTCGGGCCATCTTAAGTAGACGGGTTGGAATATACCTATTTAAATGTACCATACTTTCATTACCAACTACAGATAAATTAAAAACAAAGTAACAAAATGCAATTAAAGCAACCAGTAATGCGCCCAAAGTATGCGTCATAAATTGCTATTTAATGTTATCATTATATTTCCTGATAATTCCTGCAAAAGACTTAGAAAAAATGCATATTTATACAAATTTTATTTTGTTGGGTTGAATTTTGAAGTTTGACACAAGGTAAAACCTTATACGAGGTGTGATCAGAAATGTTGTGTCTTATGCTGGTAGAAATAATATTAAATTGCCGCGAGACCTTAGCAAACAAAGTAAAAAGTAGAATGCTAAATTAATTACTTATTTTGAACATGAACGTGACCACGCACGGCGGCTCTTTTCAGCCGATGAACTCTATGCAACTTAGTTTTCTCACCAGCAAAAACTTGTTGCACGCACCCTATAGACGTAAGTTGCTGCAAAATACGAAATGTCACTATCTCTATCTCTGTCACCCTTCTACTAATATTGGCTCGACTATACTACACTACTTTTGACCAGTTTTGACATGTACGTCATAAATTTTTAGTCATCTGACACAAATAGCTACTCAAGAGTAGAGATACCATATAGTATGCAAAAGAAGAACATGTCTTCTTTTTCAGTTAAAATATAGTGTCATTTCTCTTCACATGTCCTTCTTACTAAATAGAATCCCAAGGACCAAGAAAAATGTGCGAAGCTGGTCTGGGACGTACATTAGGGTGTATTGAAAAAACGTTTATTTCGAAATTCAAAATTTCCAATTGTTAAAATGTTGTCCCTATGGAGCAACATATAACTCAAGAAAAGTTTGCCTAATTGAAAAATATGTAGGTCTCCCGTAGGAGGCCTAAAGTCTATATATAATTTTCTTTAAAGAGTAGAATTTTTTTAATGAAACGTTACGTTTATTTTTCAAATTGAAAAAGTTTAACTTATAGGTGTGAAATTAACATATACACACATATACTCTAATGCAACATGTAGATCGCCTGCAGTTTATTTAGATTTGATAGAATTTTTCAAGAAATGACTATTTGGTTATAAATTAAAAAATGAGCATAAATGTGATTAAGTTTATTTGTCATTAAATATTTTAGTATGTGTCCATGTGGGCTTTGAAAAAGAAAAATTATAAACCTTAGGCGTCCTGAGGAAGAGCTAAATATTTTTCAATTAGGCCAATTTTTGTTATGGTATTTGTCGGTCCATAAGGTCCACATTTTATCAACTCGAATTTTTTTTTCTAGTGTACGTCAAACAAAAGAACGTAGAAACTTGAAGAGCACCAATTGTCTACTGAGTATGTTGCGTATATAGCTGATAAAGCAAAAGTTAATTTTTGAGGATGTCTTAGAGCAGTGTTCACAAAGTGGGCGTTTGGCCAGGCCAGGGGGTGCTAGACCCATCATGTATAAAAGGGGGGTGATGAAGGGTAGTAAGGGAGCAGTTAGTATGTTTGTCTTTATAATTTTAATTTAATAACTTGTGTGTTGCTACTACAACACAATCATGCAATTCTAAATTATAATATTATAAGAATTCTGTGATGAGATAATAAATGGTATGAACAATGACAATGGTGTCAAAAATTGAACACTTGCACACTTTATCCCAATAACGTCGACTGACATAGTGTATAAAAGTAATATTATCTAATCGTCATTTTTTATTTTTTTTTGTTGGTAATTTCCGATTTCGTGTTTGGTTTGTTTATACTTGTTGGACATTGTGGTATATTTGCGCCTCCTAACTATGGATTGATCTTTTCGGCTTTTTTTAAGGAATTTGTAGCTTAGGGGATGCAAGTTTAGTATATTCTCAAATTCTGTTGCAAGCAGTTCAAATTCATACAGTGCCAGTTGCAGTTACTAAAGCTGATTATATCCAAAGATATTTATTAACTACATAGGTATAATTTTTTACTTCAATTGCTTCTTTCCTTAACTTAGTAATAAAATGTGTTCTATTCATAATATAATTTGTTCCGTCAACACGCAATTTCTGGTATTGATATTGTATTGGTCAATATTGTTAGTCATTGTTTGTTTGACAATTTACACAAATTCATAGCCACCTAGATTAAAAAACAAAACATTTTTGTCATTGCCTTGGTGATGTTTTGATGTTTGATATGTTTTTGTGTTCAGAATATTATCCTGATTCAAAATATTACACAAATAATATTAGTCCAGGAGGCAGTGAATTTTTTTGGACCTTATTTTCGCATACAACAAACATCGATAGAATGGAATCCCTCTACACTATCGATAGAATTGTTCAGTTAGTAATTCTGCGCAATATTTTCTATATGGAAGGGGGGGTTTTCCGATGGGTTGAGGCAGAAAATACAAATGCGCTGCACTTTTTTTTCCACTGATAAAAATGGTTTTAGTAGTAAGGGGTATACTGAAGTTTAGTAAAAAAAAACAGTCTGTCTAATCTGTAAACATGGCAAATAAAAATTAAACTTAACTGGCGATCTAATTTACCATTTGACCCTTTCTAATCAATCAAATCAAAGAAGTCTTTAATGTCCTAGGCCATACTTATAATTGTAATAAGTACAATACCTAAATAAATTTGAATTATGAAAAAAAAAATGATTGCTTGAAAAATACAATATAAATAATACTTGTTCTACGTTTATTTATTATATTTAATAAAGTGAACCCCAATAATCTGTACAACATAGCACCTCATATTAAAGAATGGTGTCAAGACGCTTACCCAAATATTGAGTTATGTACTATAAGTTGTTTTTATAGTTTGCAATAAAACCAACGATAATGTTCAGGAGGAAATGAAAAAGAAAACCATATTTTGATGCTTTGTTTTCAGTTTTCTGTGAGCAACCCGCCACGGTACTTTTCATTCTCAATAATTAAAATTAATTTTTGTCAAGTTTATTTGCTTATGTGTCAAGGTGTTGTCAAAGTATCACAAAGTGTTGTATTTTGTTATAATTCGTATGTAGTCAAGGTGTTATCAATGTTTGGTCGAGTGTGACGTTATAGCATTGGCAGCAATCAGACTCAGCTGAAAAATTAATGACAACCTGCGCAATGTTTAATCTTCTATTCTATCATTCTTGAAATAATATAATGGGCCATTTTAAATTTTAATGATAATGTCATTTTACCTATGGCATGAATCACCCGGTATACTCTTTTTAATTATCTGTCATATTAATGTATATTTTAGCTTTAGCAGACCATCAAATAAAAGTAAAAAGAGAAAAAAATTACAGATACAATCTTTATGCTTAATAAATAATTACTTAAATGTTTATGAACAAACTATATATCGTTAAGAGCTTCTAAAAGTTCATGTTTTTCAGATGAAAATATATTAAAAATGAAGTGGAAGGAGCATCCAGCTGTTCACCTACTGTCCCAAGTGCTTGACCTAGAACACAACTGTGGATACCTGACATTTGCAAATATAGGTGTCCCTGACTTTGGATGTCCACATCGAGATGCTACAGTTAAACTAGGAAAAGCTCAATCGACAAACAGTATTGGTAACATGTCTTTCTAAAATTACCGATAGTTTTAATCCTTTCAACAATTAAATTTAATAGGAGCTGGAAAAGTGAAAAGGGTGGATGCCTCTGATTCCCAACAAATATCAAATGAACCAACATCACTATCAAATGACAATTTTAATCTTTCCAACACAGACAAAAATAAAAACGTTGAGCGCGATGATAGAGTAGAACTCGACGATAGCGATAAATTATTACAATCACCTGTTGAATCACACTTTGCCCTGACTCCAGTGACAAACAGTGAAACATCTTCGCCTGCAAATGGTTTCATCAGCAAAGATTGCACTGAAATATTACAAGAGGAACTAGATCAGTTGGACGAGCATACTATAAAAGTCGAGAGAACGACAATAGATGATAAGCAGACTGAGATAAATATTGAAAGCAATATTTGTGTGGATACATTGTTGAGTCCCATGGATGAAAATATTAGCATGTTTTCGCTGGAGGGTGATGAGTTTCAAAAAGTGTCTGGTTGTGGAGATGGACATAAAGTCCAAAGTGAAACTTATAAAGGAGAGGTATGATTAAAATATGGTGATAGCTTGTTCTTATTATAGTTGTTGTCGTTTGTTTGTAGACCTGGACAATACTTGATTGCCATTTTGGAATTCCATTATTTGATGTAGATGCTAACACCAAAATCTGTGATACTATTGTTTATGGTGGTTTGACATCACAACCAAGGTGAGTTATTTATTATAGGCCTGGCCAGTTATTTTAGTTGTTCTCCGGGTGCTGAACAAAGGGGTATAAAAGCCAGAGTTTAAGATTACCAGGAGCTTATCATTTCAGTCCGGATTCGTATTCACCGCAAGAGAATGTATTGCAAACTGCTACTGACTTCACATATTCAACATACATTGTAACAAATTATTTTTAACCCTAGAACACCAGACATTCGTAAATTTTACGACGTTTATATCTGGTATCAACGTGATATCAAAATAATCTTGTATGCTAAGGTTAATAATAATAGTTGCATGTTAACCACAATGTTAAATGTTATGTTTTATGATTTTATATTGTAAGAAAAACTAGTTTTTCAAAGTTTCAAGAGTGTGTATGGCTGTAACCATAAAAGCTATTTTTAGGCTGGGGATTTAAATTCCAGTTTATACGATAAAGTGAGTTTAGATATATAAAATTCTTTAGCCTTAAACTTGATTTGTGGTTTGAACTGATTACACCCGCACAACCATTCGCTAAACTGTAGGAACGTCTGTTAAACTTTCTCGACACTGTTTTAGTTGTTTTAGAGATTTCTACCTACGTAATTAATAAATCCGGTCTAGCGGGACCCATATTTTTTAACTCTGTTTTAACGTCATGCAAAATAGCATTATTTTTGATCAGGTCGATAATGTTATTTACTGAATTGTTGAAACACTTGGCACGTCAAAAATCAACGGGAAATAAACACACGCAAGTCACTTCTCACTTCTAAGCGCTAAGCGGACATACTAGAGATTGTTCCGCTGGCAGGCTAAAATCGCGTTCTATCCCTACCACCCAGCCGCCGTCTGAGTCGACTCTGCTATAGCCGTTGCGTGACAATGTGCGAGATGCCCCGGCTCGCAACTTTCGAAGTTAACGCTGGCTCTGACGAGGTATTAGCTATTTTTACTTCTAAAAACATATGTTTGCTTACTTAAAAACATACAAAACTTACTATTTGTAATGAAACTTATCAGAAAACCATACAAATTAGATATTATAATTAATGTATCTATTAGAAGAAATTTATTAGGGGGGGCATTGCCCCACTGCCCTCTCTGCAGCAGCCGCCACTGCCCTGAATATACCAATGATTAAAGATTTTAGTCACAATAATACAACCAAGTGAACAATAAATATGCTATTAAAACAAAATCACTACAGGAACAGAAACCAATAAATTAAACGAATTAAATTGTTAGTATGCATTTTTGAAATAAATAAATTTCAACATTTAAAAATATATATAAAAGAATTAATTCGGTAATAAAAGTAACGAAGAAACTGCTGAATGGAAGGAAGTTAGGGGTCGTCCATTAATCAAGTGAGGTTTTCAAGCCAGTTTTTACACCCCCCTCCCCCCTTGTGATACTTGGTGAGGTTCTAAGGTACCCCACCCCCCCTATCTAACATCACGTGTATTTTTTTGTTAAAAAAACAATTTGGATTTAGAACCAACAGGTCCACTACTTCAGCGTTACCTCTATTATAAATGAATTAATTAATGTTGGTTGTTATGTCAGTACAGTATTGTGTGATTTAACCAAACCTTTGGATAGAGTGCCGCATGACCTGCTTATAAATAAACTTCGTCATTACAACATATGGAAGAACGTGCTGTGCTTCTTTCACTCATACCTGGATCTGAGATATATGTCAGTGGAGGCCAATTGATTAAAATCAGAGACAAAGTTATTAACTCAAGGGGTTGTTCAGAGATCCAGTTTAGGTACATTATTTTTTCTAATCTTCAGTGATGATTTGGACACATCAGTCCCTGATTCTAAATTTGTTTTGTTTGCTGATGATACCACTTCTATAAACGTGGAAAGGTGCATTGATGACGTGATATTGCAATCCAAAAGAGTAAAGGAGGAACTGGCGGAAGGGTTCGGTGGTAACAGGTTACAGTTGAACGTAAAAAAGGCACAACATATTGTCTTCACAACTAGGACACTGGACAACTTCAATAATTGTAGTCACGCCAGATTATTGGGTATTCTTTTCTATCCTCAACTGACAATTTTTCACCACTGTGACCACAAAGCTAAGAAATTTTCGTCTCTTGCATATCTGTTCCGTAACATGGTGGGCAGAGTTTTGAAATCTGTGCTGATGGGAATATATTTTGGACTGTTTCAGTTGGTCCTGTCCTATGGAATTCTCCTGTGGGGGCATTGCCGCATCAGCGGACAGACTCTGCCATTCTCTGCCAATTTCATGTACCTAATTGTCCGCAAATTGTTAATCTCATTGGTTCCTTTTAACTTTGATGATTATGGTAGGAATTACCATCAGAATGATCAGCATAACAGCAAAATTCTCTGATTTTCTCCTATTTTGCATTGTTTGTTGACTAGTGTAAACATAATGTACTTTATATGTTTCACAATAAGTGTTATCTTATCATCGTGGTCTATTAAAAGTTATTCAAAAAATTTCAAAGCATATTGATTGACATTACTAACCATTGCATTTCATTGTGATTTATTTCTGTTTTAGTTTGGATAGTCTGGTTGAGTCTAGCAGAAAATTGGGCACTGCATTATTAGATTTTATATCCCAATGTCAGGTAAGTATCCATGATTTTGGATCATTGTTGTGAAAATTGAGTATTTTTTAATGTTAACAGTATTATCCTGGTGAAAATATGGGAATCTTGAAAAGAGGTCGTTTGGTGCCATTACCCAAACATAGTCTAGTATTTGACGATGGCAGAATCTGCGAGTGGTCAGGAAAATAGTAGCAATTTTATGATTATTTTATGTGTACATAGTCAAGAGCCCTTTTGTTTTTTGTTTTTAATTTTTATTATCAAATGTGAATTATTTTTTACTTAGAATTACCAAATCTACGTAATCTACTAAGTTGTTAAGTTCTTTAAAGTTTTTATTTATCCAAGAAAGTATTTTTTGCACTTTTTAAACAAATCTGATATGAAAAGTTAAAGGACTAGTGACAATAGATGCAACTCTAGATTTATAATTATTAAGTTTAACAAATTTTATTGCATAGGTAAGTGCATTTATTGTTGTTTTTTATGTTAAAACATAGTATTATGTTGTGATTTGTGATATGTATGTAGAAGAAATCCATTCCTTTAATTCATTACATTTTAATTATTCTTAGGTATTCATTATTTTTAGTACTACTAGGGCTTCATCATAATTTTGCTTTAACTGTTGTTTTACTCTTACTTTCTGTACTTAACTCTGTACTATTATGAATATGTGTATAAATTGTATAATAAACAAGTTTAAGTAGATTTGCAGAATTATTTTTCAATCCTTTGTTACTTACGCAGATAAGTATGACCTTTGCTGTTCTGCTGTGCTATCTTCCACAATGGCAGGCACGTGGTAAACAGTTGGCTGTTATATTATTCAGAATATTTAAGGCAAAAATACTTTAAAAACATGACAAGGGATAGTAATAAAAGAAATAGCTATTATATAATCTTTATTTATAATAATCTTGGAGAGCATTAGCAATATTCATTACAATTTTACAATGGATCGTTTGTATCTTCAATTTTTATTAGAACTGCTATATGGCGTGAGCTAACAGAATTCTCATTATTATTAATTATTATTAGTATAGTAATTCGTATTTACAAAAGACGAACTAATTATAAAACATAAGTCAACTACACAAATACAATAATAACTTTGAATTGAACATAAATTACTTAAGAACTAAGACACATTAGAAAAATACTAAGTACTAAAACGCATGAAAAAAATTAATTATAGAAAAACTCACTTCATGGAAGTGGCTAAAATTTGTTTGTTAATATCGAAAATGTCTAGCGTCTTTTAAATTCGTAACAAGATACTTATCTAGGAAACAAAATGTTTTCCATTTAGGTTACCGTGAGGATTTCAAGAGAAAATTAGTAGTACTTTTGACGTTAGTATACATTTATTGCAATATGAAGATATGTATTTTGTGTGGTAAGACTATCCTTCGTATCAAAACTGTTTTTACAACGGGTTTGATTCAAAGAATAAACAAAATAAACGTGCTTTACATCACTAATAAAAAAAGAGTCTTAAAAGCTAAGGGAGAAACGGGGTATTTGAAAAAGCTTTTTATAACTTATACTTTTCATAGCTACAAGAGACTTTTTAAATCTACAAACTGTCACTTTTAATTACATAGATGTTTCTTTATAAATAACTATACATAGGTATTTACAAGGGTTACGTTGAATACACAGAAAACAAGATATTATTAAAGTTTTAAAGTTCGAAGAGTGTAACTAAAATCTAAAAATTGTAAATACCCAAAATTATATATTATTGATCAAACTCTTAGTTACACCCTCCCTACAAATACAGTAACATTATTAATTACGGATACGTTGGTTAAATTGTTGCAAACGTTCAACTGTAAGTCGTGAAACGTTGGAAACAAACAATACGTTACTTCTCTTTATGATTGTCGATTAATTCTAAAAAAATAAATTAGAAATAAAGACCCTATTAAAGGAATAAACTACATACTTACAAACTAAAAAGTCTTTAAAATAAACATCAGAAAAGAACCTAATTGTTCTGTGCGTGAGTTTAAAAGGGCCTTTATTGTAGAATTCTTTTTGGTTACATAATAAAACAACTTGTCGTTAAGGTTAAAGGTAATCTTAAAATCGTATGTACATTATATATCTTCATTTCGTCGTTAAAAAGGATCAACATATCTCTTGCAAGCGGAAAAAACTATTGCTTTGAATACACAATATCTATTTATATATTTATAATTCTATATGCTAGTACCTAATAATAAATGTTCGACAGTTTTATATCTCTTCACTTTGGTCCAAAGTTGTGAACCTACTTCGAACATTGTCACACCAACCGCAGCAAAAATTCGAAAAAATTATTCATTTTTTTTTTCACAACGACACATGTATATCACAGGCCTACAATATTTTTATACTTGTTTCGATTCATCGACATTAAAGAAATCGATAACGTCCGTAAAAAAATAATAAATATTGATGGGTTTTACATTTCTCGAGTCTGTTTGAAAGCTTCCACTTCTCTCCGTTGTTTTGTCATATTTCAAGCACACACCGTTTCTCTTCATCACAAAAGCACTGCTCAACACTTAACCGATTGTTTGCTTCATAAAGCTTCAGTACATTTAATTACACTTAATATTAGAATTAATTCATTAAAATGGGACAGGGTAAAAATTATTTACACGAATAACACTTTTGTCCACGAAATGGGAACCCCAAACGGAGTCAGAGCTAACGGTCCGTGCTGAATCAGCTATCAGACTAGCTGCCTGTAGATTTCATTTGGATGGCTATTTTGGTTGCTGTCATTTTGTCTTGAGGCACATTGCTGTAAAAAAATAATATAAAATATTAATGGTAATTAATAATAATATATTAGTTAAGATAATCATAATAAAATGATTGAAATTTACAAATTAAGTATTGCATAATTCTATATGTAATTTGTTTTTGTTTCTATGTCCAGGACCAAATTTCATCTGTTAAATGAACTAAAACTGATATTTTCCATTCAAATTAAATAAATAAGTTTATTCTAACATTTAAAATATATATCTATAATACAGGGTTTAGTTGATTCACTATTACAAACTTCTAGAGTACACAAAATTTAAGAGCAAACATTTTCCAGAAGGACACCATTCTAAGTTAGAAACAGGAAACACCACTGAAGAGAATTGCATTTTTCTATAACTGGTACTAAAATCATCAACAGTGTACATTTTAGTTCTTTTAATACTTTCATCAGTGACGTTAAATAAAAAGATTCTGAAACTCTTGAAACTTATTTGGTTTTAAAACAGCTCCTGATAGCTCACATCCTGCTTTATCGATATTTATTTCCAAACTTAGTATACTCTTCTGGTTTACTTTAACTCTGTGCAGCAATTTTTTTTGTCACAAAAATTCAATTATGTGTTTTTTTCTTAGTCTTTAAAAAAATTTATTTTTACATAAATCCATTAGTACGTTTATCTTAATTTGATTTGTTTGTTTGTTCAAATAGTAATCTAGACAAATTTTTTTTGTTTACCTTTCAGATCAACTGCTCAAAAATTATGGTAGATAGGGATTGTGTGAATTTGAAAAGAAAATGGAGAAAAGAAACGGATTTTGCCCATTCACAAACTTCTCCTTATTTTTTAAAAGATAAGCTTGTATACCAAATTTTAGATCAATTACTTCTAAATTACGGCAGTTATCGTGTACCCAGCGAGACGGATATAGCTATATCGATTCAGTTTTGAATGGTGATCAAAAATACCTGCCACGCTTCCTTAAGGGTATTACATATGTTGTGACAAAGTGAATATACCCTACCACAGTAAATGACGGGAGTTAAACATTGCAAATTTTTGAGTACTTTTTAAAAATTTATTTTATTTGGTGACGTACATATTAAAAAGTACATTTTTTTCGAAAGGAAATGTCATTCAAAGAAAGGCGTATTTCTATTTATATATTATTTATATTTATATAACATTATCATATTTCTATATTTATTAGTAGTATTTATAAATGTTGTATTCAATTTATTTTTAATTTCTTAATTTTTGTTTTAATTTTTGTTTTTAGATTGTTCTTTGTTTTGTTAATATTTATTATTTGTCATATTCTAAGGAATATACAACCAAATAAATCTATATGGACCTTTTTACTTAATATAAATGGCATTTACTTCCTGAAAACAAAAATGCGCCTTCAACGTTTACAACAAAAAAATAAATACTTTTAAACATAGTGTAAATGAATAACTATTACAAACTTCATGGGTATACATGATACTCTTCTTTATTATTTTATTACTCATTACTACTCTACTCAGCATTTCTTCTTAAGATAAAAAAAATTCTCAGAGTGACAATTATTAAAAAAGTGTGGATTCTTTTTCCAGATGTTTTCTAGGTCTGCCACATTTCTGTAATGGATAAACACAAAATTCTCGAAATATCCGCCACAGGCTCTAATACAAGCTTGGTATCATAAAACAAGAGAAATATAGACTGGCAATCTATCGATTGTCGTGAATTTGCAATATTTATGTATTATTGTGCACCATCATTAATTTCTTTAGCATATACTGACTATAATATGAATGTAATATGTTAAACAAATGAGTCCTACAGCAGAAATATTTTTGAATTCATTTCAAATACATAACATTGACTCAACTCATTAACTCCTAGAACCTCATGACCAAATAATTATCTCCATAATTCTATTAAAGTACAGAAATTTATCAACCTGCATAACATTTCTACTTACTGCTTGTTTCCTTTCCCAAGTTTTCATAGCTGACTTGTACTTTTCAAACTCATGACACCAATCAGAGTATATCTTCTGATAATCATTACTCTTGGCTGGTGGCGAGCATCGATGAGCGTCAACCGTAACATTATAAGAGCACAATAAGGATGCACCCATCCAACAATCATAGAGACCAGCATCTGCCTCTGTCACGGCGATGATAACAAGACCATGTTCTGAGGTCTCGATGTACTTATCAGGCCTGTAAGAAAAACAGTAATTTATGCATTATGTTCACGTTGTTAATATAGTAAGTAATAACGGAAATGAGTTTTACCTAAAGACAATCTTGTAACGTCCCTTTTCCTTGGAATGGTGATACCAAGTGATGGTTTGCGAAGCTAAAACCGCGGGCATCTTCAGGAAGCAACCTAAATGCAAACTCTGTCCCCATGTGACAACCATTTTCTTCTTTATAATGCTGCTATCACAGACGTGGATGGTGCTGTTTGATACATCTTGTAGTAATCTATAAAGAAGCAGTTCAGTAACACTTTTCTTAGATGATAAAGAATTAGTTAAACTTACCCTGGGGCATATGGTTTACAAACATTCATGTCCTTGTCCCAGCCGCAGTAAGGGTCGTGGACGCATCTTAAACAGTTGTCATACCTCCTGTTGCACATAACAAGATCGATTTGCTTCACCCTGTGATCAGACGCGACATAGAGTGCTTTGTGTTCTTTAGATATTTCCATAACTTGAATTGGTTCACCAGGTGTGACGTCAAACACATCCAGCAAGATAGAAGAAGATTCTTCATCGTCGCGGGACCATTCTACTATTTTGTGTACTCTACCATCATCTAGAAAAGTTATTAGTAAGTCTCTACCTTGAGTTATTATGTTTCTATGTCACTTACTTGTGCCTGCATAGTAAACGGTGTAGTCTAAAATAGCACCACCGATGTCGACTTTAATTGTATCCACAACCAATCTGGTGAAGAATAAATCCCTCTTGAAATAGACTGGTTTTTCGTTCTCATGGCTTACAGCAGAGTCCATCAAAGGATGCGATCTTATAAAATTCAAAACGGTATCTGGCAATGTTTCTGTGTCATTGACGCAGGTTCCTGGTCTTGGCTCTGGAACTCTACTGGATAGAACCGGTAACCACGCGGATGAAGAAGTAGCTTGTTCCTTGAATTTTCCGTTGAATGCCGCCTGAATATCATTAAGAGTAAATGAGCAAATAGCGGAGCCCATTAAACCATTAGTTGATGTTGTGAAGGTACCATAGAATTTGGTGTCATCGCCAGGTACTTTGTATATGCTCTCTGTGGATTAAAATATTATTGTAATATTGTACTTTTACGAGGAATGGTGGGTTAGGACTTACGAATTTCATTGAAGTAGAATGGGAATTCTCCTGGTATTGAGCAGTTCAGCCTAGCTTTTAGGTAAGTGGCCCAGTTCTGTGCTAGAATGTTCTTGCCACCGGTGTCTTTCTTGCAAACTCTTGCGACACGCGAATACACGCTTTTACCGCAGTTGATGTATTCCACGGCAGTTTCTCTGAAGAAGAAGAAGACGAATTCTCCAATTTCAAAGGATCCCACAAAGTTTGGTTCTGGAAAAAAAAAATTTAATTAATGGAAATTAATGGTTTTTGGTTTATAGTAATTGATTCTCATAGTCTTCGTGTTATACATTTGCAAAGAGGTCGCACAACTTTGAATGTAGCTCATTCCCGGTAATCTTTTTAATTTTGGTCACATTTTCCTACGACGTACTGCGAGCATTTCTTTATAGATGTGCGCAATTTTGCACTACCAGTGATCACAGGTTCGGAATAAATATTTTTAAAACTAAATGTTATTTTGAAAACTGTTTGGACATGTCAGTTTACTTGATCACAATTCACATTTCTATATCAAATTCAACTTTCTACCTTGAATTCTTTTCACGTCATGGCTATATTTTTTATGAAATCCTCCCATTTTTCTTATTGATTTTAATAGATATTTTATTTATTATATAGTATAAATCATTTAACATTCTGTAACCTTTGGATTACCTACCACCATGAGATGCAACATTTCTTACATCATTTAAATTTTTAATCATTTGTATTTTCTGTTCAGCGACTTTTATACATAATAAAAATAGCCCAAAAGCAATTAAATCACATATTCATTAGCTGCCTTTGTCATTAAAATACATTTTACCGTTACTTTTTTGTCTTTATTGTTAAAACACATATTCCGCCGTTCGTTTACATCTTCTGTCTTAAAACAGACATTTTGCCGTTATAATTCATATTTTGTTGTTCAGGTACCCAAATTTGTCGTGAGAAAGTCTACGTTGCAGGGCTGAAATATGGCATTCGTATTTTTCTAATTTTCAATTGTCTTTTTCTCGAAGATTATTCTCAGGAATAATCACAAAATGATGCATAATTTTGTTCAAAAAGCTAACGTGCGACCAACTTCTCAGTTCCAATTCGTATTCAAGGCAAAAATACTCTATCAAAAATAGAGTCACATTCCACTCACAATATTGATGTAGGTACCCAGGGAGTCGCGCCGTGAATTAAAAAAAAAATACTTCTGATATTTTACATACCTATAGTATATTGTGTAGCAAGCCAAGAAAGTGGTTCTTTATCGAGCTTGGGCACTTTTCGAGGCCCGTAAATACCCTTTTTTTTGCGCTGTGCACACAGCATTTTTATCCTAATAATGACTACCGATTACAATCATCACCAATGTCAGTTTCGTCGCGCAAAAATCACACGATAAATTGTGCCAAGTTTACGGTTTTGTGCTGTAGTCTAAAATAATATATTTTTTAGGTTCCATTACTACGCAATTTTTTGCACTGCTGGCTGAGCTGTTTATCTCAAATATACTGGGTGTTAAAAATAAGTGTAACATATAGATAAAGTATATTTTTGATATCGAACTCATGCCCAGATACACACCTGACACCATATAGATACTGCATAGACCCGAAATATGGTGCCAACTTTAGAAACTGCATTAGGAAAGTATGTAGTGTAAAGTATAGCTACATATTTCAAAACCAAATAATTTGTATGTGAAACTCTATTGGTTTAACGTCTCTAAAAAGAATTGAAGACAACCCAAACTGGCAATTTTTTTTTACCAAAATTACAAAAAGGTTCTCATAAAGACGTTAAATAATAAAAAAAAAACAGATAAATGTTATTTGGTTTTAAAAGTGCCATCCTGTGATACAGGACACTATTTTCCCTGTGCTGTTTGTAAAATTGGTTCAATCTTAAGACTCTCTTCAGCGTTCAAACAATACATTTTCGGACATGACTACATTAAAAAAATTGTCTACTATTGTCTGTATGGTCTGTATACTGGTTTCCTATACAGCTTTTACACATAAGTCATAATTAGTTTTAAGTTTCATAATTAGCTGACTTTTGACTTAGTATTGTCGCCTTTCAACTGTTTACGTATAGTAGTAATAATAACAATTTCGTTGTCGATGATCGTTGTCACAAAATTTTCAACTTTTTTTCTATAAATTTTAAAATAATTTTGACGCATATTTATTGTTTACCAATTTGTGAGACTTTTTCTCGGATGCTCGATTGACACGATTATAGATTTAAATTATCAATTGTGTTCATTTTGTGTCTGTATTTTTTGTTGTTCATTATTTTTTCTCAAACTAATATTGCCTTTGCATCGTTTATTAATTTGCTATAAGAATTGTTGGCTCGTGTTCATCAAAAGTAGGAGAAAGACGATAATATTGGTTGGTAACCACTCGAGTTATTGAGAGATAATGTTTAAAACCGAAAATACGGACAAAATGGCAACATTAAACAGTCTATAATCGTATTTATTAAAAGATGACAATTTTTCATTAGGCCTTGCTCGATGAACACGAGCTGGAAATTCTTATAGGGAATTAACAATACTTAACTCCAGTATATTAATCAGTAATCAAAATTCTACGAAATCTTAAATTCTAGTATAAAAGATCAATGATTCTGAAAAAAAAATATATAATGACAATTCTTAATAAAAATTATTACAGACACATTAATAATGCAATAATAATGCCGATTTTTCTTGCATTTCACTTAATATCAATATGCTATTGGTAACTTGTCAAGCATACAGGGGTCACAACCGTGGCTCATACGATAAAATGGGTAAAAATGACAAACGAAGATTTTTCAGAGTGAATGCAATTTAAAATTAATGAACAATATGGGCTGTGCTTTTTAAATATCTTTTTACTTTCATGAAGACGAAAACGCTACAAAATAATTACATAATAGCACATAGTCATTCACACTATGTCACCCTTTATTACTAAACAAAATCTTGCCCCCCTCCCACCCCCCACAGTTTGTAACGGCGCCCATGTGCTATTTATTCATGTTTGGGCTGAACTTTCTGACAATCCTCATCGTCGTAACGTAATAGTTGGTAAATATAAGAAATAATAAATTGGCAATCATGTGTAAGAAAATACGAAGTTTCCGTATGCCATAAAAATGGTTTTCACGTCGGACGTAACTAGTAGTAAAAAGGACAAAACCGAGAAGAACTAATTCCAAACTCTAAATTTCGCAAGAAAGGCGACGTTAAAAGTTGGATTCCGTTGGGAAATTCACGTCCATTTCGCCGCTAACTAGTTGGAGAACTACCTGTTCGTCCGTGCGCGGGCGCGCCCTCCAATCGGCGGGCGTCCGAACTAATCGACTCAAGCGGGAAACCGCCGTCCGGAAGCGCACCTTCGAGTGTCTCGTTACTCATTACGCGCCGGCGAACGCCAAATATCCGCGCGCGCGTTCCCATGGTCACCGTCGACAGCGACCCTTCACGGGACACGGACCGGAGCCTACCTTGATTTAATTATCCGTCTTCTCCGCGCTCCCATTGGTATGCCAGCCGCCCGTTATGACGGGGAGATTATAGGTAATTGGATAGGCGATTTCGGCCGCGAAACCGACCGCGCCGTTCTCAACCCCGACCATTTCGATCTCTCTACGCTAATAATCAATTACGCGACACGCACCCCTGACGCGACGTCGTACCGTTCATTGTTTAACTAGATGAGAAGCCTACGGTTGCATAGAAAGTGAAAGGGGTTGCCGAAGATCCACCCATGGACTGTAAGTTCGAATCTATATTTTATGAGTGTCATTAATTACCGTTTTCTTTGTACAGCTTCGAAGACGAAAAAAAAAATATTTGTCGAGACCGGTACCAAACTAAAGGGTGTTACAATAACAGTGCAAGGTTTGAATTCCGCGCAATTTTGCCTGTTATGATTCGAAAGATCAATGAGTGAGACAGGTCGATAGGAGACAGATAGGAGTTAGTAAACATGGAGCGCTGCACGACAACAACGTCTCCTCATCATTACTATCAAATGGTGAAAGTTTGGTTGCTACAATTGTTAAATTGCGTCCAATTTTCGGTAGAAATAATGTTCCAAATTCTTCCAAATTAACTGTGAAAAGAATAGTCGAAAAATTCGTAAACTGGTTCAGTAAACTTCACGAACTCGTAACGTACACAGACGGGAAACCCCTTAAATCCAGCAAATGTGGCTATGCTTGTGCAAGGCATATGAGAGCGCACAGTGGTGGTTCAGAAACAATAAACTCAACACCTCCTCCCACCAGAACATGCACAGCGCAGATGTGTCTGAAGATGGTCCACTAATTGGACCACTGAAAATCAAATATTTGGTGTCATTGTAACGGAAAACTGTTATCTATCCAATAACCGGTGTGTACCCATAAAGAACACGGGACAAAATTACTAATTGGCTAAAAACCACTAAAATCACGCTAGAAGGCACTAGTAATACAATATCAGCCAAAATCGATTTAGTCAGTTTGACAATTTTCGACTATTTTCACAAATTCATATTTTTGTTTTGAATATGTCATCCTAACTGAAAATATCATAGAAATAATTATAGGGCATTACGGTATTTTTCTATCTATTACCACTGCTGAAAATTTCATTTGTCTAGCGTCATAAATAAAAAATATCTGATGTGGCTCGGCACATGACTTTACCATACTATTTATAAAATTAATGGTAAATGAGATTCTATTTGATCAAGATCGGTCGTATCAGCATTAAAATAAAGCTAGTTAGCCAGGATTTGACAGATATTTTAATACCATAAAAGGTGGCCGAATTCCTTATTTTTGTTTTATTTTAGCAATCGCTACGTGTTTCGTGTCCGACTGGGCACTTCTTCAAGCGCTATAGTATATGAGATATAAATTACACAATTGACAATCAAATCAAACGCCAAAAAAACTCAATTGTAAACACTGACATTTTCGCACGCGCGACCCGCGGTGAACATAAAACAACATACAAAGGTTACAAACAAACATATATGAGACCGCAGAACAGATTATTTTAAAAGATATTTTTACTCTTGACAGTAGGTATGGTCAAAAAACATCAGTGTTTGACACTACCTACTGACATTAGAATGAAACTACTTGTCAAATCTTGGCTAACTAAGATGCAGATACGACCGATCTCAATCAACTAAAATTTGCAATTTGCAATACTGCATATGATAAAGAAATAAAAATAAACGGGGGTACCTATGGCGTGGGTTTACCGGTGTATACTCTTTTTTCTTGGTTATATGACGTCATTATGTGCCACCTGCGTATTTATTGACAGTGCTGATTTTCGAAATGTACCGGAACAGCTTTTGTTCGAAAAAAATCATACGGTTCATGAAAGAAACTATACTGTTATTGTATTTGTATTATCTATAAGATGACTAAAATATTTTTTTCTTGTATTTATTGGAGAATGGAAATGATATTATATCGATAGCTAGGATTTGACGATGATGGAGATTTGAAGCCCTTCAAGCCACTTTTGAAAAGTCAAACATACTGTCAAGTGATTGGGATTTTTTTTTCCAACAAACGTTAGATTTTAAAATATCTATTCAATAGTGGTCTTGCACTTACCTAACTTAACAAATAAAATCCTTATGTGGTAAGAATACAGTGTGTACATTTTTTCCGCTTAATAGTGTTGCACTCAATTGTTATTGAACATTAAAGTTTAAACCGCACCAAAACGCTCAGTGACGTCATAAGACTGGTGAGAAGCTCAGCGAGCCTAGCCCGTAGACAGCAGCCGGCAAAATAGGACCTACGGGCACGATAACAGCATCGAGTGGAATGTATAGCATCTGGGGGACGTTGTGTGCGTTCTGATAACGAATGATAACGAATACGTATAGTAGGTTCATGGAATATTTGCGTGTTGTCAAAAGTGACAGTCGTCGGAGAAGACGTACGTCCAACGTTAATGTCAATCTTTTCACATTTTGTAGAAAGAGTGAAGGCATGACAATCGCATCGTAAAAAACATTTGCGGACGGTTCTGGTATACGGTTGGCACTAATAGAGCGTATTAATTTTTAATTTTGAGACTTAGTGCAAGACCCCTATTGTACCACACACGACATACGTTTTAATTTTAAATTCTGAACTAAGCAGTTATGATAACTTAAATATTTTCTTTATTTTACATATATTTGCAGGTATAATATTATCATGCTCGTGTGATTTTATAGAAGCTGTAACCAGAACTACGTTTCAAGTGTTTCAACCCCCTCAAAAAAATCCCTCATTAATTATTGTTTAGCTTATGTAATGCTTAGATCATAAAAGATAAGTTCATGTACAAAATAAGCAAAAAATGTCGGCCCATGAGTCAAAATTAACCACTGTGCAGCGCCTCCGCCAATATTAAAAATTAATGTTTTATTTGTTTTAAGTGGTGCCGATTGTAGATGAAGACATACATTGCGATCGATGCCACATACTGAAGAAATAAATACATTGTGGAAGCAATTAAAAGAGCCATTAATATACAGACGCAGGATTAGCACGAATCAGTGGGGAATCTGGCACTATTTCATAACGCGTATGAAACTGACGTCGTTTTTATCGCTCCGGGTGAGTTATGTTAGCGAATTAGACGCGGTTTAAGAATCGCCCGATCGGGTAATGGCGCGGAAGAAGGTTATTTTCGACGCCCTGTACGTACACCCCGCGGTATACACCGTACGTTTTTTCTTCCCCGGGAAAATTTAGTGCCCTAGATGCCCCTTTTTCTATCTGACTACGGGCGGGCCGCGAACCTCGCCTTTTTATATAAATCATAGTCGGCGCGTGAAAAGTGCTCCGCACAAATTATTCGTGTTAGGCGGGGGGGCATAGGCACCCGGATTTCACCGTAATTTGGAAAATGTGTTATGCAAACACTTTCGGGGTATTAATCATGTCCCTTGTTCGCGATGAAAGGTAACAGCGTAAACGATCTCGCGCTTTTCAAAAAATAGCCATTTTTTATATGACCGTGTTAGGATCAGAGTTTAACGATCTTGAATTTGAGTTTTTACAAAGTAGGTACATACTATAAATTACGAATATGTAAGGGTCAATAAGCAATGCCATTCAAAAGTTGATGTTTCGTATGATCAATTAAACATTTTCAGAAGAACATGACTATGTTAAAATCCGCATAATCACCAAAGTTGGGGACAAGTTGTGTGTTATATCACAGATAGCTGTCACAACCCGTCTAGAGTAATAGCTGAGATGGTACTTAAGGCGCAAGCTTTTGTGGCGCCAACATCAATAAAAAAATTACAACTAAAATTCATATAAAAGCTTGGATTTCCATTATTTACACGTGAAATTGCACTTAAGTGCTCTATTGAGTACTGTCGACTCTATTGACACTGTTTTTCGTGTAAGGTTTTTATTTAATCTTAAGAGTGACTAATTTCGCTTGCGCATCATCAGACTCTCGTGTCAAAAAGATAAAACAAAACTGTGGTTACACTCACACATATGTTACAACTGACAAACACTATAAAATTGCTGTAAATATAAAAGAATAAATTAGCAATAAATAGTTAAAAATGTAAATGGGACTATCACAAAGAACGTACTCAGTACGATCAAACCTACATCGTAGATATGAACGATTTTAATTACTGCTGTGAGATTGTATATGCCCAATAAATGATTTATTGAAGATCAGCATACACGTAGGAGTACATTTAAAGTGAGGATTAGTTTATGTAACGTATAAGTTTTAGGTAACATTTTGGACCGAATTCTGCTAGTTTCAATACCGTATTCGTTTTTGTCCGTCGCTTTCGACTTCGTCTTAGTTCAGGTTGTTTGTATTATTTGTATTACCTCCATTACATGCAATTTTACTAAGTATAATTTATTCTAATACATTGTTACACCGAAATTAGAATTTGGTTTCAATTATAAGCCAGTGGTAATAGGTAGAAACTGCTATTAAATGTTTACCGTTGTAACAATTCTTTAGTAAGTGCTTATTCTTTGAAGTAACTAATCAGTTACCGCCAAACACGTCTATTCAGAATATTATACTTATGAAACCACTCTTTTAAAGTTACTTTTTAGGTTATGTTTCATGCATTTATCACAGTAGGTTAACACTTAACGTGTTGCCCCAAGTTCCATTATGATCTGGATCATAGTTGCGACCTCGCTGATTATTTATTAAAACTTGTAGGCTAAAGTGGAGTAAAATTACTCACAATTAGATTGTTATGATTTTATTCCATCCTTACAAAGTTGACAGTTACTACAGGACTGCCACGTGGTGCCCGCAAAATACCGAAGATTCTAATATAGCGCATATAGTAACCACAATTTCTAAATTTATATAAAATTAATGAAACAAAAAAAAACAAAAAATAGTATATTACACTCGTTTTATAAGACGTATTGGCGCACTCGTTCGTATTGGCGAACTCGTGCGCCAATTTGACGTCTTATAAAACTTGTATAATAATATCCTATTTCAAAACGAAAATATAAACATTCATTTGAAAGATTAAAAATCGTAATAAGTAAGATTTAGATAGATTATATATAAAAAAATGTGAACGCAATTGGGAACTAAATTGCAATACAGGTTATGTGCAAGAAAAAAATGACCACAATCGAACTAATTTACTACCATTTGACGATTTTTAACCAATGAAAGCAATGAAGTCATTATTGTCTCAGGTGATAATTATAATTGTAAAACATATAATAAATAAACTTAGAACAAACATTATAAAAAAAATCGATTGTTTGAAAAATATAAAGTAAATAATACTTTCCGGAAACAAAAAAAAAACTGCACTTTGATGCTTTATTTCCATTTTACTGTATATAACCCGCCATCGCACATTGCATTTTCAAAAATTTATTGCGAACCTAACCTATTTTCTTATGATTCGTATCTAATCTGAAGTCACAGCAATCAGCTGATTGCTCAAAATGAATGACAAACCTGCACAGTACGTAATCTTCTACTCTATTATTCTTGATGTTAATATGATAATCATGGCAGTGCTTTTGGAAAAAATAAAATAAGGAGAATATGAAGAACTAATAACATTTCAATATTAGAGACAAATAAGAAAAGAGGCAAAACTATAAGCCAAAAATATAATAAACCTTGGCCAGACAAAAGCTACAATTAAACAAAATTCTTGTTAAATATGTAAATACAACACGACAGAGAAAATCATTTGTGGGAGACTTTTTGATAATTGAATTCAGATGACATAACGCAATTATCTTTGCCAAAGTATATTCATATACTTTAGGGAAGTCTGTACCTACTTTATAGCATTATTCAATTCGGTTGGTTTTAAATCCAAGGGCCTACTTGGGATTCCCGAATCATCAAATTCAGATCTCTCCCTCGCGTTATTCCTCGGCTGGCTGGAGTGATTTTAATATTCCGGTAACAAATAACGGGACACAGAGTCCGAGAGGGAGGAAAGGGGGCAAAATTATATACTTCTCGAGACACGGTTAGAGGAGTCGTTTCGTGTGCCGATAAATTCACCCCTCCGCCACGCTCCTCAACGAGGAGCATCGCGGCGACGGCGGCGGCGGCGGTGCCGAATAGGCAAGAATATTAACGTGTACCGCGGATTACAGCGGGCACGAACATCGTCGGGAGAATCGGGAGAGCGACGCCGTTCAACGCTCTATGCAGACTTCATTTAATACGTATTTAATATTGAAACGTCGTACGAATGAGATGGGGGGCGCTGAGGACGCTCCTCTACAGACATCCTATCTAATTTCCATGCGATTACACCGTCAGAATCTATTAAACGCGAGCGCGAGATTTGCGGGGATAATTTTATCGATTTTTAGTTGTTACGTTTAAGCTGAACTGACGACGTGTGTACTGGGATGATTTTAACTAGGGATGTAACGGAGGTCCGCCTCCGCCTCCGTAAAGACGGAACTTTCGTGTGTTTTTCAACCTCCGGCTCCGCCTCCGCCTTCGCATTTTCGTTGGCGGAGGTATAGCGGAGGCCAAGGCATGAATACACGCCGCTCACTACGGCGCGACGTGTGCCCGTACACCGATTGCTACGGTGCCACCGGCGCCGCCCGCCATACGCCGACAAAAAGTTAAAGCATTGCTGACATGACGCTTTCGTTTGACACCTAATTGGCTGTCGGTAAAGATTTTTGTTATTTTCGGCTGCTTTTTGCAGTTGCAGGTTTAGTTTCGAGACCATTTAGCCTATGTCTAGGCCGGAGGAAACCGGGCAGCAAAATGCACTGTTTGGTCCTTTGTCGGCACCACGCAGTGGTCGATGCCGACAAAGAACCGCGCGGATGCCATCCGCGCGGTTTCCGCTGACCTAAATGTAGGCTTAGGGCGCTATTTAAGGAACGCTGCAATGAAAAATATAACGATTTTAAACCTATAAGGCATAGCAAGTGGTAGTATTATAACTATGTGCTCCTTTGAGTGAAAAATCAATATGAAGCCAAAAAGCCCATTGTGGAATTATGTTGACATTATAGATGCAAACACAGGTAATTTGTTCCTAAATTATATTTATTTCACAGAGTTTATATTTTATATGGATTTGTGTTTTTATATTATATATTTTTTTATTATGAGGATGTATTTTATTTTCATATATCATTTTATATTTTTTATTTCTATATATTTATCATAACCTCCGCCTTCGCCTCCGCCTCCGGGAAAGTTGACACATGACCTCCGCCTTCGCCTCCGTCACCAAAATGTCACCTCCGTAACATCCCTAATTTTAACGCCATAGCGAACTATGAGCACTAATTCTCAATACAATAAAAGGTGTTCAATTTAATTGTATTACTTACGTCGCGTGGAAGTGAAATTTACACAATGTTATGAGAGATTTATACTAATATTACCAGCCGTTACATGGAAACTGTACAGGAGGGTGGCCCGAAAAAATGTTTTTTTTTGTTACTTTATCGTACGTAGTCTCTAAAGTATTGTAATCTTGCCAATTTTTTTTTTGTTGAGATTTTAGCAAAAATTATGTCTCCTTGGGTCCCCTGAGCTGATTTCATCAGAGGTTGGAGAGTAAAACCGCTATGGAACGTTGCCGCTCTAGTGCGGCAAATTAAATTTCAAATCAAATAAGATCACCAATTCGATTGTTTCTTGACCCGAAATATCAACCCGTTGTTATATCTAATACTAAAAGCTATAAATTGAGAAAATTGTAAATAAAGTATAGCGATGAGTTCAGTTTTATTTTAGTATGTTGGTACGGATGTGACATCTACAGTGTCATCAGTGTCATGTACAAATATAAATCTGTCAGAATTTGATTTAGCTCGAAGTGGTACTAACCTAACATTTGCTATACACAAATATAATCATTTTTACCGTTCCCGTTTTCATATATTTTACAATGTTTTACAATTTTACAATGTCCTCCCCTGAGAACATAATAATAATTAGGGGAAAAGTTACATATTTTCATTCTGATCAATTTGCTAAAAAAGAATTATTAAAATAGAAGAAAAAACACTTGTGTTTTTAATTTTCGTTTCTAATCCTGACCTTAATATGTAAACCAAACCAAACATTCTTAAGACACGTTTCTTCAAAGAATCAGATTAAGGTAAGTCCAATTCTGACAAAAGCTTTCAGGGTTGCAATTTTTAAATTCAATATGTAAGGGTTTTTGGTTGATATCTGCAAAACTAACAAATATGGAATTTTGAGATATTACATTCATACTAGAAACGGACACCTGTATACCCGGTTTATTTTCGAGTCTACATTAATGAAGAATCCGTCGTCTTTCTATTGTTTTTCTCAGAACTATAAATTTGTAAACATATTTTTATAAACCTTCAAATCTCCCTTATTTTTTATCAAATCGAGATTACTCTTTTTGTAAAAACTACTTTCACCATTCCAGAGAATAGCCTACAGACGAAACGAAGTGAAAAATTGCCAATAAACATATATGTTTTACAGGGTGTCTAAAAAGGCGTAAATTGAGACAGTTTACCATTTTTTTGTGATAAATTTATCTTAATAGAAATTGAACATTTTTAGTTTTAAAGTACAACAAGCGAAACCCTTATGGAAGTATTAATCATGTGCAATTCAAACATTATTAAATTGTTTAAAATACCCGCCAATGAGACTGCGCCGACTCGCGACAACGGTTGAAATGTCGGTCATGTGACTGTAACGAATTTTTAGGTTAAGATGTACATTTTCCTACGACGTGTGCTGCAACGCACAGTGCGATAATAATCTTGTATATGTATTTTAAATGGTATAGTGATTTATTTGTTATTGTGTTTTAGTGTAACCGCGAACTGGAAAAATCTGTTGAAGAGACTAATAACGAGAGATCATCATTGTAAACGCACAACTTCATTCGCCATATGTTTATATGACAGCAAAAGTGACGGGAATTTTAATTGTCCGACATTCTTATTTTATTTTTATTATTTACCTATAATTGTTTATCTTGCGCTCATACATTGTATCATATTCAATTCCTAATTGTTTTTGCAGCAAGGCCTGAGGACGAAAAGAAGATTTCGAAACATGTACCAGAACAATAAATAACACCAGATACATACTCCTTGAGTTTTCATAAGATTATTAAGAGAATGTAAAAAGCAAGATAGTGGCCACATTGATTTATTATTATCACGTTTATATAGTTATCTAGAATTCAATTACGCTTTGGGATTCATCGTAAAAAATAACCGTTACTATTGTGTGTTTTACAAATAGTAGCTCCAGTGAAAAAAATGACTGTTTGTGTTTTTCACAAAAAAACGACAACATTTGAATATTCTTAAATCCAAAAAGCAAACTCATCAAATACATTCCAAAAAAACAACATACCAATTTAAGAAAAGAACAATTTTGGTTGCCATAGCAACAAAACCGCATAATTGTTCCATTTGAACAAAATGGCGAGTTATATAAAATTATCCGTTATTTAAAGGTAAAGTAATAGTTATGTTGAAATAATTCTTTATCGTGCAATAATCGAACATATTTCCAAAAATATTTTATACGCCTAGTGATACCCCTGTAAGTAACACGTATCAAGGAAATGCATGGAAAACAGTTGGCGTACCTACTTACTCAAATTCATATTAAAAGTTTTTTCGTGACGTACACCCCTAATGGCCTCGTAAAATTATACAAAGTGACCGATATTTTAGGTTGGCCGAAATTTGCGAACAAGTTTAATTTCGGTAACCTTACGGGACTTAATTTCGGGACGTAGACATTTACATTTTAATACGGGACCGCGGCGGCCCAAGGAAAATTTACATATAAGAAATACAACTCGACGACCGCGGAGCACCACCTTCCGTCGCCCATTTGAACTTTTCAAACGGGCCCAACAACACAAGGGGGCCCGCGGAGTCGCCGTAAAAATTCCGGTAATAACTATGCAAATGTCGTGGGTACACCAAACGAAATGACACGAAATTACCCGTACAGTTTACCAGAGTATTTTTAAAATGTCGTCAAGGGAGGCTAATTGTGATGAATGCATTTTTAATAGTGGTATCGCGATATGGAATATCACCGTTTATTTATTCATGACAGAGTTATTTCGAAAACTTCAAAGGTCAACCCTAATAATTAATGATCGAAAAGGTCGTCATACCACAAATAACTCTTGCCTAGTTCCTTGACATTATTAGTTGATCACAGAATCGTTTAATTCAACTATTAAAATAGCAATAAGGTAAATACAGAACAAAGTGTTCAAAAGTGAAGTTCAAAATTTCAAAATAACTAACCTTTGCGACTGAACTGCGAAGGAAGCATCTGAAAGTAACCACCAACCCTGTACGTGGAAAGTTTGTTTACTAGTGTCCTTGAAACACAGACAGCGCTTCTTTAAGTGGCTTGTATCGGCAATCAAACACGGGAGAAAAAGAAAAACTGTTGAGATATTCAACTTAGATCTCAGATTTGTATTCGGAACAAAGAAGTCTATTGAAGACGCTTTTTCAATTGTCCTTTTCTCGCAGATTTTCGTTTTCATGAACAGCTTGAATACAGACAAAAATCTCCTATTAAAAAGTAATTCATTACTTAGATAACTAAAAGTATAATCGACAAAACTGTATTTACAAAATTTGCACTAAAACCAAATATACAAAAAATGATGGATTGATATGCCACATTTTTGGTAAAAAAATTAAAAGTTTTAAAATTATTTTAACGTATACAGGTGTTTAATCGCAAAGTGACCATTACCCCATATATTTTCTTTTATTTCCTTCTTACAGTCCGCAGCTTGTTAAATCTCATATTAAACAAAAGTATATTTCTTTTAATTACAAACATATTCTAAACTTGACATTGCTCTGTAATGTGATACACATACGCAATTATTATGCTGTACTAATTATATGTGACCAAATTTACTTTGTACAACTTCAGCAATAATCTTTGTCACATAGTTGTGAAATAAGTATTATTAAATTAAATTGCTTCGGTTATGATAATCCTTACAATATAATCCTTTCCTCCCTTTCAGGTCTCCTTAACCCCATCCTATCCCTTATCAAACGTCTGACCTGTCCGGAGTTTGAACAACAGGCAATACGAAATATTGTAGAAAATCAAATTTGCTTTTTTATATGGTACACCATATATTTTCGCACATTTTTAAATTGTTTACTTCATGGTATAGCAATCAGTACTAAGATGTTAGTAATCTAAAACCAATTGCTTTTGTTAACATTTTAAATTTTTTCTTAAATCCACGTTTTGTCTTTTATCATACGTAGTATGTTGTATTGTAATCGTGCAAAAAATTTTGAGATTTTAGCGGAAATATGTCTTTTTGGGTTCTTTCTGTTGGTTCTTTCAGCTTTCTGTTGAAAAGGGTCCAAAGGAACTGGAGGTTTAGTCTTAGCATTTTTGAAAAATTTTGCAAATAAGCTGCCGTTTCTTAAATTTCGTCAATAATAAATTAAAGTAGAGGGAATTCTGAATAATTTATTACTATGACATTTTTAGGTAAAATTAATAGTTTAGTTGCATGAGCAACATCTATTTCATCGAGATCGCTCGTACTGCATTAAAACTAGTTACCCAGGATTTGTCAGATATTTTGATCCTAATGACAATAGGTAGTGTCAAACGCTGATGTTTTGACAATACCTAGTGTCAATATAATCAAAATATCTGTCTAGTTCTAATAGTTTTATGTTAATGCAGACATGGCCGACCACGATCAAATAGAATCTCATGCAGCTAAACTATTAATTTTATATATGGTATGATAAAGTCATATACCTGGACACATCAGATTTTTTACATCAGAAACCACTAACATTGTGCCAATCAATCATTTTGGAGATATGTAATTAATTTTTCGTCAAAATGGTGGGTTATTAACTTATAATCAATTATGACTGGTCGAGATAGAGTTTGACACAAAATGTATAATGAATCATTTGCACACGCTGTTTTGTGTAGATTACGAAACTTATAGTTGCCAAAAGTTTTCATCGAGTTACATTTGTTAATAAATTGGTCTCAAAAAGTCCAAAAATCAGATTTCGTTCTAGTTTTTGATACTCCAAAAAAGTTAATTAACGTAATCGAATTCTCTAAGTAGAGTGAAATTAAAGCATACAACTCGTACATTAATATATACTATGAATTAGAACATCCATGTGCTAACTGTGTCCGCGGAAATGCCACTTCACAAACCAACTAAAGTAAAAACTTTTATTCTGTTCACAGTTTAAGTTCAAGATTCATTTCAGTCTACCTACAGAATTCTATTACTACCCGTTTTTGATGTGGACTCAAATTGTCAAAACATCAGCCACGTCACTAATTGATAACCTAAAAATAAAGCAACCTAAGAATTCTGTCGAAGCTTGAACCTTGAACATTTAAGCTATTAGGGATAACATGTAATTATTTTGTTTGTTAATTCGAAACTCGGATTGCAAATCTTGAAGTAACAATAAAACCTATAAATTTCCACTGCCTCAGCAGTTCAACTGGGAGAGCTTTCAACCGGAAATAGGAGGGTTCCTGGTTCAAATCCAGGCGGAGGTGCTTTTTTCAAAAATTATCCTCAGCTGGATTAATTATAATTTTGGATTAATCAACTAAAGAAGCGAATGATAATTATCATTCGCTTCTTTAGTTGATTCTACATTACTGACGAGTTTACGTAATAACCATTTTCCCTTAAAGTTACTCACTTAGTTTATTTCCTCACTACGAATCAGATCACACTGAATAAACTTTTTTTAGTATGTCAAAAACAATAACAAATCTGCTCTTTTGGCATTGTAAGCCCCACAAATCTTTACACAAGAATATATCGAAATAACTTGCCACATATGTTGTGTCAAACTCTATTTACAATAGTAATAATTGATTCCATTACGATAGTTCCATTAAAATATCTACATTTGTTGCAAAAACTGTTTTACAAGATGTCAACTCATATTGTGAACATTCTGTATAAACTGATTAAATTGTCATTAAACTACAACACATCACATCGAACATATTCACAGGAGTTTCTCTCTTAAAATGCTGTTTTTAAACAAGCGAAGCAAGCACTAAAACAATTTATTTTAGAAAACTACTATCTTACTACTTATTGCATTAAAATTTATTACGTAATCAAAAAATGTGCGGAAACGTGTTCCATCAACAAACACCCCGAAAATAATTTTAAAATATTAACTTTATTAAGGCAATCAACCGATACCACTCTATTGGGGCACCCTGTGTAAAACACGTGAAAATGGTAAGTAATTAAAATTCTGCTTATCTAGCAAGAATCTAAATTCCATGGACGTGTGTACCGGAAACGTGATTCTGAAAAGACGGAAAAGGAACAAACACTCAATATTGGGCGCGCCCATTCTTATTAATGCGCCCGTCTTCTTTAAAATTGATTTCAATGGGCATTAATCTAAATAACCGGCTTTCCATTTCCCATTCCTCGCCGTATTTCGTATTTCCCGAATACTCGGACGGAATACAAATATACATCAGGACAAAAAAGAATCAATTTCACTTATAATAAGCGTCCCCAAAGACGTTAGTCTTTCATTAAAATCCTAATTAGCTCCGCAAACTTCGAAATTACTAAGGCGGTTATTATTTCTTCGGCCAAAGTAAACAATTGTTTTCCCGGGCGCTGTTTGTGACGCCAGGCGAAATTTACGTAAGACAAAACTGGGCCTTTGTGTTCCGCCGCCGAAGTTCTGTAACCGGTGGTTGTAAATCTCGCAGTTGAATGTGGCCGTGAAATACATAATTAGTAAATTTTTGTAAGCAAGCCACGGGCGCACAAAACTCCGAGTTTACGGTGAAGCTTTTGCCGGGTTAAAGTTCTTGCGCGTTAATAGATGTCTTAATAAATAATAAGAACTCTTTGCAAGATATTCATGAGCTTGCAAACAAAGCGCCCCCTGTTAAGTAACATAAGTAATTAAAATTATTTATAGCATATTTAGTTGCATGTATGTGTTTTAATACACAATTTGTAAACAAGAGGAATTGCTTTGGTCTGGAAGTAAAAAATCATTAACATTCCGGAACATATATTATGTAGGTAACGGAACCAATTAACAATTTTGATGAAACAACTTTTAAAATATTTCTATTATTAGTATGTTATATATACTATGACCAAGTAATCTAAGCATTTACTCATGCGAACGAAGTTTCTAGAACTTTTTTAAGACAATTCACCGCCATGGCAACGTCGCTAAGCGCAAAATCTCGGGAAAATGCAAATCCAGAACTGTGATTGTTTCTAAAGTCGTAGGAAATACTTAATTTTCTACGTCCCGGGGGGTATGAAGAGCCAGGAATGAAATGTAGGTCATGTGTAGGGTTGCCACCATTGTGCCTATGCTGACCCGGAGAAAAATAATTATATTATGGAACATAATATTAAATTAATAACAGCCGATACATACTTTTTAGTAACGCTTTGGTGTGAAATTTGGATATAGGTAGTGTAGAAAACGATGAGACGTAGATGCTAATTACTAAGTAAATTAATTTATTTCAATTAATGTCTACTAGTTTTCCCTCCTTTTGCTTCTGCCGCTTATTGTCGAGTCTTTATAAATATATAGTCCAACTAATAATAAAATTTTCAAATAAAGGCATCGCTGTCGTCATCTTCATGACTTAAAAAATCTGATGTGGCCAGGCACATGACTTTATCATACAATATATAAAATTATTAGTTTAGCTAAATGAGAATCTATTCTATTGAGATAAATCGTAGGTATTGTCAAAGCATCAGCATTTGACACTACCTACACTACGCCATTAGAATAATAGTTATTTATGTCACAAATGCCGAAAGTACGGAACAGCGCGACGAGCGGTGATGCGGCGCGTCACCGAAGGCGGAGTGTCGCCGTCGCATGTGAGCGAGTCGCGCTATCTAGTTTTTGGCAGGAGCGACATCAACTTAAAATTTAATAAATAAATTAAATATATAAATTTAATTATAAATTAAATTAAATTTTATTAAATTATAAATTTAAGAAACACGTATTTAAAAAAATAAAAGATTTCTGTATAGTAAATGCTAGGTTGGTACCACTTTGACGAAACGTCAAGTTTAAAGGTGCGTTCCGATTGGTAATGGTAGCTAATGGCGGTGGTAGAATACGAAATTATAGTATTTCTTACATATCGTGATGATGACACATATTAGTTTGCATGTACATAAACATGAGTCACTAGCAATTTTCTATTGGAAATACTATAATGGCGTCTGCTACCACTGCCATTATCACTAATGAAAACGCACCTTAAAAAGGTAATTCAAATTCTGACAGATTTATATTTGTTCATGACACATCCCTACCAACATACTAAAATAAAACTACACTCATCGCTATACTTTATTTATAATTTTCTGAATTAATCGTTTTTAGAATTAGATATAAAGACAGGTTGATATTTCTTATCAACAAATAATCATATTGGTGATCTTATTTTATTTGAAATTTGTATTTTATAATTTGCCGCACTACAGCGGCAACGTTCAATAGTGGTTCTCTAACTTCTGATGAGATCAGCTGTTTTCGAATGTGACAACACAAAAAAATATTTGTCAAAATCCTGGCTACTATGTAGTTTCATATTAATGCAGATGCGACCGATCTCGATCTAAACTGAACTATGAATTTTACCAAAAAATGTCATAAACATAAATTATTCAAAAGTTCCTCTACTTTAATTTATTATTTAACTACTTTGACGAAATTACAGAAATGGGGGCTCATTTGCAAAATCTTTGAAAAGGGCTTAGAATAAACTATCAGTTCCTTTGGGCCCTTTTGAACCAAAAGCTTTTCAGCTCTAAGTTTAGTCATGAAACTTCTAAATATGAACTTTCGTCCCGATACCTTTAGTAGTTTCTCCGGAATCGTCTCAACAAAAATCGGGCACACACACACATACACACACACATACACACACACACACACAGACATTTTTTTGTACCTTGGTCAAAAATGTTCAGGGGACCCAAAAAGATCTATTTCCGGTAAAATCTCAAATTATTGAAAAATATTTAGGGGTTGCTAAAGTTTCTCAAAAGATCGATGATTGCGTTTAGTTAAACCGGAGAATTTAACTGAAAACCCGTAGCCCGGAGAATGGTCGCCAAACCCGAAGTCTCCGGGTCAAACTGACCATGTTGGCAACCCTAGTCATGTGTGTAGCGAGTGGTTATTTCTTATCATAAATTGCAATGTTAATGTATTCATCAATAAGAGTAGAAAATAGTGTATTATAATACAAGTTTTATAAATAAAAATTGGCGTACTAGTTGTTTTGGGTACGACCAAATGGAACGAGTTCGAGTTCGTTATAAACTGATGTGTCGTTTTGAAAACACTAGACCACAAACTTTTAGTAAATTTTGGTTTTCCAAGATTGATAATATTGACGTCGTGTCAAATAAGGCTGACATCTCAATCGTTATCCGTTATTGGCTCGTCTATGTCGTATTTGTGAATTATACCACAACTGCCAACTCTTGAATATAAAAAAATAAAACTACTCTAGATTGTAACATGACAACCGCAATTTTCGAAATTTATGTAAAATTAATGATGCAAAGTAGAAAAAATAGTATATAATACTCGTTTAATAAGACGATTGGCTCACTCGTTACATATAGGATTCCTTTTCTACTTTGCATTCGTTATAAACTCATAACGAAACCGCTTTCGGTCGTTATGAAAACACTAGATCACAAACTTTCAGTAATTTTTAGTTTTCCAAGATTGATAAAATTGACGTCGTGTCAAATACGGCTGACATCTCAATCGTATTGGCTCGCCTCAATCGTATTTGTGAATTTTACTACAACAACCAACTTTTGAAGAAAAAAATCACTCAGATTGTAAGATGGCAACCGCAATTTTCGAAATATATGTAAAATTAATATCGCAAAGTAGAAACAATAGTATATAATACTCGTTTTATAAGACTAGTTTCATTTGGGCACTCCTCGCTACGCTCGTCGTGCCTAAAACAACTCGTGCGCCAAATTTTGTCTTATAAAACTTGTATAATAATATACTATTTTTTAATAAATTGTTAACCGCAATTATTTGAATAACTGAAAAGTAGCATTATTTCCTTTTGTTAGCTTTTTTCTTCAATTTCATATACTCATCGTTAAAAAAATTGTTTAAATATCGGAACAAAAATACTGTGTTTGTTCATCATGAAGTTACAGGAGAAAATATTTGGGAGAATAAGTGTCTCATACATAGTTTTTTCGTAAAAACTCCGTTCGTTAAAGAACAGGTGAAAAGAAAAAAATATTTAGGGTATGTATGAGAATTTTTACTGTATTGATTGTTTCATTTACAAAGGGTTTTCGTCGCACTTAAGATTTACCTATTAAATAAGAGTACAAATTCAATTTCTTTTTAAAATTTTATCAGATTCTAGTCATCAAAAGCTTGCTATGTGAATGTACTTTCAACACGGGTATGGAATAGATAGAATTAAAAGACTTAAAGAGAAAAACAAATCATCAAAAATCAATACATTTAAAAATTATTGATACAAATCTATAGAGTAGATATTTCTCTGGACATGACCATGGGCTTTGCGCTTTAGAGACCAAAACATGTTATAAAATAGTGATTAAAGTTTTTGATTGATTAAAAGAAAAATAGTAAAATATCAACATACTGTCAAGCCATTTGGAGTCGTATTTGAGAGTTCTCTTGAAGGTAAACTCCTTCCTTCCAGTGGTGAGGTTGTGGAGATCGGTCCTGAAGATCACAGTATCAGCCTTGGTGAACTCAGCATTGGTACCAGAATACAGTCCTGGCAAGTCCCCAGGATTACCATTTTCCACCCAGACAGCCGTGGAATTGTCAGTTGGATCGTAAGGGCACTTCGCAATCCCCATGCCGATGCCCGGTACGAATTTATCCCGGCCTAGGTGCGTCAGGTTTGCCTGAAACAAAATAATGATGCAATTACAGGAGAATAGCCATGCCCGAAGTTTTCACGGTGAAACCGGTATCAATCAACCTCAATCGAGCAATGTGTATAGAGGTGTTAAACACATCCAACGGACAAAAGCAAACGGTAGCCAATTAGCGCCCAGGGTTCGGCACTAAATCTGTCTATAACTAAACAGTAAATATTTTCGTTTCGATTCGGAAACAAAGCAAATGGAAACTGAGTTCGCGCCAGGGGACGGCGCGCCGGATCGATCCTCACAACAAAATAGTCGACTAAGCACAGTAACTAATGTGCAAACACAAATACGGCCAGCGCTTACGTATGTGACGATGTATAAACGCATTTGAACACCCCCAGCCTCTATAGGAAAATACTGCCGCTCGCTGTAGATTTGCCGAGCTGCATTGTCCTTTTTTTGGATTTTTACGATGCGCTCGACATCGGCGGATAGCCAATTCCAAAACTAATTGACTTGTTTTTGTGGTAAATTCATTTCTGATTGTGTAGGTACGAAGTTTATTACTTTTCCATTGCGGATTTGCCATATTTATTCTGTATGCCACTACATAAATAAGTATAAAATGTGGTATAAAGTACACTTGGGAAAATCCCACATTTTGAAATAAGGCGAAGTTCTTCAGCCCTGTCGCTGTTATGTAAGGTTGGCGGTGTGATTCTTTGTAAATGATGTATAATGTATAAAAAACGGTATAGGAAAATATTTCCACTCGCTGTAGATTTGCCGAGCTGCAATTTTCCTTTTTTTACTTTATCATACGCAGTATGTAAAGTATTGTAATCGTGCCGAAAAATTTTTTTGAGATTTTAGCGGAAATATGTCCTTTTGGGTTCTCTGAACATATTTGACCAAGGTACAAAAAAATGTCTGTGTGTGTGTGTGTGTGTGTATGTGTGTATGTGTGTATGTGGGTACACACACACAGTGTGTACCCAATTTTTGTTAATTCATTTCCGGAGAAACTACTAAAGGTATCGGCACGGAACTTCATATTTAGAAGTTTCTTGCCCAAACTTAGAGTTGAAAGGCTTTTGGTTCAAAAGGGTCCAAAGGGACTTGGTGTTTACTCTAAGCCTTTTTCAAGGATTTTAGAAATGAGCCGCCATTTCTGTAATTTCGTCAAAATAGTTAAATAACAAATTAAAGCAGAGGAAATGTTGAATAATTTATGCCTTTATTTTTTGGTAAAATTAATAGTTTAGCTGCAAGAGCAAATTCTCGTTGATCGAGATTGGTCGCATCTGCATTGATTTAATACTATATAGTATATAGTGACCCAGGATTTGCAAATTTTTCAGTCTAATGACAGTACCGGTAGTGTCAAATGCTGATGTTTTGACATTATCTCACAATTAATATTGACCGTAGTTAATAGTATCAAAGGATCTCATATTGTGATACCGTGTACAGTCCTTGCCTAATGGCGTCGGATAGGCAGCGTGTTGAGCGTGTCCAAAATGCATGTGTTCTGTTTGTTTTTGGTTTGACGAAGTATGATCATGCATCGAATGGGCTGGGCGACTTGGGGTGGTTGAACATGGATAACACTAGGGTGTTGCATGCAGCAATATTGTATCATAAGTTGCTATCCACTAGGATCCCACAATACCTCATGCGGAAGATAAGCTGTAGAACGTATGTCCATAACCTTAATTTAAGAGTCGGGGGTTTGTTTGCTCCACCTGCCCATCGCACTGAGCTGTATAAATGGTCATTCTCTTACCAGGTCAGTCACATATACAATGGTCTCAGGAAAGATATGAAAAATTTATCGTGAAACAGTTTTGGGGGAAAGGTGAAGCGTTGGCTGTTTGCTCAACAGGGGGGACTTTAAGCATCGAGCGCACATTGGAGGCTTTTTAATTTTTATTTTTTATGGGCAGGTGCAATGTTTTGTTGAGTTGGATTTACTGCAATTACGTGTAATTAGACTCTAGAGTAATTTTGTTGTTTGTTTTTGTTTTGATAAGTTCTCGGAATTATTTTTATATTATTGCTACAATTATGGCTTAGTTCTAGTTTGCGTAAGGGGTTGAGTGGAAGAGTAAGGCAATTTGGAAATAAGTGTGCTGAACTGCGCCCTAAATATAAATAATATTTTGTTGCAATTAATATTGTCTTATTTTAATAAAGGAATTATTTATTTATTTAATTATTTATTTATCTGTTAAATCCTGGCTAACTAGATTTATTTTAATGCAGACACGACTGGTCTCAATCAAATAGATTCTGATGCAGCTAAACAATTAATTTTATATATTGTATGATAAAGTCATGTGCCTGGCCACATCAGATTTTTTTATTTTTACGATGCGCTCAATATCGGAAGTTAGCCAATTCCAAAACTAATTGACTTGTTTTTGCGGTAAATTCATTTCTGATTGTGTAGGTACAAAATTTATTACTTTTCCATTGCGGATTTGCCATATTTATTCCGTATGTCACTACATTAATAAGTATAAAATGTGGTATAAAGTACACTTGGGAAAATCCCACATTTTGAAATAAGGCGAAGTTCTTTAGTCCTGTCGGTGTTATGTAATGTTGGCGGTGTGATTCTTTGTAAATGATGTATAGGTAATGTATAAAAAACGGTATAGGAAAATATTGCCGCTCGCTGTAGATTTGCCGGCTGGACTTTCCTTTTCTTTATTTTTACGATGTGCTCAACATCGGCAGATAGCCAATTCCAAAACTAATTGACTTTTTTTGTGTGGTAAATTCATTTCTGATTGTGTAGGTACTAAATTTATTACTTATCCATTGCGGATTTGCCATATTTAGTCCGTATGTCACTTCATTAATAAGTATTACGTGTGGTATAAAGTACACTTGGGAAAATCCCACATTTTGAAATAAGGCGAAGTTCTTCAGTCCGGTCGGTGTTATGTAATGTTGGCGGTGTGATTCTTTGTAAATGATGTGAAATCTATAAAAAACGGTATAGAATAATACTGCCGCTCGCTGTAGATTTGCCAAGCTGGAATTTTCCTTTTTTTGATTTTTACGATGGGCTTAACATCGGCAGATAGCCAATTCCAAAAATAATTGACTTGTTTTTGTGGTAAATTCAATTCTAATTGTGTAGGTACTTAATTTATTACTTTTCCATTGCGTATTTGCCATATTTATTCTGTATGTCGCTACATTAATAAGTATAAAATGTGGCATAAAGTACACTTGCGATAATCCCACATTTTGAAATAAGGGCAAGTTCTTCAGTCGGATCGGTGTTATGTAATGTTGGCGGTGTGATTCTTTATAAATGATGTATAATGAATAAAAATGATGTCAAGAAAGTAGTATACGTAGGTACGAATTTCAATATTTAAATCTTTTAATATTATGCTTAAATAGACAAGAAAAATAAATCACATCTTGAGAAGCAGTTTATCAGATTGCTGATGTAGCAATCGAGGTGTAAAGTTCGTATAACAAACACCGAATTCGGTTCTGGTGTTTGGGAGTTCGAAGCCAAGCCCTCTTAGTCCGTAGTAATAATTCTCAGACGGCCTGTGTTTGACTTTAAACGCTTCAGAGCACCCGCAAACAGTCAGTTTCCACTAACAACATGGACGCAGCCCGTTGTAATTACCGACTATTTGCTTTGTTTTAGGGGTCAATTATGTCGCTTTTCTTTTTATTTTAGGTAGCGGTCTACCAACTTCTCGAAGTAAAAGTATTTACAGAGTAAAATGTAAGCGAACATGCCTTTTCCTGTCACAAACTGAACGAAAAAATAACACTTTGATAAATATTGTTCATAACTAGTTAAAAATAGCCTATTTTTGCATAAATGCTTTCAATTTACAGCAAAATATGTATAATAGTATGTAATTTATCAGTTTACAAATGATATCAACTCACGAAAGAAATATGTTTTTTTTTCAGGAAGGCTCTCATGAATAATCTCACAAAAATTTCGTACAGTAAAAAAATATGTCGTTACAAATATATTTCTTCTTTTAAATTTGAATCGACAGCCCTCATTCAAGAATTACTTGTAGCGACGTTACATGGAATTTAGCAGTTTTTGCGTAAATTCCTTGCGAATACGTTTATGTACTCTTCCTATAAGGCCCGGTCAGCGTTTCTTTACTGCTAAGTGCCTGTCTCGCCGGTTGGTTTATGAAATAGTACAAACAGTTCTCAAATGAGTTGAGATCTGGTCAATGGGAGCTGTTTGGATTCAAAATAAAGAAACTCACACAAATGCCAACCGGATGCTTAGAAGGCTGATCTTATTGAAACCAACAAAATTAAAGAAACGTCAACTAATGTATCAAGGGATGTTCTGTGTTCCCACAGATGTTAGATAGGTTGTTGTCGCCCAAGGAATGCTCTCTCTGAAGACACAACAAGTTTATGAAGGTTGGAAAGAGTGAAAGAAGAAAGGGAAATAAACAGGCCTACGATAAAATTGATAATATATTTGAGGGAGGTATCCCATCAACCTAAAGCTTCAATAAAAATACCAAAATGTTCATAGATGGTGAAATTAACCAGAGGTGATAACAGTCATGAAGTGAAAAAGTCTAATCTTGGTCAGACCAGTCCTAAGTTTGAAGAAGAATAAGTTAGACGAATCCTCCGCAGGTCCAGTTATAGAGGACAATGATTAGAATGGAAGGGTGCAGTTTGTGGGGGGTAGGATGGGATTGCAAAATGGGATGTTTAATGTCTGCTTGAAATACGGCCATATTTAGTATTCTAGTGAAAGCGATATAATTTTAGAGACCTCAACTTTCAAATAGATGTAAAGTAATATATACCACAATATTCTAGAAAGATCGACGTTTAGAGCTTTAGGTATTTGGATTTAGCTTACGAAATTCATAAGATGTGGTTGTGCCTTTTAGCGCCATGTGGCTGTAATGATTTTTTTCCAACTGTGCATAGCATGAGCGGGTTGCAGCTCGCAGACATAGGTCTTCACGACGTACAATAGGAAGTGAATACCAACACCTATTGTAGACAAAAACTAACTCGATTGTTTTAGATTCAGATTGTTATATTACTAATTTGAGTTCAACATTTCCTGAGATGCGGCATATTGTATTATTATAGTCTTATTATTTACAAATTATATGAAGAAATATTACGTGCAGATGTTTTTATCCGTAAACTCAGGCAGAAATAGTTGCAGTCGAATTTGATGACACAAATTAGGAAAAACTTTAAGGGTTTGATCAATCCTAAGAATAGCACCTTTTATTTCATTGTTACGTTTCGATTTTTCTTGACAATATTCTTCAGACAATTGCAAAATAAATTAAAAATATTAAACACTAGTTTATCATATGATTTAGATGTTACTGTATTTAGCTGTTTAAAATACAGTTTTTTTAAATGTATGAAACGGTTGTAACCCTTTACGGAATAAAGAGAACAAAAGAAATCTATATGAAATATTTTGCTTAGTATGACATTTTTTATCAGGGAAAAAATGCTGGGAAAAAAGTGGGACAACCTGCATATACATTATTATATAAAATTTTGGGAAATGCCTAAATTTGTAATCAACGAGTCCAGAACCCCCCATTATTATCTTTGAAATCTGACATAATTATGTCACATTTGTCCGTTATATTTGGTCTGCCATTTTGTTCATAATAATTTTGGATTCGTAATCAGCGACTTCATAAACCACTGTACACCAAGTTTTGTCTAAATCGAAGCTTATTTGAGGTTTAGGCCAGCTTTTCGGGATTTCGTTCCACTGTGATACGGCGGGGGGCGTCGGAGATGAGAGCAAACAGCTTTTTGGTTTTCGTCGGCTTCCTTGAGTTTTTCGTGTGCCTAGCTGATTACTATCCCTAGGCAGGTGAACATCTCGAAGCGAAATTGCATTCTCTATGTACGTACAGCGGACGCATCTATTGGATATCGAATGATCAGAAATAGAGCGCATGGCGTTTCGTACCTACATCTCTGCCAACCATCTGCGGGGGTAACTGTGTGTTGTTCAGATGGGGCATGCGAGATGTTCAAATGGAAAATCGATGGAATTTCCATACACTTCCCCACGTTTTCTCGCTACCAGTCGCCCTCCTCAGTCGGTAAATGCAGGCGTGAATCTTTAATGTCTTTCGCGGTAAGACTAGACGTCGTGTATCGGGAGGCTTAGAGAAGAAAGTAAAGGGAAATAATATACACGGGGAGCCTTATCGCCTCTTCCACAGGCGGGGGAGCACTTTGGCCCCATCACCGTGGCATTACTTTCTCTCCCGTGTTTTACTTATTTAGTCCTTTGCCATGGTTGGCTCCTCGCCGCCGTTTGTCTGAATGCATCGCGAGGGGTTTTGCCTCGCACTGCTCAACCTATTACGGCCCGCCGTCATATTCCATTTATAATTCGAGCCGACCGTAATGATCGCCCGCCTCTTCAGTATTTATTGAATTGTTTTATCTCTCGGATGCAAGCGGAAACTTGGCGCACTTGAGAACAAAACACGGGGGGATTTCGGTGGGTAATTGAAAATAATTCACATCACAGCAAAAGCTTAAATCGCACTCCCTGGCCAATCGAGGGGAACTGGAGGATCAGTTTCGCTTTCCTTTCGAAAATTTCAACAAACAGATTCGAAAATTGTGCGCAATATAATGGTTCGGATTACAAGAAAATTACAGAGAAAATATGATAAATCGAGAAAGATAAATCGGGTGAATTTCCAATAACAATAAACTACACGTTACTATTATATGACGTCTATTCTTCGTTCAAGGTTACAGGCCTCAGCGTTATTCAAGAGCAATGAGTCATACTTGTATGGTGATGAGGGAATCGTCACCATGCGGTTGAGAAGCAAGTATTTGAGTAATATTGATATGGGATGGTATGGTAGAGCTGGGCAGCGGAATCTACTGTCTGCGTTGTTTGCCAGTCCAATCTTTGTGAGATGATATCTCAGTGGACAGTCCTGTAAGGAGACCTGTATTCAGTCGAAGGTCTGTTTTTTGTAACTGAAGATACTGTCTTGGAGGCGGAGAAGGATATGGTAACCTTAGCTTGTCTCATGCCACGTGATGTTTCCCAGTAAGCTCGTTTAGCTTTATCTTCCCAGTTTTGTACCATCTTCCTGATGTGGGTCTTTGTGATACCGCAACAGGTTTCAGGTCTGTTGAAGGGAGTCTTAGAGCCTTCTCTGGCTAGGATGTCGGCTTGTTCGTTGCCTTCGATCCCTGAATGTACTGGAACCCACATCAGTGAAACCTTGTTCTCTTTTGCCAGTTTTCCAGGGAAATTTTGCAGTCCCCGACTGCATTTGCGGGCTTTTGATTGCAGCGCTTTCAATGTCGCCCGACTGTCTGAGCATATGTAGATGTTTGCTCTTTGTAAGTTCCTATGGGAACATTTCTGGTCACATAAGTCAATTGCGTGGATTATAAAATGCACGGGTAATATTTACTAACGTATTTTATTGTTGTTCTTTTGGCTACATGTTTCGATAAAAGATCGTCATCGTGCCATGCTACAAAAGAAAATATAAAATATCTTAACAAAAGAACATTACTTTTAATTTTTTTCCCTTATCTTGCGATTTGAGTGGTATAATTGAGATTTGTGATCGTAGTGTTATCAGTTAATATTTGCGTGTGGTTCTAACATGAGAAGTGTTTTTAGTGTTTAAACCAAGGATCCAAATAAGTAGACCAACGAAAAAGATTTAGAAATATTTCAATATTTCAATTAGAATTTTTTGAGAGAATTTGATCGTGTTGGGCTTTGAGTCCACAAAGGAATAGTAGATCATATCTCTTGTTGTTGGTTTAATTTAAGAGAAGAAAGTGTTTGAGTGTTACAATTAAGATTTACGATTATAGAATTTGCGCGTGCTTTTCACGCACATTTTGGATTTAAAACACTGAAGTCAGTTGACCTTCTAAAAAACTAAAATATGTCTAAAGTTTGGGTGCCTCGCACATAACTTTTAATAGCACGCTTTTGAATGCTGCTGGGTATTTTTACTATAATATTTACTTGCTATACAACTTGGACCATGCTGAACTTTGAATAATTTCATGCACGAGTGGTAATCTTAAATATACCAATAAAAAGTAATCCTAAAAAATAAACATTTGTACCAAATGACACTTTTTCCGACTGAAATTACAATTTATAAACTTACTATAAACTGCACTCAAATCATTTATATTAAAACAACATTAGAAACGTGAAACGATAACAATGTTCAGAGACAATATACTTTTCCCGTTTTGGGTAGGTATTCGCTAGGTTGCTTCTTAAGTGGTTCAAGTTACTATTCCATTAACAGTATTTCCCGCTTCGTCCGTTTCTGAATCAGAATTCCATTAACAAAATACGTAATAAATAAATTACGCTTCTATTTGAATAAGATCTCGAGGTTTAACGTTAACGAACGAGGTTCTACTACTTTACCAGCGGCGACAACAGTTGGTGGATAGGTAATCCAATACTCTAACGTACATCTCCGTTCTATCCATTTTCAACAAACGAAAATCGTCGCATGCGGATGAACGGCGTAATTAGAAACGAAAGCTTTGCGGTTTGGTGACGGCAAAAGCTGGAATGGTTGCCGGCGAACAGTGGAGAAGAGAGAAATTAGAAACAAACAACAGTTTCGGTTTAGATGTGGGGAAAAATAATGAGACTCGAATTACAGCAGTCTAAATTTTAACGAATCTGATAGAAGTAACGATATTTTTTGTGGTTGAGAATTTGAACGTTTGCTGAAATAAACTGACTGATTGGATTTAATGGAAAATTCTCCTCCACTCTACTGTTCTGATTTATGTTACAAGGGGCATGTGTAAGGATTAAAATATTTGAAGTTATTGCAAATATTGCTTTAGTTTGTGACTGGTAATTCACATAATGCCATGTCCACACCCAAACTACATATAGTTAACATGTTGCTGATGTATTTGATTTACAAAATGTGTGACCACAATACAGCAGTTATCTGTGACAACATGGACGACGAAGATTTGTTATATGAATATCACTGAAAGCTCTGCCAGAATTCGTAAAAAAGAGGGAAAATATAAAGGAAATCAGTTATTAGCAGATATAACTAACAATGACTTATTATTCGGAGAATTGAGAATTCATGGTTGCTTAGTTTTAGGTAATTTTTGATCGTACGTACACAAAGAAACATATCTGCGAAATGACATGTAAATCACTGCTTAAATTGTAGTAAAAATGCTGTAGATCAAAAAATGTAAAATGTGTTATCAGCGTTATTAGCTGCTTTATTGCAATTACGCAGTAATCTTTTCAGACTAATTCAACATAAATAAAAATCACAACTGTAAAAGTACATTGGACTACGTAAAATATGTGAATATACATGTGTAATAGATCTTCATACATAAATATTAACGTTTGATATATGATTATTAATTATACTAATTATAAATTCAATTACATTTAAGTATTTTATATTAAGGATGCCAACTGGGGTTAATAAACAAACCAGGTATTCAGTTTTTCTCAAAATTTTGCTTTTAAATTGCCAAGTACGTTGGTTTTGCCGTTTTATATTATTTGCCGAAATGTCTTTTTGTAAATGTTTGCACAACAGCGACATTTATTTATATAGGGAAGAAAATCACAATTTTAAAAGTCAACTTAGCGGCACAATCTGTAAAAACAAACGAAACATTTAGCATTTTTGTGCACTTTATACTAAAACAGTTTGTTTTGATTTGTTAGGTTTCAGAATAAGCGCGCTGACGTAGTTTTAAATATAAATATATTCGAAAATTGGGATAGGATTTTATTTAGCTACATATGTAATATTTGATTTTATGTGACAAAGAAATAAATTTTGTAAAATCATCGCTTATCCAAAAAACGAAACCATTGTGTTCTAAGAAGTCAAGATCTGGAAAAAAAGGCTTCCAAATAACGAACACCTAAATAAAACAAACAAAAAATTATAATTTTGACAAGTTATTAGTCCAAAAATTATTTTCCTTCCCTGTATTTCTACAATAAATAAAGAGATAAAAGAAATAAATAAATATTAATATACAACAATATTCTTTTCAAAATCAAATTATGTTGATAAATTCAGTGATTTTACATTGAATTATGAATTTTGTGTTTCTACCTTTCTATCAACAGCTTTATATAACATTTGTAGTTGATAATTATGAATATAATTTATAGGGAATGTAGTTTGAAATAGAAAAAAATAGATTTTATTTACGAACATTTAGTTAAGTATAAAGCTTATGCGTTTATTCGGTCAGTATTCATAATCTACACAAAAAAACAAATACAAGATAAAAACCTTTTTGAAAAGTGACCGGCATTAGTGACCGGAATATTAACCGAAGGGTCAATTATCTTCCAGTTAATATACCTCTTCTCTGTCTTTATAGGTACATTTTTGATTTTCTACAATCTCCAAAACTCAGTTTTTTAAGTACGACTGCATTCCTTTCATTGAGTTTCGATAAACATATCATGCCGCATCAAAATTTAATTTAACCTCTTATTGATCCAACTCTGGGCTTTTTTAAATGCATTTTGATGGCCTAGCTGCAAAAGCACGTATTCCCTATGCTTTAACGAAGGTAATAGGTACGTGGTATTGCAGCTAGCGATCGATTTGTTGAATCACTACAAGCTAAGGATATGATGCTCGCAACAATTTGTCCAGATCCATAAATGATGACATGTCTTTTATAGTTTTGAAACATGGTCTGTCTCGAGTGTAAAACCGCGATCTGTACATAGAATACGTAACTTATATGTAACTTTGGCGAGGACACAGCTGCACGTTATCGTAGGTTTGTACCTTTTTATATTGACATTAGATTACTGGAAATGTTAATTGTGAAACGTAAATACGGTAGTTGGGAAAACTTAATTTAGTCTTTCCTCTAGGTAAGATTATTACGACATATCAAGAGAGAAACCTGGGCTGCTTAACTTAAATCTAAGGCTAAATTAGACGTTTCAACTGCTTGACTAAGATACTAAGAAATATACCCGCTCATAACTCAAAGTTTCTGCACTTGCTACGATTTCGTCTCACGCCAAGTCTTTTTTAAATTTAGAGTTACATTTACAAGTTATATTCACAAACTACAATTTTCAATTTGAACAGTTAATATAATATAGTCCAATAACAAAATTCTGTCGATATGTGCACAAAAGTCAATCTGAAATTTATATCTACGGTTCGTCATCGAGTAGATCACCTATTGTCTATTTTTTTTTGCCATATCACCGCAAAAAGCAATTTTAAACAACGGTGTGCCTGAAATTGAATTCACGTGCGCTCGGTTTTTACATAGGCTACTGTGAATGGGTCTTATCAGATTTATTTGTAACGTCCATACACAACGAACTGTACCGAATTTCATGCTTTTCAAGTTGAGTTCAAAACGTTGTCGTGTTCCCAAACATTTATTCATATTTCTGCATAGACGTACCCGTCTATATACAATAATTGGCATAATTTTTGTGATAATTATTTTATTTAACAGGGGAGGAATGTGATTATTGCTATTACTCTGTTTATGGGATCAACGTTATCGCGCGTTAGTCTGCGAGAGACATTCTTATCGCATATACATAATTCGATACCATCGTCTTGAAGGTCGATTACGCGGGAATAATCTATATTCTTTATGACATAAATTATTCTACACGAGGTCCCTGTGAAAGTTTTTAATGGTGTTTATTCCCATGCATTTGAGGGCTTTCTTTGGTAACAAATTTATGACTTTTGTCATAAACTGTAAACAGTTGGTTAAAGTCTACATGATATTAAAAATTGCTAAATTTTCTCTACAGTTTTGCTAGAAATTGGTAGTTAAAACTAAATATTTAATAGCCGTAGTATATACTTACATGGACAACCCAATCCTTAGGATTGTGGGCGTTTGTTCCGCATATATACAAGGTGTTCCCGTTTCCCATTGACTGGATCACCCTGATGTGGTTACGGCAATCAAAATGCTGCAACAAAAACATATTTTAGAAAACAAATAAAGTACATTTAAGATTCATATTTAATATCATTTTTAACGTTGCGGAGATATAGTTAAAGGTGGGTTTGGCTTTCCTCTTAAACTAAAGTGAAGATAAATAAAAACACGCCTGGTTGAGCGGTATTTGAAATAATTATTGTCCTTGACAAAAATACATAACGAAGGTTACATAGGGGGTCTGTAGTTACGCTACAGATAGATAACCTTCCAAAAGAAAAAGTAGAATAGAAGGAATATTAATTTAGTGTTCATCCTAAAACAGTGTCCAGGATGTAAAATGTTGTAGATATTAGATAAAAATGTGAAATTTTAAGCTTTAAAGCTTAGTGTTGGAGAGTGAAATGTTTTCTTGCGATAAACTGTATTTAAAAAAAATTGAAGTTTTCTATCATAATTTTGTGGAGTTTATGATGTTTCAAGTCAGAGTAAGAAAATTTTATAGAATCGGTATCTTAGCGTGTACAATATTAGGTACAATATTAGAATCAGCTTTTATATATTTAATGCATGTATAACGTTGTGCTTGTAATTTAAGTAACGTGAATGTCTTGGAGATTTTTGGATAAAAGAGCAGTGGTGAGATTGGCTTGTGATCTGTAAAAATTGAAAATTTATTCCTGCTAGATAGAGCCGGAAGAAATTAATTCTCCGTTCTGATTCACTTATCCCTATTAGTTAAAATAGCCACGATTAACGCTGTTTCGTTTAGTGCTGGAACTTATTGGAACGTATCCTCCGCGCTAAGCGTGGTCTTACTGTATTTGATTCCCGTGATGTCATTAGAAGCAATTCTCATTAAAATTTTATGCGTTTTCTATTAAATTAAAGAGAAAGTTTGACAATGTATGCGTATCACTGAAAAACGCCATAAGACCTTATTATTCTTTGCATTTTACACCCGTTCTGATATGTATGCAGTTTCCCCGAACAAATGAAATTTGTCTAATCTAACCACTTCCTAAAAGAAATCGTCAGCACGAAATTCCCTCGAGACGGTGCAGCTATAACATGCCAATTCGAAGAGCAATCGACCGATCTGTTCGGTTTTTACGGGAACCGGACTCCACAGAACTTTTTCCAAACTATATAAGAAGTTGTCCCCTTGGGAGCAAAAGGATCTATAAAGCGGAGTGTATATACCCGGTGGGCCGACGGCTACGTGTTCCTGAAGCTCGCCGATATACATTCCGCAAAAATTCCTTTTGTGGCCGTTTGTGGTTTGGTGTAGGTGAGCATTAAAACGGGCCCGTTTTAGGCCGGTGTTTCGGCTGGGCTGGGTCCCGCAGGATGCGAAGGCGTCGGCGGTCGGAAAGGGTTGCTTTCGTTGATTTGCAGCAGTAAGGGAAACGGGGAAGGCGACCGTCGTAAAAAAAGGGAAAACAGGACGTTCGTTGAATTTACAGTTACGGTTTTTCGTGTAAGCAGATTACGTTCGCGACGATTTATTCCCGTTTTTCTTATTCATGCTCTTTTGTTCCACAGCCCGACGCGCCGAGCTCCAACCAACGTCTTAACGACTTTCATCCCTCTGCAAAGCGCATATGTATAGTATGTATGTAGTATGAGTGGGGCAAATTCTACTCATGAGTAGAGTTTTGAGTAGATTACTCAATACTTCTTTTTTTCAATTTTGAGTAATGAGTAGATACTCAATTATTATTTGTTAAACACGTTAAATGTGCTATGTATGCACTCACAAAGTAAGCCGAAACACAGTATTTAGAATACGCACTCTTCAATTTCTTTTGAGTAGATGTAATACTTTGAGTAAAATACCCAAATCATTTTCAGTAGATACGTACTCTGAGTAAAATACTCAAATCATTTTAAGTAGATGCGTAATCTGAGTATATCTACTCAAATCGTACTGAGTAGATGCAGTACTCTGAGTAAAATACTCAAATCGATTTGAGTAGATGCGTACTCTGAGTAAATATACTCAAATCGTTTTGAGTAGAGTACTCAAGAGTATTAGTTTTACTCAGTACTCACGTATTAAATACTCACCTAGAAATCCACTCAAGTAGTGCCTCACTCTGGTATGTACCTTTATTTTGCCGAAATGTTCTAGAATTTCCATCTTGGAGAAATAAAAAAAAAACAACGGTGGGATTGAGTAGGTTCATTATTTTAGTTTGATGCACTAGCAGAAAGAAACTGATAATTTTAGAACGATCTGTCCTAATCATATGGACAATGAGATGACCTGATATTAGCTACTTAAAGGTTTAAATTGTGGTTAATATTTATCACAAACAGTATTTAATGCTACGAACAATAAGGGGATATTCAAAACTGCAATTATTTGTTTGATGGTTTTGACGAGAAAAACTGTATTCCTGGTATCTTTTACTTTTTTAGGCGCATTTCAAAATCATAAACATTTTCCGTAGGTTTCTGTACGATGTTGCTGTTTAAGTTAATTTCTTATATTTGATGTCTTCGCAATTATACAATCCTACCAAATTGGAGTATTAGACATCTTTGTTTTCCTCAATTGTATAACTTTATTTAGATTTGTTTGGTTAAATAATTGAAGACTTTTTTTAGGACAACATTTGGCAAAATTTTATTTAAAACATTGCAATAAAAAAGTTATTTAGTCATATTTGTGGTATTATACTACATATCCATAAACCAACGAATAATGTCTACAGAGCGTTATGGTACATTAAAAGATTAATCGAAAGTCCTTATTCTTGTTAAAGGTTGAGCTTTCCTCTTTGACAAATAGATCATCAAAGTTACAGTAATTCTTTAAATTTGAATGAATTCTTTTACGGCTACATTTGAAAAAGATACATATAAATATGTTACTCTTTAATTTATTATTATCTGCAGTAATACCTTATAACAACAAAGGAAAAATTAAAAAAAAGTAAATGTTGCCCGAATGTTAACAAGTCGCAGTATCCACTTTTCATAAAAAATCCTGAAATGCATCATTTTGAAGCTACAGAGAGTTCAAAAGTACCGGAAGTGGCACTCTTAGGGTTTTCTTAGATTGGTCTTTTGATACCACATAAGTTTCATTGTTTTTTTTTTTTTCATTTAACGTGTATGAACGTACTAATAGCTATGAGAAAAATTAAAAAGACAGGTTTTCATTATCTATGTTATAAGTATTGACACAAACTTGACTTTAGTCTATTTTGTTTCATCAAATTATAGTCAGAAAAACTTTGTGGTTTACGTTGACAGTAAGATTGTCTTCTTCAATTTCCACCTAAGTAAAGTTTCCAGAACATGTTGAAGTTGGGGGTGATTGGATAAATGACATTATTCCTTTTATGCATTTCGGATCGTTAAACCGTCCTAGTGTCATCTGTACCTCCACTTCAGACATTTAAACCATTATTATCGAGCCCGGATCACGTAGCGCCTTTAAAATACACACTTTTCCGTGTTTTCCACTTTAAAAGCGGTCCTTGCAAGTGTCTTCATTCCGCAATTCTCGTCCGTACAGTCACGGGAAATAGGGTCGTCGGCATTGTTTCCGCCGACGTTTGCAGGAAACAACCGAAACTGCACACGGCCCGAGAGTAAAGTTGCCAAAGTTGCCATTTCTAAAACCAGGGGTCGCGCCGGTTTCTCGGAGACCCTCGCTCGCGCCGTAGCTTTTACATTTAAGGTATATATACATATATATGTGTGCACGCCTTTTTATTTTATGGCGTTTTTTGGCGGCTTCCTCTATACCTCGAACTGTTTCTTATCTCGCACGATTTCCCTCCCATTGGTACAGGTACGAACGTGGAGTGCTCACGTTTCGATGACGTCAGAAATGCACAAGTTTCCTCGGTGAAGTCGGTGTGTGCAGATGGGAAATTTTATCTCCACATGAAAACTCAGACTCAGGTAGCGCTGTAGCAGCGAGACGAACACAAAGACCTTCCTTAATTCAATGCACTCAGCAATAAAAGCAATGTCTGAGTTTAAGCGCTTAGGCAGCGTTTCCCTTAAAACAGTTTTATTCGTTATAAGATATACCGATATAGCTGCATTCTGGGTTTCTTATGCTGCATGGACTTCTAACGATATCTGTCGAGCATTACTTACTCGTTTCGAAGGATCTGTATTCTACAATATAAGATTCTTACTGCACTTATTTTGCTTCTAAATGTTGTTCATATTTAACAAATAATAATATACTCCGTGTAAAATTTTATTGTTTTGCCATTGCTAACTAGTGAAATTTTCTCGCTAATTAGAAAAATTACAAGAGTTAGTACGTTCTACAACCTAGTCCAAACTAAAACAAAACTTAAGAAGTCTGAAGATGTGCATACATATGCACTAGAAATATCAAACATCTTAGACCACAAAAATTAAGAACTATCCGTTATGCTCCAACTATTCCATCTGACGTATTGCATATCTACAACAAGCTACCATACGAATATAAAAAAAAACTTAAAATAGACACTTTCAAACTGAAAATAAAATTACTGCTAAGAAGAACAAAATTTGGAACACAGCACAGTGACAAACAACAACACAGCACCCTCAAAACCATCAGCTCGAGATAGGACATCCATTGCCAATCACGTGGCAAAGTATGGAGGAGAAGAAAACATTTACATATATACCGTGTGACCCACGGCATAGGTACTCGCTAACTAAATCGATTTTGGTAGAAATTGCATTAGTGGTGCCCTCTAGCGTGATTTAATTGGTTTTTGGCCAGTGAGTCATTTTTTTTCACGGGTACCCAATGGCCACACTCTGATTATTCGATAGAAAACATCTTTCCGATTACAATGACACCAAATACTTGATATTTGATTGAAATTCTTAGCATACAAACGGTGGTAGAAGGAAGGAAATCGAAAACAATATCTACCTAATGATCTAAGTCAGCGCACAAGTCAAAGTCACTCAATTGACTAGCCGATGGAAGTACCCTGATTATGCGAGGAAAAACATTATTCCGACACAATGTCATAAAATTCTCGATGTTTTGCTGATAATCGTAGCGTAAAAATGCTACGTTTAAGAGTACTTCCTTCGAGTAGTTCATTGAGTGACTTTGACTTGTACGCTCACTTTGACCATTATCATTTTTTTTTCGATTTCCTTGCTTCCAACAACATTTTACGCTAAGAATGTCAATAACATATCAAGTATTTGGGGTATCATAGTGGTCGGAAAGATTTTTTCTATCGAATAATCAGGGTGTGGCCATTGGGTACCCGTGAAAATAATGACTCATCGGCTAAAAACTAGAGGGCACCAGAGATGCAATGTCGGCCAAAATCGATTTAGTTAGTGTTTATTGGGCAATTTTCGAATATTTTCACCAATTCCTAGCCACGTAGATTAATACACAAAACAGTTATTTTTGCGTTGACTTGGTGATACAAATTGACGATCGATGTGTTTTTGTGTTTAGAATGTCATCCTGATTGAAAATGTCACACAAAGAATATACGGTGCCATTTAAAATTTCTGTGATGACGTCATTTCCGGAAAAACCGGAAGTCATATTAACCTCAAGAGTATCCCAAAGAATGGCATTTTTGTCTATTAACACATTCCCAAATTTCATTCGTACAGATTTATAGACAACAAAAACAAACAGGAGTACCTATGGCGTGGATCACCCGGTATTTATTTATTATAAATCATGTATTCCTGAATAAATCTATTACACTTCAAAAAAACAACAAAGAGTGATTTTGTGGACAAAATCATCTTCAGCACGAAATTTTCCATTACGGTTTTCCAAAATTTTCTTTAATTCAAATAAATGCCTTCACTCAAATAAATGTTGTATCAATAAGGGTTGTACCATGATTGTACTGGTACTGGGTGAATGAATTGAATGCAATGAATGGTTCTGTTGGTTAAAGAAAGTAATTTGGTTCAAATTAATATGGACTTTTGATTGCCCTGGAGAATAAAAACTCCACGTTAGTTCGCACAAAAAACGGATGTCCACTCAGTTCGTCCCTTTAAACAGGGGGCCACACTGTTGATGAAGACACCCCTGCATTTAATTTATTTTTATTGTTTATTATCCCTAAATAATTTATAAAAATTAAGATGGATCGTCATACGCACCAATATTTTCTTATATTTCAGCGCCGTGTTTAATGGAAATGAGCAAAACTCTTCTATAAACCGAGAGTTACCGAAATTGGCCCAAAAAATTCCGTTAAGTTAACCCTGAAATACAATTGACGACTCAAATAGTATGAAGTACCGTTATTTTTACGTTATTTCAATAGGAATTATATATTTTTGGCAGTTGACATTAAGTCATTAAAATAAAAACAATATGTACTTGTTAGTACAAACAGTATACCAGTAGATAACACCGACTTTTGCGTAACAACAGCTGCAGCCAAAACGACAAATAACTAGGAAATGCAGAAAAATAATACTTTTATTGATATATTTTGTGTATGAAATCATCCTTTACTTTGTTATAAATCTAATTATTAATCTATAATTATTAGAGAGAGCTTTTTTAAAAGATTGCCATCAAGTATTTTTATAACTTTCTATTGAAAACTGGTCAGTTAGCAACCGTACCCTCAAACCAAAACAAAACATCGTGTAGATCGATAAAATTTGTCAATTTTGTCTATTTTATATAGTTAAATCTTTGGCTGGTGCTTCTATTTTACAATCTAGCTTAATGGGAAATTGCTACCTGAATGAATCCCAAAACTTATCCACTTATCGGGCGTATAAATTGCGGCGCGTCTCTGACGTGACGGTTTTACATACAGTCTGCTTTATATGCAGACGTACCAACCATCCCAAAAACCACCATGCGCGTCGGCATCCCTAAACATCGGGAAGCAACCGAAAGTTACTACTATATGAATCTCTGCGCGCCCGCGTAGAAATCATTTTCTTGCATCTAATTTCGGGAAGTTCACTAAATCACCGCGATATTCCGGCGGCGTATGTGCGCCAAATTTGTATTCCACCAACGAGCAATAGTCGGCAAATACGGGCGGGTCGTTCCGTTTTAAGTTTATTAAATTTTCAATTCTAAAATCCTCAAAGCACGTGTTCGTTCGAATTGATAGAATTTTATCCATCAAGACATTTTATCTGCAGGATTTCTGAAATTTCTCCGTTTGTAATCTTACTATATTTTAATTTTAATATTTATACGTGAGTTTAGACTTGTGATCTTATCTAAGGCTACCATCGAAAAAGGCTATTTAAAATTCTCTTGTCTTGCTGCTGCTGTCCCATTCTTGCCATGTTCCAGCCGGGTCGGTCGTCTGCTATCCCAAAGCGGTTAGCACGTACCCGTTTTATATTGTTTTTATTTTACCGAGGGATGGAGCCGACTGGAAGCTCAAGAATTATTAATGCCAGAGCTACCTCGGTTCTCTCATGGTATGTAGTGTTTTGTGTGGTTCTTTGTTACACGGACACGACGACCGAATCCGGTAATGGTTCCTCAACTAAATCGCTAATACCGGCAACCGCTTCATCAATCTTACATAAAGCAGGTATATATTTCACACTATATATGGTGCTTCAAAAGGTATTGTAAGACATTTGAAGGCCAGGTAATTTTAAAATGTTCAAGAGTGATCACGGTTAGGAAAAAAATACCGCAAGTGTAGTTATATAATAACAAAACATCTGTCACATATTTCATTTTGGGCACTCATGCCGTTCTGTAACAGAGGACAAGTCCCACAGCTTTGAGAGTTACATTCCACAAATTAATAATGAAATGAACATTAAATAAAATTAAAATATACAATTTTTCAACATAAGGGTGTTATTAATACAAAACAAATCTAAACAAGAAGCACTAACACTTCACTCACTGCGCTCTCCTTATTACACATTTCACTGAGTCACTAGACTAGTTTGAAGGGTTTACTTCTTTTTAGTCTTCTCACTAAATTCTGGTTGTCCAGTAGCTGCAGGGCCTCTACGTTGACGTGATGGCTTAGACGAGATTCATGGTCAGTGGCGAATCTTTTTATTGCTTGGATGATTTGTTGGATACCAAGATCACGATGCAGGTCGCTGTTCCGTATGAACCACGGACCGTTAACCATATTCCTTAGTACATTATCTTGGAATGTCTGGATTTCTTGTATATTGGAGCTTTTCGCGCAACCCCAAAGCTGGATCCTCTATAACCAAATCAGTTTTAGTACTTGGTTGTAAACTTGTAGTTTGTTCTGTACTGACAACTGAGAGTTTCTTTCCAGAAGCCAGTACAGTTCTCTGTATTTGACGCCAAGCTCTACTCTTTTCTTCTTAACATGTTCTTTCCACCTTAGTTTTGTATTCAGGGTCATACCCAAATACTTTACAATACTTTGCATATGGAACTATGGTGTCGTTAATCTTGACATGAGGTATGTACATGAGGTATGTATTCTTTGGTTTATGAACTTAATGCGGGCAGATTTCAGTTCTTGAGCGTGGGTTTCCATTTTTTGTTCCATTTATATATTTTATTACCAGCTTGTTGAAGATTCCTAGGAGATTCTTCAATAGTTGATCCCACTGCCATTAGAGCCGTGTCATCTGCGAATATGGCGACTGTTATATTTTCCAGCTGTGGTAGGTCAGTTGTATGTAGCAGTTAGAGAATTGGTCCCACTCCACTACCCTGGGGTACCCCAGCTTTTACTTCTTTTAGTTCCGAGTATTCATCGATCTGTTTTATTCTGAATAGTTTATCAGATATATAGGATGTTAGCAGCTCAACGGATTGTAAAAGTAGAATACTCTTTAGTTTCTGTATCAGTCCTTCATGCCAAACCTTATCGAAAGTTTGTGTTACATCAAAAAACATTGTTGAGCAAATAAGCTTTTCTTCTAATGGTTTCTCTATGATATTTCTTATTCTATGGACTTGATCTATAGTGGAATGCTTTTTTCTAAACCGAAATTGGTGATTAGGTATTAGTTCCTTTCGCTCAATGATAGCTTTCGAAACAGCTTTAGTAACAACATAACGATCTTTTTAGTATAAAACCATTACATATTTCAGTCTGGGTGCTCATGGGATTCGCTAATTGAAGTTTGCTAAATTGGCGGAGGCGCCTCAGTTCCTTATATTAACATGGTGTTGAAAGTAAAACTGAAGAATTCCGTGACTTCCCTATAAAACTTTCCTCAGTTTCAAACTTTTCAAGATATTGATTCGGAATCGCCTATCGGATACATAGGATGTTAGCAGCTCGACGTATTGTAAAGGTAGCATACTCTTTAGTTTGTGTATCAATCCTTCGTGCCAAACGTAATCGAAAGCTTGTGTCACATCAAAAAAGATTGTTGAGCAAATAAGCTTTTCTTCTAATGCTTGATCTATGATATCTCTTATTCTATGGACTTGATCTATAGTGGAATGCTTTTCTCTAAACACAAATTGGTGATGTGAAATTAGTTCCTTTCTCTCAATGATAGGTGTCATTCTCTTTCGAAGCAGCTTTAGTAACAACATAATGATCTTTTTACTTTATCATACGCAGTATTATAAAGTATTGTAATCGTGCCGAAAAAAAAAATTGGGATTTTAGCGGAAATAGGTCTTTTTGGGTCCCCTGAACATTTTTGACCAAGGTACAAAAAAATGTCTGTGTGTGTGTCTGTGTGTGTGTGTGTGTGTGTGTGTGTGTGTAAACGATTTTTGTGGAGACGATTCCGGAGAAACTACTGAAGGCATCGGGACGAAAGTTCATATTTAGAAGTTTCATGACCAAACTTAGAGCTGAAAAGCTTTTGGTTGAAAGGGGTCCAAAGGATCTGGTAGTTTATTCTAAGCCTTTTTGAAAGATATTGCAAATGAGCCGCCATTTCTGTAATTTCGACAAAATAGTTAAATAATAAATTAAACTAGAGGAAATTTTGAATAATTTATGCCTATGATATTTTTTGGTAAAATTAATAGTTTAGCTTTAAGAGCAAATTCTATTTGATCGAGATCGGTCGCATCTGCATTGATATGAAACTTCAAAGTAGCCTGGATTTGACAAATATTTTTTTGTGCTGTCACCACAGAAATATCTATGGCTGTCACACTCGAAAACAGCTGATTTCATCAGAGGTTGAAGAACCGCTATGGAACGTTGCCGCTCTACTGCGGCAAAGTAGAAAAAACAAAATTCAAATAAAATAAGATCGCCAATTTGATTGTTTGTTGATAAGAAATATCAACCCGTTCTAATTGTAAAAACGATAATTGAGAAAATTGTAAATAAAGTATAGCGATGAGTATTGTTACGTTTTAGTATGTTGGTACGGATGTGACATCTACAGTGACATGAACGAATATAAATCTGTCAGAATTTGATTTAGCTTTTTAAACTTGACGTTTCGTAGAAGTGGCATCAACCTAACACTTCCTATCCAGAAATATATTCATTTTTAATTTTTTGTAAGTACGTATTTCTCAAAAAGCAACACAAAAAACGTTGATGTCACTCCTGCCGAAAACTACATAGCGCGACTCGCTCACATGCGACGGCGACGCTTCGCCTTCGGTGACGCGCCGCATCACCGGTCGGTGCGCTATTCCGTACTTTCGGCACTTGTGACATAAATAACTATTATTCTAATGACGTAGTGTAGGTAGTGTCAAGTGCTGATGCTTTGACAATACCTACGATTTATCTCAATAAAATAGATTCTCATGCAGCTAAACTATTAATTTTATATATTATATGATAAAGTCATGTGCCTGGCCACATCAGATTTTTTTTATATAAAACCATTATTTCAGTCTGGGTTCTCATGGGATTCGCTAATTGAAGTTTGCTAAATTGGCGGAGGCGCCTCAGTTCCTTATATTAACATGGTGTTGAAAGTAAAACTGAAGAATTCCGTGACTTCCCTATAAAACTTTCCTCAGTTTCAAACTTTTCAAGATATTGATTCGGAATCGCCTATCGGATACATAGGATGTTAGCAGCTCGACGTATTGTAAAGGTAGCATACTCTTTAGTTTGTGTATCAATCCTTCGTGCCAAACGTAATCGAAAGCTTGTGTCACATCAAAAAACATTGTTGAGCAAATAAGCTTTTCTTCTAATGCTTGATCTATGATATCTCTTATTCTATGGACTTGATCTATAGTGGAATGCTTTTCTCTAAACACAAATTGGTGATATGAAATTAGTTCCTTTCTCTCAATGATAGGTTTCATTCTCTTTCGAAGCAGCTTTAGTAACAACATAATGATCTTTTTTTATATAAAACCATTATTTCAGTCTGGGTTCTCATGGGATTCGCTAATTGAAGTTTGCTAAATTGGCGGAGGCGCCTCAGTTCCTTATATTAACATGGTGTTGAAAGTAAAACTGAAGAATTCCGTGACTTCCCTATAAAACTTTCCTCAGTTTCAAACTTTTCAAGATATTGATTCGGAATCGCCTATCGGATACATAGGATGTTAGCAGCTCGACGTATTGTAAAGGTAGCATACTCTTTAGTTTGTGTATCAATTCTTCGTGCCAAACGTAATCGAAAGCTTGTGTCACATCAAAAAAGATTGTTGAGCAAATAAGCTTTTCTTCTAATGCTTGATCTATGATATCTCTTATTCTATGGACTTGATCTATAGTGGAATGCTTTTCTCTAAACACAAATTGGTGATATGAAATTAGTTCCTTTCTCTCAATGATAGGTTTCATTCTCTTTCGAATCAGCTTTAGTAACAACATAATGATCTTTTTAATATAAAACCATTATTTCAGTCTGGGTTCTCATGGGATTCGCTAATTGAAGTTTGCTAAATTGGCGGAGGCGCCTCAGTTCCTTATATTAACATGGTGTTGAAAGTAAAACTGAAGAATTCCGTGACTTCCCTATAAAACTTTCCTCAGTTTCAAACTTTTCAAGATATTGATTCGGAATCGCCTATCGGATACATAGGATGTTAGCAGCTCGACGTATTGTAAAGGTAGCATACTCTTTAGTTTGTGTATCAATCCTTCGTGCCAAACGTAATCGAAAGCTTGTGTCACATCAAAAAAGATTGTTGAGCAAATAAGCTTTTCTTCTAATGCTTGATCTATGATATCTCTTATTCTATGGACTTGATCTATAGTGGAATGCTTTTCTCTAAACACAAATTGGTGATATGAAATTAGTTCCTTTCTCTCAATGATAGGTTTCATTCTCTTTCGAAGCAGCTTTAGTAACAACATAATGATCTTTTTTTATATAAAACCATTATTTCAATCTGGGTGTCATGGGATTCGCTAATTGAAGTTTGCTAAATTGGCGGAGGCGCCTCAGTTCCTTATATTAACGTGGTGTTGAAAGTAAAACTCAAGAATTCCGTGACTTCCCTATAAAACTTTCCTCAGTTTCAAACTTTTCAAGATATTGATTCGGAATCGCCGAAAACGCCAAAGCATCAGAATAATATGGGTGAAATTGAATGCTGCCAGTGTTCACTTAATGCTTATGATGTTCCAGCCTAATGGATCTGCAAGTTTGGGTATGTCGTCGGCGGGGCTGGTAGTTTGAAAACTGCATGCATGCATTACGGTGAAGAATTGGGTCGAGCGTATGAATTATTGATGAAAACGCTCTCAATCAATAGTCCATTGTTTGTGCCAATGGCCCATTAATGCAGTTATCAGGTATTTTGGGCCCGGGGATTTAAATTGGAAATTAGGACGGAATTCGGTGGGTTGAGGTTTTATATTTTTTCCTCGCTCGGGGAATCCATTAGCGACTTTGCATAAAAAATATTTTATACGTATGATTTCAGGAAGGTCGTAGCGGGTAACCGGGCCGGGTTGATTACTGCGTCTCCTCGGTGATACTCGAATGCGCGCCGCATTTTGCGCTCATTGTCGCGGAGGGTTGCGAATTTGCATCACTGGGTCGACGTGGCAACTTAGTAACACACATACAGCATCCCGCTATGCAGTGGCAATCCATTAGATGCACTTTAAACTGCAATCTAAGCGGACGGCAAATTACTCCTAGTTGCCCGGGACAAACACTGCCCAAAACGGTCCGCCGGAATTTATTGAAGTTTTCTTGATTAAAATTTGTTGTCTTGCCAACTTCAGTGTTAGCGGATACAGTACCCAGCGTTAGAAGTTAGAGATCATGCATTAGCCAAGTTTATGGAGCGAGGCCTCTCTACAGCCTGACAACAATTTAAACTTGACTCTGCGTGCTTCGCTATACAGTCCACCGCAACTATCTTAGTTATACACTTCGAATTTATGCATGAGTATAATAGCTAAAACATACGAAATAGATATACTGTGCATTTTATCTAAATCTGAACATAGACTCATGGTTAGTGTAAAATTGACAGTGTCAGATTATGTAGATACAGAAAGGTCTACTTTGTAGTCTTACATTAAATTTTCCTATTATTGGTTTTATCATTTATTTCGAGAATAAAAAGGAACAGAAGAACAACATGTTAAAAGGACGAAAATGTAGAAAGGAACAAAAAGGATGAAAAAACGAAAAAGAACTAAAAACAGGAAAAGGACCAGAAGGACCAAATGGGGCCCAAAGGAGCGGAAAAGACGAAATAATTAGTATGACGAAAAGGGAAAAAAGACAGAAGTACCAGAGGGACTAAAAAAGACAAAAAGGGCGAGAAGGATGACAAGGACAAGCAGGACGATAAGGACAACAAACAAGACAAGGACAAAATAAAAAAAATATACTTTATTTCTATTAAAACAAAAACTAAAATTGAATTTTAGTGACGTCAATTTACTACATTAATTAATTTACTACGTTAATATACAAAAATAGAAAACAACTTTGTTAAAGCGGTTAGTGGTAATGTACCGAAGGTTAACGCTTTGATGGTGGGATTCTTGTTTAAACATAATCCTTATTTTTACGCTCTGGAACTAAGCAACGTGTAAAAAGTGCCTTGTAAGCATAACTTTGTGGGTTAGGTTAGTCCTAACCTTGAACTGTCAGATTATACATGGATCGAATATACGATAGATAACTTATTCTAGTCAGTTTACTTATGTCGAAGTAATCTTCACAACAAAAAACACTTGTATTGGCCGCTATTTATTTCATTTGGATTTCTACGAGCCAGTCTCAACCACTTTGTGGATTATGCATTATGGATTTATATACCATTTATAACCCATTTTTATGTAGAAATTGTGAAAACACGCATCATACAACACAATTACCAAACGACGACGATGTCGATGCTTACAGACCATATGGGCCGATTGGACATCTAGTATCGTGTGACGTCACAAGAATCACGTGATCTACGTACAAAGAAACTATCGTTGTTGCGGGACTTTGTGATTCAATTTTTAACGCTGATTTTTATGAAATATTGAGGAAATAACTACGAAAAATAATGCATTTACAAAGTAGAGTGAAGGAATAAACACACTAAGATGGTTCTCCAATAATAGTCAAATACCCTATTCTCACAAAACACACTGTATGGGTTTTGTAAGCAAAATATTCGAGAATTTAGGCCTTCACTTATTAATTAAATGAACGAATATTGACACCATATTCCTTTTATAACGTAGGCAGACGATCAGAAAAGATTTATTTTTAAATAGCAGCATTTTTAGTGGGTAAAAATAAAGTATTTCATTATAATTCCCGAATTAGTGAAAAGGTAGAAAGGTGAAATTTTTGACACTTTTGGGCTCTTTTACAATATAAACCCTTAAATGAGTGAAATGAAATCAATTTTAATGTGTGTTCAATAAACAAAGTTGAGCCATGACTTATTTTAATGTACGAATTAATGTTGGTACAAAAACACCAACTGAAGCTTAAATATTTAAAATCTTAAGGAACTCTGAATCCCAGACTGTAACAGACGTTTAAGTAACTTATGAATAAATATTTGACTTTCATCTAAACATGTTAGATAATTTTGTATTCACTGAGTGTAATACATTGTATCAGGTAAATTTTCAGTGGTATCCTAACGAGTTATACGAGAAATTGATGCACCCAATAAACGTAAAATGGGGTAAATCGTAATAATTGGCCATTGCCAGTTTAAACGATCGATTAAACAGAACAAAACCCGTACGAAACGATGAATAAATAACAATGAAGATGAAAGTGGGTGTCCATTAGGACTATATCGGAAAGCGTTTTAAAAACAAATTCTCGCATGAAAAACTCGCTTTGGTCCAATTACATCCGGGCCCCAACCAACGATATTCGGGTACTCTACCTAATTGTAAAAGCGAATCGTTCGATGATGTCGCACAGTGAATCGGAGAGAAGAGCGAAGCCGCGCCGTGCTGTGCCGTGAAGTTGGTCTAACCCGTAAATCAACAACGATCAAAATAGAAGATTTACTTGGAGTTAGTCACGCTGGCTGTGCGCTCGATCACAGTTGCATTATTTATTCAGCGTGTTTGTGTGATCTGAACGCGCGAGTAAGGTTGTTTTGCAGTCGAACAGTTCGTGACGAGGTGGCGTAAAAGTCGCCGTCGGAATTTTCGACCCAAAACTTTCCCGACTGATTTACGACCGATTTCCGAGTTAATGAATGGACGGGAGAGATTTTCAGCGCTCTTGTTTACCATAAAATTCGCGGGTTTAGAAGTTTAATTATCAAATTAAGTGAGAAAATTACGGGTTAACTCCTAGGGTAGGGAGCTGTTATGTGTATGTAGAAGTGATTTTAGTTCTGATTAGATAAAACAATATTTTTTTACTAAGCTTATCGTAACTTAACTTGCTGTTTGTTTATTTGTTGTTCAAATCTTGCATATAAAAAGAATTCAGATTAAAAAAATTCTAAATTGTTGGAGTTCGTGGGTGCCGTTTTGGTGTTTTTCATGTAACAATAGCGCTGATTCAGAGATCAAATACACACCCTATGAATTAGTTTTTTTGATAAAATTCCGTATTAACAAGTGATATTATTAGCAAACATCAACCTATCTACAATTTTGATAATTATTCGAACGAGTTAAATATAAACTAAAATCAGCATGGAACGATGCAGAAACATCTACAAAAACTCTTAATTGAATCTAAGCTAAAAAGAAAACATAAATTAGACACTATTATTAGCAAACATCAGCCTATCTACAATTTTGATAATTTTCTAACGAGTTAAAATATAAACTAAAATTAGCATGGGACGATGCAAAAACATCTACGAAAACACTTAATTGAATCTAAGCTAAAAAGAAAACATAAATTAGACACTATTATTAGCAAACATCAGCCTGCTTGTAAGTTTAATGATAAGGTATTACTAAAGAATGAAACAGACAATTCCAACGTGACATTAAAAATTAAGGTACTGTGAATACTAAAATAGTGAAAACAAAAGAAAAAAGGATGCGTAGATACGTGGTCCTGTATTATTATGTTTGTGTTACATAAGAAAGTTTTAACATTGTCATGTGAAGTTTTATTTTATTACGGTGATGGTGTAATGGAATAATTCTTATTATTATTGATACGGTTATATTAACATCACTTGTTGTTTGTTTGTTTTTTGTTACGGTAAAATCTTGTAATCGATATTTTACCGACGTCCAATCGAGTTGAAATTTTGCATTTGGACAGATTTCCCGTGACAAGGGGTGCATCAATAAAATAATTTTGGAAAATTTTCTGAAATTTAAAAATTTTATCCAATCGATTTGAAATTTTGTATCCGGACAGCTTTCCGGTGACAACTCATTACACAATCAACAAAAATTTGAAAATTTTCAAGATGTATAAAACACATGTTCACATACGTAGAAATTTTGCATGTGGGCAGATTTCGGTGACAATGAATAAACAAATCAACAACAACAAAATTTTAATTTGGACAATTGTGAACAAATTTTCGATGACAATCAATAAAAATAATTGAAATTTGAAATTGTTACGCATTTTAAAAAAATATATTTTTTTGCATAAACTTATTTTATTACTATGCTTATCTTAACTTCACTTGTTTCTTTGTTACGTTAAAATATTGTAAAATATTGTAGTAAAAGTTCTAAAATTTTTTAGAAACTTTCATTTCTAGAAAATTATTTTATAAAGCGGAAAAATGTATACAAATATTTCTATCGATGTACAATGGAATGAACTGTATGTATAAGCAGGCTCAGTACTATTAGGAATGTTGTTACGTGTTGTTAAGACTTAGGGAATGAAAATGTGAATGCGCTAGATCCGTAGTTGCAATTACTAATATTAATTAGACACCAACGAAGAATAATGTAATTTATGGGAATAAACGTATCATAAGTTACAACGTTTGAGTGACAACCCTTCCGATATACGTAGCATATCACACAATATTTTACCTACTCAATGTGCAATCGAGTTAAAATTGCTTGTGGATAGATCCCCGGGTACGATGCATGAACTCACAACTTTTTTTTTAATCAAAAATTTGAAAGATTTGTCGAAATTTATTTATCTTTGTAGAATATTCTTCAGAACTAAAGAAATATAACATAACATGACATGACTAACAACATTTTACACATGATTATAATCAACAAAAGTCAAGTTTTTCTCCAATTTTTTGACATCATGTGGAATAACATAGGAACTTGGGCAAGTCTGAAGTATTCTGTTACAAAGTTATATTAAATCTCAACATTTTGTTTATAGGAATGAACCACCTGGTTTTGTAGAAGCTACCATACAGACTAATGTATTTAATAACAGTAATCATTTAGTGTAAGATAATGACCCGCAGTCAACGTCACATTATTTCGTTGGTGAATTGCTTCACAATATATGGAGAAAATAAAGAATATTGGTCAAAGATTACAAAACTGAAGTTAAGAGTTTAGCAAAACTGGTTTGAGCGTACCCTTAATTTTGCCGGACAGTGTATATCTAAAATGGTGACGTAAACGTTGATATTTTGATTATTTTAAAATGTAAATAGAGTTTTGTGCAACTTTTCAAAAATTCAGCTATGGTGTGAAAATGCGAAGATATTTGGAGATTTTTTTTCGACGGTTGCTTCATCTGAAAGATGACAAAAGTGTATTGATAAGAAAAACAAAAACAAATAAATATGTCAAACAATAAATATGTTGCGCGCGCAACTGCTAATTATTATTTATTCGTTAGAATATTTGTCAAATTATGTTCGTATAGCAAATTAAATACTTTGTATGTACTTAACTTTGCGAAAGTATGTTAATTAGTGGCATAAAACTGAAATTTTAACTAAAAACTATTTGTGAATGGATGCCAATTAATTCAAATAAGTTACTAAAGTAATACAAGCCAATAAGTCAATTCAGTTTAATTATAATAAAATATACTCCGTTCAGCAGGTTTGTGGTAGGTGGCGCTGCAAATACGAGCCCAAATTACATAAAAAATACGTCAATAAATAACCAGTTGCACAGAATTTATCCTCTAAAACTTTTTATAAAATTCTTTATCGTCCCTTTAAAAAAAAAAATAATCAATCAAATTTAAACAGCCGGAATGCTAGCCAATTTGATTTATTAAATAAATAAAAATGAAATCTGATTGGTCACTGCATTGTAAGAGCAAAACTCAAAAACGATGAAAATTATAACCTTTTTGAGTTTATAATTTAATATCTGAATCTATATTATAAATACCACATGTTACTACAGTTCTATCTAAGTAAGAATTTAAGAACATTTGTGATAAAACATAAGTTCAACCACGGGCATGTATTAATTAATGCTGATGTACGCTCTGTAAACCTCGATGAAAAGGGAGCGGTTATAGAACACGTCGCAAACAGAGCAAACAGCACCTTAATTTCACGTGCGAGGGAGGCGTCTTGTCAGATTTACGTGTTCGGCTGAACGAGTAGGAAGCTTGGCGCAGAACTGGCGTTACTAGTACCGCCTCGGTCCGAATGTACACTTTATTATGAACATCTCGATCCTGAGCACGGCACGGGCCATGAGGCAGCCAGTCGAGCGCGACTTTTTAACTTCCTCCCTGCCATATTGCGCACCATTCGAACTAAAAGTCGCAATTTAATATTCAGCGAACAAAATCGCGACTTCAGCGCCGAAGTAAAACTAAGAATTACCGGTTTACGTTTTGTATGTACATTATTAAGAGTGGAATGAAATATGGGAGGTGCGAGGATAACCTTTGCATTTCCTTCATCGTATTTGCTCTGCGTGTCTACTTCTTTGACTACTTGCTATGAATTCTATATCGGATGGTTTGGAGAAGGAGGATTACACTGATGAGCTGACTATTTCGGGTACGAATGGAACGGTGAAAAGAAAAAGGCTGCGCATTACAAGGCAGAAAAGAAGGAGTGTTGAATAACAATCGGTTGTGTTAAAGTAATAAGTGAATCATCTGTATAATGTTATCGCTTATGACAGGGGCGGGAAAGTATTAAGTAAAAAATGAGGTTGCGTTATTAGGATGTGGCATCGTAGTAGAACGGGTGTATTTGTTAGCTATAATGCGGTAGATTAGGTAATGTCAAAAGTTCTAATAAAAATATATGTATAAGTTTGATACGCTCATTGTCATTCAAATTGCCCACTTATGCAGACAGCAAATTCGAAGATGAATTCACCTAGAATTGATCTAGAATTCACCTAATTCACCATCTTTCAGCCAGCACAAAAACTGAAGAACGAATAGTACAAAATAAAGTAAAACGACGCAGTAATAGATGCTGACTGACAGAACACACTAGACAGAGACTCGGGTCGTGTCTATCTAAGTGCCATCAAAGTAGTGGTGTTATTCAGATTATCCACAAATGTTATCACACCGCCATCTACAGTTGGGGTGTGTTATCATCAAATTTCGAAATCATTGCAGTAAAGCTAAATAAGAAGTTGCTGTTAACCCATAAGGAAGTGATAGGTGTGTACAATGATAAATAGCTATACCAATACAATGCAAGCGTCCTTCGTAAAACGTCAGAAATGAACAAACATGGCGCACACACATCTTTGAACGGCAGTGATACACTGCCGTCATTGTTAATGATAAGCAACATAGTTCTTCATTTTTCTCTGCTATAGCAGGATGGTTAATGCTTAAAATACAACGGTACCTTGTATTTTTTTATTATGAAGTGATCCTTAATTATGGGTGGTCGAATTGCATTTCTTTGTACATTAAACGCAATCAAAATTATATATTCCAAAGAATATGAATTTAGAGTAACACGATAGATTTGTGTTTAGTGTTAGTGTACAGGATATCTACAGGATAATATGATAGCCGATGTTGAAAAAATTACTGTTTGCGAGTTATAAACAAAAGTATGATTTTTAGGTATTTTGATATGAATACATTACTTTGCACATATACAGTGTGTCCCAATACAGGAATAACTATATGTATAATAACCTTAATTTCTTGAGAAAAGTGTATTTTTTATAAAGAGTTTTGATTCAACCTACGGGATGTATAACAAGGATTTTCTAAATCTGTCCATGAGCAAGTTATCATGTGAACATGTGAACATTGAAGTTAAAAATATCTTAAGAATAGCATAGTTGTTTTAAATGTAATCTTATGCAATTATCAAACTATTACAAGAATACGTACTAAAAACAATTTTTGCTCATAAAAATTAATCAACTTGATATTTTAGAGGAAAACTAGAAAAATTTGAAAATACTGAAATTATTTCTAACATCAATACAGAATTTATTACGTAAACAATATCTTAAGATTGTTTTTCTTGCATGAAGTACTTTATTATTGTTAAAAAATGAGCACATTTGATGGGCCATTTTGATGTGGCTACCGATCTATATTAAGTCAAGTAAACCACACGAAACAGTGTGCAAAGTGGCATTTCATAATCACAGAATGCTAGGAACGTTGAATTAACTTCCCTACTGTAAAGACCGTGGTAAATGTGGGAGACTACATGTCGTCAAGTCTAATACGCAACGTTGTCAAGAAATAACACGGATACTGTTCATATAGTGGAAATCATTAAACTGTATTTACGATCCAGTCGATTACGTAAGAGAGAAGTTGTGCTGTATACACTTTGATGTATAAGAGTTGTAAAACCCGGCAATGCACGCTTTACAATGAAAATAAAGCGACGGAGACGTCGTGTACGCAATAATTTCCAGTTAAGGTCGAGTTCGACGAACTTTGTCCGTGGCCCGAGAAAGAAATTAATAAGCCAATTACACGGGCAATTGATTGCAACGCGTCGCGCTCTTCGGATTGCGAGTTACGCTCATGCACGGAGCGCGCACGATGCGCGCCGTTTCAAACGGTTCGTGGCGTTTAATTTTAGCCGTATAAATCGCACCTTAAAGTCACCCAGGGGAGTCGCGACAGGGGCAGGTGTTGCGATTCCGCACCCGAGGACCGCGACGACTGCACCCGATAAAAACCAGTGAAACTGCAGCAGAGGCGAATTAAGCGAGATTTACTGCTCGGGGAAAACGTTAACTCCCGATGAGAAAGGGTTACGCCATCAACGAGAAAATTAAAGTTTGTAGGAGCTCTGGGATTGGTCAATCAGGAATGTAATGTATGTTTTGTTATGTCAGATGGGAAACGATAGGTTTGTGGACGTATTTCAATCTAATGATTTTTTAATTAAATTCACTTATTTTCAATACAAACTCACATTAAAATATCAATAAATACTTGTGCACAATATGTACTGCAGTTGGTGTGCGGTTTATTGCACCGCGGCGAGTGGATTCGTTGGCGTTCACAATACAAACGGCTTTCTTAGTTCATACATAGTAAAATCGTTGATTGCCAACGGCTATAGATAGTTAAGCATGGCTTAGTTGGGGTCATGACATCCAGAGGTCCGGGGTTTGAGTTTGACTCTGCGCAGGTCACTCGAGAGTGAGTTTGACAATCAGCTGATGGCTGTGACGTCACAATATATGAATAAAAAAAAACATTGAGGCCGCAAAAAAATTGAAAAGAAGGTGGTAAAATGAAATGTGCCTTGCAGTTTCTTTACGTTTCAGTAAAATAAACGTTCACAAGTATTATTTATATTGTATTTTGCAACTACAAAAGAATTTTAGTTTTTTCCATAATTCTTCTTCTAACTTTATTTATTACAATTATAAGTATGATCTGGGATTATTATCATTGAGTTCATTGATTAGAAAGAGTAAAATCTTAAATTAGATCGCTTGTAAAGTTTTATCCTTTTCCATACCTAATCTATAAATCATCATCCTATTGACGATGACATGGACGATGACATTATAGCCATTTAGTCCCCAATTGCTTTCACCGACTTTTTTGTTATAAACATTGCCTTTTTAATATTCCACATCAATGTTTCCTCTCCACATCTATATGTGAGCTTCTTGATTTGCACTACTAATAAAAGTAAATAAAAAGGGCTCGTGGTCTTGATGTTAAGCGTGCCAGTTTTTTTTTGTAAGCATCTGTTTATGCCAAATTAAAATGACAACAGTACACTACAGTAAACAATACAACCGTCGAGAATAAAATGAAATATTTGAGGTTATTGGAAATAAAACTATCGCTATATAGTCTGGGGGTAATTATAATAATAATAAGTCATTAACTATGCCAACGTTTCGCTCAGTTGATCTCCGGCTTCCTCAAGGCCTACAATAATGTAATATTTTAACAATTGGATACGGTGTGGTTATGTTCATTAATATGGTTTGAAATACAATTTCCCCTTACACTTAACTCATGTCATAATTAGTTTGGTATACTTTAAATTATTCAAATTCAATAGTGATATTATTGTATAGCAACAACTGTTGTATGAAAACATGACAAAAGTTACCATTAATTCTTTTTTAGGTTATAAGGTCATCGACTTGTTCTTTAATGACACACTGTCACACACCTATACAGGGTCCTGCAACTAAGCTCCCGTCTTCTGTAGCTCACTTACTCATTAAGCTAAGAGTTTGACATTTTGCAGGCTTACCCTGTACTTCAAGGTACAATTCAAGAAACTATTTTTTATTATACAGGGTGTTCCAAAAATGTGCAACGCCATGGTAATATATTTTTTTAAATTGCATGCTATACATTTTTCTACACATTTGGAAGCCTTTTATGGTTGCCTACATATCACCAAAATTTTATTGAAATCGGTTGAGTGACCGCAGCGGAAAAAAATAAAAACAAAAAAAAAAGATTTTGCATCGTAGGCTTTAAAAATCAATAAAAACCACAAAATGCACCTCGTTAATAAATGTTTGCGACCTGCTTATTAAGTTAGATGTAATAGTCTCGTTAACCAAGTGACATTGATCCAAATTATACAGGGTGACCAAAATCGAGTGTCAAACTTGTCAAACTTCAAAGCGTGTTATTGTTCTTATTTCAAATTGGAACCCATACATTTTTTTATGTGAAATGATGCAGAATTAAAAAATAAACATTGTTTCTAAATACAACCCCATCACAATTCCCAATATTTTAAAACTTATTCGCCAAAAACTCATTTTTCAACGTTTCCAACGGCAATTTTAGATAATAAATATCGTACGTGACGTTGAAAAACAATTTATTTCATAAAAAATAATAGACCTATTTTAGTTTTGAGTGTACTTAATTAAGTAGTTATTCAAATGCCAAATTTACTGCATAATTTACCTATAGCGGTAAGGACGGAAATGTGGCTATAGGTATGCAGTAAATTTGGCATTTGAATAACTACTTAATTAAGTACACTCAAATCTAAAATAGGTCTATTATTTTTTATGAAATAAATTGTTTTTCAACGTCACGTACGATATTTATTATCTAAAATTGCCGTTGGAAACGTTGAAAAATAAGTTTTTGGCGAATAACTTTTAAAATATTGGGAATTGTGATGGAGTTGTATTTAGAAACAATGTTTATTTTTTAATTCTGCATCATTTCACATAAAAAAATGTATGGGTTCCAATTTAAAATAAGAACAATAACACGCTTTGAAGTTTGACAACTTTGACACTCGATTTTGGTCACCCTGTATGATTTGGATCAATGTCACTTGGTTAACGAGACTATTACATCTAACTCAATAAGCACGTCGCAAAATTTTATTAACGAGGTGCATTTTGTGGTTTTTATTGATTTTTAAAGCCTACGATGCAAAATCATTTCTTTTTTGTTTTTATTTTTTTCCGCTGCGGTCACTCAACCGATTTCAATAAAATTTTGGTGATATGTAGGCAACCATAAAAGGCTTCCAAATGTGTAGAAAAATGTATAGCATGCAATTTAAAAAAATATATTACCATGGCGTTGCACATTTTTGGAACAGCCTGTATAATAAAAAAATAATTTCTTGAATTGTACCTTGAAGTACAGGGTAAGCCTGCAAAATGTCAAACTCTTAGCTTAATGAGTAAGTGAGCTACAGAAGACGGGAGCTTAGTTGCAGGACCCTGTATATTTTCAGTACCTACTGATTTTGATAGATTCTAGTAATTGTTTATGGTAACATACACATTTTATGACCTAACATACGAAAGTTGTTCGTGAACGGGACAGTTGAAATTTAGGATAATATTAATAACTTTTGTTTGTTAATGGATAGCGAATTGGCGTATTCGAATGGTTTCTTTTGGTGAATATAAATCCGTGCTTGAAAATTGTCTATCACGTCATATTATTGCCGTTTTCTTTGTTTCTTTTATAGAGACACATCACTTAAAAATAGCTGTGAATATTTCAAAAACATTTGCGAACAAATTTTAAGGATTTCAGGTAAAAGCCCAAAGATAGACCCTTTTGCAGTTTCTAGGACAATGAGTTCAATTGGTACCAATTTAGAATAAATCAACAATATCACACATTTTTACATTTTATCTCACTTTTTCGAAAAGCTTATGTCATAGAAAATTGTCCAGATATATCTTCAAGACAAATACTTAAAACCAAAAATTGCTGTGAATACTTCAAAAACATTTACGAACGAACTTTAAGCATGTCAGGTAAAAGCCCATAGATTAGACCTCTTGCAGTTTCTAGGACAATGAGTTCAACTGTTATAAATTTTGTATAACTCACAAATATCGAACTTTTTACATATTTACCTCACTTTTTCGAAAACCTCATGCGATATAAAATTGCCCAGATATGTCTTCAAGACAAATAATTCTACCCGAAACGCAATTTCAAATTTCATTCACAATATCCATGTTCCTTAGAGTTATCAATATTTGAATTTTATGGTATTAGGATAGCAAAAAGATCTTCCAAAATCAGTCAGAAAAATATGGGGTTTCCATAAAAAAAAGTCTCACTGGGGTTATAAGTAACTTACAATTGACGGTTGGTATTAGGATTTATCATACAAATGTGCATTTGGATAATTAAAAATCGTTCGAGGATTTTTTAAAATACCGTATCAGAAATGTGTGCAAAAATGTGTAATGCGTTAAAATCATTTTATTATGCGTTAAAATGCTATCCAAATGGGAAGTAATAATAAAAACTTAAAAAACGTGACAAAAAGTGACGTTGGTAGTTCATAAGTAATAGTCATAATATAATAGTTAGTTATGTACCAAGGGCATTACAAGGATGTTTGTGCCCCGAGGGTGACCGTTTTAAGTCGCCCGAGGGCATAAACATCAAGTAATGCCTGAGGTGCATACAAAATTTTATGTCCTACAATGGTTTTATTCCTCTGTTTAAATAATATTAATAAATATTTTGACGTTATCAAATGACATGCGTATCTACGGAGTTGAATAACAACACAAACAATTCGGAGTTGAGTGACAGGACAATACAGACAATTAATTGTCAAACTTATAACCTTAATCGCCAATAATTGACATTGATGACTTACAATTTGAATGACAAATATTTGATATATTTGACATATAACCATGGCAACCCTTAACGCCCGCGCGGGCGTTAAGAAGCAGATTTTGCCCCGGCATCTAAGATGTAAAATGACACTTTATGATCATGTAGGTAAAATATATAACTACGTGCTCGACTTGCTTAGTCTATACTCCATACCCTACTTTAAACATGTATAACAACAATTTCGTAGTTTTCTTTATCAAATTGACACCAAAACGAAACCAATATTCTTATAGCTTTCGATTACATGCTTCAATGTCACAATCAGCCTCAGATCAACGCCCTTGACTTAATGAAATAAATTTGCATGCCCATTCTCCTCGCTCTGTGGCGTCTGCAGTCGCCATATCAGATACCAGTCCCAAATATTGTATTTGCTAATTGAAATCTCTATCATACAGCCCTGCGTTTCACGCCGAAATGACGCAACTAATGCAAAATTGAAATTAATTTCGAAAGGGGGCGCTCCGACGACGACGCTTGGGTTTGTGGGCGTCTGCCTGACCTTATTTGTAATTCAAATGGTTCTCGCTCTTCGCCGCCAATTGGACAGCGCGTCAGTTTGCCGTTTGCGATCGCAACCCAAGTGCACGTGAGCACGATCTTTGCCCAAATGAAATGATTACAATGTATCGTTTGATCTGGTCCCGGTGATATCAGATGTAAATTGCTGTATGTCGAAGTTGGTTGCTTCTTCATGCTAATGGCTCAATTGATTGGTGGGTTACTCGACATGGCCCGGACAGAACTATCAGTAAATAGACAATTTCAGCGAACTGCAATTTCATACATGAATTGGAGTAACACGACACCGAACTAATATACAATTCCACGAAGGTGATAGATGGAAAATTAGGAATTTAGGAAAACATGTGGACTATGATCATTACTTCTTCATTTCTACTAAAATAAAAGGTTTTTAGCCTACAGATGTACAGCAAGTATTGATTCCTCACGGGTTGTCCAGCTGAATTTCAAATAAATTGATATAAAACGACAAAATGAGGCGAGAATGGTAAACAGGACGAAAACACACTTAAAGGACGAAAAGAGAGTAAACAAGAAAAATAAAAAAAAGATGAAAATGTGGTACGATTATAACGAAAAGAACGTCATAATTGGCGTACAATACAGAAAGGTAATGGATAAAAAGTACATAAACGACAAAATAGGCTAACTTTTGCCCCTTTTGTCAATTAATGATAAAAACGATGTAAAATTAAGATAAGATCAAGTATTACGTGAAGAACAAAATTAAAGAAAATTACAAAAGTTCCAAAAAAAGGATTAACCGGATTAACCCGAAATGACTAAACGGAAGATATTTACAAACTGGACGAACATGACAAAAGGATAAAAGGACGTAAAAAGACAATGGACAAATTTATCGAAAAGGCCAAAGAAAGGCGAAAAAGATGAAAAGTAACACAGTTCGAAAAGTACTAACTGGCTGTATAAAGGAAGAGAATTTTAAGAACAAACGAAATAGAAAAAATCAGGATCTGCCAAAACGACTAAAATGTGGGAAAAGTCAAAAATGGCAAAAATTGGAAACGCGAACTGAGAAAACGTAAAAAACAGAAGGCAATGGATAAAAAATACGAAAAGGGAAAAGGAACGCAAAGGACTAAATGGACATAATTAAAAAAGGAAAAAATGTTCCTTTTTGTTCCAGCTAGTCAATACACAGTACGAAAATAACAAGAATGATGGACAAAAATACATTAAGGACATAATTGATAAAAATGGCTAAAGGGCCTAAACGGATTTAATTGAAGAAAATTATAAATGAACCAAAAAGGGCTATTAGGACGTAAAATGATTAAGCGGGCAGAAATGACAAGACTGAAGATGTGACTACCAAGACGAAAAACATTACCGACGAGGCCAAAAGAGGACGAAAAGGATAAAAGTAACAAAACACGAAACAAACTCGCGGTAAAAAGCAAGAGCATTAAAAAAATTACGAAAATGACAAACCGTGACTAACAAAATATTATAAAATAGGGACTTAAAGGATGACACTAACGCTAAGAACGGCAGAAAAGGAATACAATACAGAAATGTGTAATGATCTATACTTGCAAATAATATTAAATTAGTGATTAGACGAAAGAAACCTCTTTTGATTTGCAGGATAAATATTTTATTTTAGTTGATGTGGCTCTTAATGATGTCAATCCTCTTGCAAATCTTCCGGAAAGTATGGATGGACGAAGTTATGTCAGTTGTAAATGTGTAATGTTCCATACGTGCAAATAATTTTAAATTGGTGATTAGACGAAAGAAACCTGTTTAGATTTGCAGAGATAAAAATTTTATTTTAGTTCATGTGGTTCTTAATGATTTCAATCATCTTGTAAATCTTCCGGAAGGTATGGGTGGATGAGGCTATGTCTGTTGTAAATGTGTAATGTTGCATACTTGCAAATAATTTTAAATTGGTGATTAGACGAAAGAAATCAAAAGAGGGTTCTTTCGTCTAATCACCAATTTAAAATTATAAAAACTTTCGTTTATTAAGTTTGGTTGTCTTATATTTTGTACCCATTTCTTCTTATTTTTTGTAAATTTTTTTGTCGGCTACGCTGTTTTATTAGGACATAGTCCTTTACCCCTATTTCGTCCTTACGTCCTATTTGTCCGTTCTGTTTTCAAAAGTATAGGGGTACGTATGCACACAAATAAGCAAAACTGCCGGTATATCCTTGTAAAATATTATTGTTATGTTTTGAACAAGAACGTCCTCGCCGTCATACACCAGTTTAATGACCATATTTTTATCAAAAAATCAAGTAATCCATCATTTGGCATTCGGCACTTCCTCACCATCGCGCTAGAGGGCGTACTTGATTGACGACGCATCTTTCAATGGAAGGCGAGAGCGTCAATGAGGAACGCTCGGTGCATCGAACGTTAAATAATCCGGGTATGTAGCGCGACGAAGAGAAAAAAAAACGTCAGAGAAAGAAAAACGGTGACGTTTAATTCAATGGAGCTTGTCAAGATAAACTTGACAAATGCGTTTTTGAACGGACCGCGACTCGCGCGCCACGCCAAAACGACAACAGCCGAGAAACCTTGTTATTACTGGATACTGAGAGATAAGCTCGAAAAAAAACGCGATACCGTAGTTAAGTGGGCTTGGAGGGCAACTCGACATGTTATTCTACTCTATTATTAACTTGTTTTAGCGTGTTTGATTTGTGTTAGTTAGGTACTATTTTTATTGCGAAGAAAATCACTTCCAAATTATTTATTACATACCCAGGTGCATCAATTATTACCGTTGTCAAGTTAGTCCCCACCCCCACTTTTGTATTTTAAGTAATTTTTTATGCAAATCGTTTGGGAATCGTTAGGGAGGGTTTGAGAGTAAATTTTTTCGCTTGGAGTACATGGTTTTTGAAAAAAGGAAAATTGTTTTTTATACCGTCAAGTTGGCCCCCCAACTTTCACATTTTGTGATTTTTTTATTGGAATTTGTCGGATAAGTGAGTGTAGTTTCGTCGTTTGGGAGTAATAATGAAGTTTAACTGCAAAGTAATATAAACGTTTAGTACATAACCTCACTGTTTAGGTTACCGTTGGAAAGTTACGCTAACGGCTTTGTTTTTCTATACATTTTACCCATTTCTTCACACATGGTTAGAATATGGTTAGGGAGGACTAAAAATGCCACTTTTTATATCAGAGAGTGCATTATTTGACCGCAAATCAATAAAAAACTTTGAGTATAGGAGCCGTCATAACTAATATATTTTATCTACTTTGTTTTACAAAAATTTGTGGTATTTCTGCAATAAACCGTTAAAGAATCGTTAGGGAGGAATAAAAAGTCTACTTTTGATGTAAGGGAGTGTATAGTTTGACCGCAAATCAAAATTAAAGTTTGATGTTATGTACATACTCAACTATTGCATTTATCGCTTATCGGCGCTTTCCCTTCGATAAATGGCGCGTTTTTCGTCATAAGTCATTAGAAAATCGTTAGGGAGTATTAAAAAGTTCACTATTGATGTAAGGGAGTAGATAATTGTACCGCAAATCAATATCTAAGGTCGCGGTTATGTACCTTCTGAATTAACCTATTTAAAGACTTCTCTTTCCATAAATGGGACGAATTCTGTTCATAGTCTTGCTATATACCTGGGGACGGTCATGGAGTTTACTTTAATGTTCGGAAGAACATACTGAGTTTCATCGTAAATGAACGTAAAAGTTTTGATTAAAAGCTTCATTTTGTTTGCCCGCGGAATGTTTGGAATATTGGCTTTGTTTTGAGATAAATTTACGTATTTCTTTAAAACTGTTAGACTATCGTAATGGAGAAATATCATGTTAACTGATCACGAGTATGATTCGTTTGTTCACAAAATAGCCAAAAAGACAAGATATATATATGTAACAACAAGCATAAAAGCATCTTGTAACCCTATTCCATCAAAATGTAAGCATTTGTCTTTGTCTGCTAAATTGCGGTCTTAAATAAACCTTTGCTTTTTCGGGCGTTCGAAGAAAGTTTCTTTATAATGTATTTTATTAGATAGGATTATTTAAAAAGTTCCCTAACCAATGGGTATGTATGCAAGTATATTTGGCTCCATACCTTGCCACAATTTCGAATTGTTTATGGTTCCCGTGGTTCACAGTATAATTCTTAAGAGTGTTCAGACTGGCGCTTATGACAGTCGAAAATAAGTATAATATAAGTAGTAATATAAAAATAAAAGCAATAAATAAATATATTAAATTTACAAACTTAATATTGCAAGACTATGAACAAAATACGTCCCATTTATGGAAAGAGAAGTTTTAATTCACAAGGCCGCGACCTTAGATATTGATTTGCGGTACAATTATCTACACCCTTACATCAAAAGTGAACTTTTTAATTCTTCCTAGCGATTTGCAAATGACATGACGAAATTCGCGCCATTTATCGAAGGGAAAGCGCCGATTAGCGATAAATGCAATAGTTGAGTATGTACATTACCTCAATCTTTAATTTTGATTTGCGGTCAAATTATACACTCCCTTACATCAAAAGTGAACTTTGTATTCCTCCCTAACGATTCTTTAACAGTTTATTGCAGAAATATGACCAATTTTTGTAAAACAAAGCAGATAAATACATTAGCTATGACGGCATCCGTACTCCAAGTTTTTTTTTATTAGCGGTCAAATATTGCACTGTCTGATATAAAAAGTGTCATTTTTAATCCACCCTAACCATATTCTAACCGTGTGTGAAGAAATGGGTAAAATGTAAAGCAAAACAAAGCCGTTAGCGTAACTTTCCGACGGTAAACTAAAAAGTGAGGTTATGTACTAAACATTTATATTACTTTGCAGTTAAACTAATTACTCCCAAACGTCGAACGTACACTCCGTAATCCTCCCTAACGATTTCCAAGCCATTCCAATAAAAAAAATCATAAAACGTGAAAGTTGGGGGGCAAACTTGACGGTAGAAAAACAATTTTCATTTTCTCAAAACCATATACTCCCAAAAGAAAAAAATTACTTCCAAACCCTCCCTAACGATTCCCAAACGATTTGCATAAAAATTTACTTAAAATTGAAAATGGGGGAGGGGGGCTAACTTGACAACGGTTCAATTATTGCTTGACAAATCGACAATTCCGAATGAAAGAGGACAAAGTAGTCGTAATAGAAATGTTTACTTGTATCATTTAACTTAGCTTAAGCTTCTTCCATCTAAATTTTCCATTTTCTGATAAGCCGTGCACTTTCCGAATAGTTTATTGCTATCGCAACAATGTGCTGTTTTCGAGTCGGCGGTCTGAAATAGCGACGCTGCAAGATAAGGTTCCTGCAAACTTCAGGAATGCGACTTTAGTGCTGGCCGTAAATCTTAAGCTTGCGTATGTGTGTCCGAAAGTATCCCCGTCCTCGACTGGCGTATGTAAAAGAGGCATGTTATGTTCAATTCAATTAAGTTATATGCTTTAAACTTGTCCTACACTGCTACGAAGTTCGTTTATATACAAAGTTAGACGACGTGGAGCATGTTGCCAGTACAGATCAGATCGATTTCAATTTATTCCTAAAGGCTGTATCACATTGCGTACGAGAATTTAAGAATAGATAACTATATATTATATAATAGACTATACAAAAATTGACAAAAAGTGGAGTTCGTATTAGGTAGGGCCGCGTTTACCAGTAGGCAAAATAGGCATGTGTTTACAATAAAACAAATTTGTATTATTTCACACAATTGAAGTACGGTAAATTAAAAAATATGGAGAACTTCGTCAAAGTAATTTTAAGTGAGTTTACAAAAAATGTTTGTAGGTTTTAGAAGTGCCAAACTGTTTAGTTGACCAAACTCGCTTATAAAGCCACTGTTTATAGTTTGAATAAAATAATTTTAGTAAGTTATTGTTCCACATATTTATAGAAATAGAAACATATTTTATTGCAGTTACCCAAATTTTATCGACTTGTCACAAAGATTTAAATGTCGATGAACAAAAAATATAAATAGAACAGTTTTATTTATTATTCAAAATCGCAGAGAATAGGATTTTATCTAGAGACTTTAAATTTTATTTTAGATAACAAATTTTAATCCACCTCTCTCTTAATGTCGAAATAATTTTAAGATTATTTCTAACAAGACCAGTCAGCAATGCCGAGGGTTCCTTTTCTATTTTAAGCTGGTAAACATTTATTTACGCGGTACACTTTCGGACTAAATCCTCAACGCACTTGTCAAACTTGTAAAAGATGTTCTAAAAACCCGCTACTACGATGATAACATCAAAAACATTTAGAAAAAGTACATTTTAGGTTAGAAAAATAACATAGTTTCATTAAAAATTGCAATAAAAATTAACAAATTAAAAAAAGTGATTTTTATTTCTTTAAAAGATATTGTTATTATTTGTCTTATATCATATACGATATGTAGTTTGAGGGCCCAGAATTTCAGGTGTGCCTAGGGCTCATAAACACAATAGACGCGGCCCTGGTATTAGGTATCGAGTTCTTTAATTATTTTTATTTATAATATGAATAAAATCTCTTAGAAATTAATATTTATAAAACATCTTAACAGACTACGTTCGCGCAAGAGGTAAGAATTAAACGGACTGCAAGTGAAACATACCTCATCTCTTTCAATTCGATTATTTCGATTACGGTCTTATTTCTTGCAGACGACTGCAGGCAGCTACAGCTGAACACAATTAAATCAACCGTTCAATTTAATTTTTAATTAAAGTTAAACGTTTTCGTCCCAGCACTTTCAGTTCGGAAACTAATTCTATTTCGTTAGAATGACGTGTTACGTATTACAATGGCCCGAAGAAGAAAACTGTTTAGAGTGGAGAACCAAAGGAATTAGATTTCGGTACTTCATCCCTGTGCAGAGTTTGCAGCAAATTTCCAGCCTCGTTCCCAATCGAAAGACTGCGCAACATATGTATATGAAGTAGGGATGTGCAAATAGTATCAATTCGTTACTTCGTATTCGTTACTTTAAAATATTGCAAGTAACGAATACTTATTTAAAAAAGTATTCGTTACATCTGGTTAGGTATTAATCACAACAAGCACAACGAATGAAATATCAGTTCTAGTATCATGTACATACTATATAAACTATAATTTAAGTACAGTACAAGTACAGTACAATTACAGACAGTAAAATATCAAGTTCACGATCAGTAACGGTCTGCTAACGGAAACGAAACGCGTACCAAGTATCAGTAACGAAACACGAATGATTACTGATACTCAGTATTAAGTCGGGTAACGGTACCGAACGAATAAATTAGCTTGTAAATGCGGCCGTATTAGTATTAGTTTGCCGTATGTTATGTAGGATTTGCTAACTTGAAAAATATCAGTATCAGTTTAAGTAACGAATACAAAGTAACGAATACAAAGTAACGAATACTCGACTAGAAAGTACCGGTATCAATTCCTTACTCAGAAGTATCGGTACTGCACATCCCTCATATGAAGACTGATAAAATACATTTTAAAAATGTGTTGAAACTTACAGCGAAGTTTCGTCGGAACTAAGTTATCGTGGAACAGACGTTATACGAGCGCGAGAAGTGGTGGACAAAGTTATGCAAATGCAATGGGGCACCACCTTGGCGGTAGCCGAGCTTTGACAACATCGCAGACGAGGGAAACTAACAACAAGTTTTCCTAGTCAGCTAGTTTACCGTCGCCTATCAAATGGACATATCATTACGCCACATTACACCAGAGTTAGAGAGAGAGAGCGAGTTGTGGTCTCATATTCCAACAAGGCTAACGCAAACTTTATGAATGGGATAACATTATGTAGACTGCAGGTGTTCTTGGGCAGTTGTCTGAAGATACAATATGAACATTGAACATACTAATCTATTAGTATGGCATGGAATGTAGGTTAGTAGATTGCAGCGTTCACACCATATAATTAATACTACTATAATGCAGCTAGACGGAGAGCCTGTTCGGCAATGAAAGCGGGATGGAGAGTTCGCGGCCAAATTGAGTCAGCGCGTCTGCGCATAGCGCATCTCCTTTTATACGCGTAAAAATGTAATATTGTCTACTTAAGTTGCTACATTATGAAAAATGATCATTATAATTCTGAAGTCTGAAAATTATAGACCTATCTCTCTATTTCTCCTGTCAGAAAGGGTGTACAGAACACACCCTTTAAAATATAACTATTAAACATAAATAAAACAATTAATTCATATGTTTATTTTGTTGTGCCTTAGGCAATGATTGGAATACACCTGTTAGAGGTAGAAGTAGGGTTACTAACCGTTCGGTTTTGAATAGGACAGTCCGGTTTTAGAGAGTATTGTTCGGTGTCCGGTTAAAGGTGTAAACCGGACGTCAGATGTCCGGATTATTTTTGGTTAATTTTTGAGTTATCTAACGTTATGACTGCAAACGATGTTACGCGGAAGTCGGTAGCAGTGTTGCCAGATCGACAGTTTTACCAGAAAATCTACTCATCTAGTGTTTGATATCAAATGTTTGAAATTGTATAGTATTGAACTAAAAGAAACTAACTTGGATGAATTTGGTACCACCATATCTATAGAAGCTGTTTCGTTTATTTTTGAGGTATACAAGGTGCTGAAAGATCAGAAAACTTTTAACAACCTATTTTAGGGTGCTTGGTAATTTAAAAAGAAACATTGATTTTAAGCAGCACCTCTCAAAAATGTTATATCAGAATCCAGTAATTCCACTTTTTTATAGTTAAAAAACTAGAATCAGAATCCATTTTACCAAAAAATGTCGTAGACAAAATTTTCTCTACTTCAATTTGTTATATAACTATTTTGACGACAGTTATTACAGAAATGACAGAAATGGCGTCTGATTTGCGTGAAATCGTTGAAAAATTCTAAGAGTAAACCTCCAGGTCCTTTGGAGCCCTTTAAAGAAAACTACTTTCAGCTGTAAGTAAACAAATCAAGAAAGTTTTTAGATTTCAAGTATATAACGTGATTTGTCACAAATACAATAATTGAAGATACATTTTATTGTGAAGCTGAAGGCAAAGATAGTGAATTGACAAGTAGTTTTTGACTAATTTAGCTTCGTTAACAACAGTTGTGACAAGTTAAGTAGGTACATAACTGGAAATCTGTGAAATTTTCTGAGCTTTCAAAAGCTAATAGACCTTTTTTCAATAAATTGGTAATTGCGGAGTACAAATTTATTGTATAGTAAGTTTAAATATAAAATTAATTAATTTTTCTTCACTGCGGCCTGCGGGTTGTACTTTGGCCAGGCCTCGCAAGACATTCACGACAGCCGTAACAACCCCTAAATATTAAACATATATTTTTTATGTCCTACATGATCATAAAGTAACATTTTACACCTTAGATACCGTGGCAAAAACTGCTTCTTAACGCCTGCGAGGGCGTTAAGGATTTTTAATGCCCGCGCGGGCATTAAGGGTTGCCATGATTATGTCAAATATTTCAAATATATGTCATTAAAATTGTAAATTTTAAGTTATCAATGTCAATTATTAGCGATTAAGGTTATAAGTTTGATAATTAAGTGTCTGTACTGTCACTCGGGAATGTCAATTACATATTGGCGTTTAAGGTTATAAGTTTGACAATTAATTGTCTGTATTGTCACCCAATTCCGAATTGTTTGTATTGTTATTCGACTCCGTAGATACGCATGTCACTTGATAATGTCAAAATATTTATTTATTAATAATATTCGAGGAACAAAACCATTGTAGGACCAAAAATTTTGTATGCACCTCGGGCATTGCTTGATGTTGATACCCTCGGGTGACTTAAAAAGCTCTCGGGCTCTCGGGGCATAAACATCTGTGTAATGCCCTTGGTACATAAATGACTATTATTTGGTGTAATACAAAAAGCTGCCATTTATCTTTGCATTATTTCTTTAATAATTTACTTAGGAGACATGTTTCAGTTTTTTCAGCCATCATCGGTGCCAAAAACTCAATTGTGAAAGTATGAACAAACCATCATTCGAGTTTCGGGTTTCCTTTGTTGATAAGTGGCCTTGGCAGGGAATACAATAAGGGAATAATTCAGTTATAACTTGTCGTCTTTATGGTGACTGGACAATGACAGGTCATCGTCCAGGACCGATGATGGTTGTATCATCCTAAGTAAAATAATAAAGAAACAATGCAAATATGTATTGGACAATGAGCAGACTACATGTTTTTTATTACACTAAATACGAGAATACTTGGATCCAGCTCAATATATATATTTTTAGTTATAAACATAATAATGTAATTGTGTTCCTAAAGTTTTGAAAAGATGTCTGAGAAGAAAAATTATAGAAAAATTATGCATTAGGTACCTTTTGAGGCCACACAGTGAGTATTATTTTGAAAATGCCTTGTTTTGTCCGGTTGCCCTATTCTCACAAGCAAAACATGTCCGGTTACTTTACTTTTCGGAGTTAGTAACCCTAGGTGGAAGCACTATGGAGGAAGCACCTTATTGATCAGAAGTGGGATATTAACAACGCATAACCGCCACCTAAAAAAGTCCGATCCCCTTACGAGGCGATCATGTTATCCGTGGTGGTATTATGCATGAGCGCGATTTACATAAGCGTTATTCTCTCTCGAAATGTTTGAACACGACGGCTTTGCATGAACTGGCTCGGTGCTGGCATATCATCGATTGCTTGGGCGCCCGGTTGTGCCTCTCGCGCGTCTATTTGCATAAGCTGCATCGAGACGATTGTGTGCGCACGATATTGATGTAAATAAGTAATTAATGTCAATGGTTCCGCCACAGCTCCACGCCAGCACCGAATGAAATTAATCGAACTCCACAACTAAGGGAATTAAGGGAACCTCAACTTCAGACGGCCATGCAATGCATTTCCCTTCAGACTTTATTCCAAACAATTCCATAACGAATTTGAATATGGGGCACAAACTTCGCAGACGTGCATCGTCAACGTTTGATCTGCTATCGGGATTCCTCTTTAATTTTGCCTTAGAGAAATCCACAAAGAAGAGATCTTCAAATGAGTTAAATTAAGTAAGCTACGCAGATAGATCTCCAATATCTAGAGATAGAGTTCTGCAGGAACTGAAAGGGATCTTTAAAAGGAATAGCGTCACAAGGTGTCATAAAGTTATTTCAGTTAAGCTGCCTGAAACAGTTATTCCACCAATTATGATTCGATTCTATATAGGACTGAAGTATTATTGACCTGGTGATGAATGGGGAATATTACTTTGAGATATGGTGGAGAAAAGTATTATCGCATAATGTTCATTTACTAACAGGTTGAAAATTTGTACAAGGCAGAAAATAGTACTAGGGGCATGGAAAGGCGATCAGAAAATAAAGAGGAAGGGTGCCATGAAGAAATCATGAGGACAATGATATTCCGAGAACAAACAACTGAATAGAAAGAGACGACCATGAACAACAAGAAGTGGGAAAGAGCTGCTAACTAACCCATTGATATATGTACTCATTACAAAGGTGCGGATTCTAAACATTTTGTTTCGACAGTTTTAATGCACGCAGTTTAAAAAACTTAAGGATCTCCACGAATTCAGAAAAAATAAACCATTTGGTGATATTTTTATTTTGTTTATTTTGCTTCTTTCCCGGATTTTGCAGATGTGCGTATATTTTGCCATGTACTTGCTTATTTTAACTTTTTACGTTTTTTTTTTTGTGTTTATACCCATTTTTAGCGGGTAAGTGCGACGGTAACAAAAACAAATCTACCAGACTCGATCACTGCTTTGTATATGCCGAGTGGCTGGCGTCAGGTTTAAGATGGGATTCGAAATGAGCAGGCAACCAAATATACTTCATTATATATTTCCATTCAAATTATACGTCGAACAGAACTTGAAACCTTTGCCGATAATGCATAAAATATCCGGCTCAATTCTGTCATGTATAGGTGACGAATTCTGTGAATATCGGCGTTTTTTTGTTGAACGTAAGAAGACTACGACATAGCCATCAACAATCGAAAATCCGGCACCTAGACCCAACAGAATTAAGCCGGATATTTTTTGTATTATCGGCAAATATTTCAAGTTCTGTTCGACGTATAATTTGAATGGAAATACCTAATTATTTTGGTGAAATACCACGAAATACTGACCTCAAAATGTATGAGGTATATTTGGTTGCCTATCATTTCGAATCCCACCTTAACACTGTGATTGCTGTATTCTAGATGTCAAAAATCGCTCAAAATCGCCTCTAATGCATTGTGATATACAGACTATAAACGTGGATACAACACAAGAGTATTTCGACTTGGTAGTGTATTTGAAATGCTAAATATTAAGGATAAATGGCCGTCTGTCAAATAGATAAAAAAAAACGAATTAATTATTCAAAACAATTAAATTTGTCTGCAGAATGTGCACGAAACCAGTAAGTTACAATTATTTATTTTACGATTTGTCTCTTGTTGATTTGTCTATTGTTTTGATTTTAGGCCTATTGTGTTATATTTTGTGGCTTTATTTCACAGTATTAAAATAAAAATATTTAAGTTTAACGTTCACTTCTTAGCCATACTACATTAATACATTTGTTTCAGTAATACATAAGAACTTAATTCCTTTTTTGTTCATTTGTTCAACTACGTTTAAATATAGAGACAATGTGGACTAAGAAGAATGTGTCACGTGGTTAAATCTGCGCCGGAAAATGCAAGCAAATATGCACGCGCGCAACTAGGTGGAAAACCGCATGCTTTTTAGTTCATAGAAGCAAACAGTGGTAAGTTACATTGAAATCATACGTAGTTAACACACTGCGTTTAATAGGCGAATATATTTGTTTTTTTATTAATACAATATATAGCGTTTACTTATTATGTATAGTTTATTTCTGTTGTTAAGTATCAATTTCCTCAGTTATACCAATGTTTTGTATGATGTGTGTGTGCCAATAAATGCATAAATACAAAAATAATACAAGGTATTCCTACGTATTCTTATGTATTCTTAAAACCCTTTTTTGAGTGGTTTTTCCTAATTTTTCGTGCTTATTTTCGAAAAATAAATTCATTATAATTCCGCACTCTGCTCATTGTTCACATAGAATCGGAAAAGTTTACATTGACAAAAAAACAGTACCTAAGTCAGAACATTAATGAGCCAAATCAAGAGAGAAATGAGAAGAATGCCTGGACCATCGTGAAGGTATGCAAAACGCTTGAGTCCGAAATAGATAGACACAAATTAAGACAAGAAGACCAGATTTAAGATGATATTGTCAGATGCAGCCAAGTAAAATATACAACAAACATGTGTAGGGTTAGTTTGTGTTTTGCAAACCTTATACTAAAGAAAAATGTCACAATCAATTAAATCACAACAAGCTCTAAATTTAGCAAATGGAGGACATTCTTAACTCACTTTTAGGTACTCAATATAAAAGATGCATCGTTTCTGTTGAAATTAGTTTTAGGCAAGTTCTATCTGTAATTATAACCAATCTTCCTGACACACTATCTTCCCGTAGTAACATATTAAAATGTTTATAATCCATAGTTACTAGGAAAATCTTTAATTAACGAAAAACTATAAAAAATATGCCTGCCAGACTTTAATCCTTCATTCCTCGAATCTCACGCAGTTAACCGTAAAAATAAAAATACCGCACTGTGGCGGACAAAATTTACCATCAAAAGTATAATTGATAGAATTTTTTGCGATTACGCGTCAACCAGTCAGTTGATATTAGAAATGCCCGTACGCTCACATAGATACGGAAAACTTCTCAATGATATAAGTAACATAATCAAATCAAATCTTAATTTCGCTCCACTTAGAGAAAGCGATCATTTAATTTTGTGCGTCTTTCCAAAAATAAAAACGACATTCTGACAACTTATTGAAGTAGTATTTCCAAACTGTGCTTATGGAGAAAAAAAAACATAGTGCTACATATAACTTCTCATTTGAACAATAGCGAAGAAAGCTACTTATTTAATTTGTGAAGAAGGTTACAATATAAATTCGCATACAAAACAATAAGTAACTACATAGTTACAAATTATATTATGAAAATATAAACCGGAGATGTAGTAATAACGTTAGGTTTGCGTTTTGATGAACTAATAAAATGGGGCTCACCCCAACTAATCTGAACATCCAACTGAATGCCATTCGTTAAGAAGTTCCACGGCGCAGTTGCGAGTGAAGGATAATTCTTGTTTTAGACTTGTCACTTACATCTAGCCTGTTTAATCAACTTCAATTGGAAGCAAAACTACTCGCGCGCGCTCAGCAGACGTCTTCTCGTTACCGAGACGGAATTAACTGCCAGAACCTCGAGCCGGTTTACATTAGGAGACGTTACTTCGAATCAAATATTTAATTCCAATTTCGATACAACACCCACATTCTCCCTGTTTGGGAAATCGCTAGAGAGGGCGCAGTCGTCGATACTTGGAGGGTGTGTAGTGTAAGTAGCGTTCGTATGAAGGTAATAGGCGGTTTGGTAGACGTTGCAGAGGTGGAGTCTCGTCATTATACGGGCTATTTGACCGAAGCTTGAGCTGCTGCAGTGTTTGATGGATGGAACTCGGATGTGCAGTAATGGCTGAATGGCGTGATCGACTTTTCTATAAAGCTAATATGAATTAGATGGCCGGTACTGGTTGGATACTTTCGACTGTCCGTATTGTTTTGCGATAACATCACTCTGAAAGCGATAATTAACATACTTTACTATTTTATGCTTCTATTCTGTTTTCATCGTTGATGGATTACCCAGATAAAAAAATAGGATCGCTGAATCAGAAATTTTCGTTGATATATTTGAAATAAACATGCTTAATTTAAGTGGATCGCACGTAAACAGAATCAGCTCGATATTGCATATATGGGGTCTAGGTCTGTCTATCGTTTCTAAGTCCTATTCTATAAAGGGACAAAGACACTATGAGTTTCATTTAATTTTGTACAACCGCATAAAGTCAAAGAATGTACGGCTTTGGAGCGCGAACAGCGTTTCGCTGTACATCAAATATTATAGTGCATATACAGAGTTCATACAGAGTTAGTTAAAATTACAACTAAATTCTCCAACAGTAAAAATAAAGAAAAAAACATTTTTTTGTTTAAAACTAGCTATCCAAATTTGGTAACATTTCCTTTTTCAAATAGAACAATACCGTATATTTTTAATTTTTGTTATTCCAAGGTTATTTCTAAGAATTTTTGGTAGGAACCATTTTTTATAAAATGCATCATTTTTGGTAATTAGCAATTAATTAAAACTCCTAAACTTTGAAATTGAATATTTCCCCATATACATACACATTTATTTTTTGCTGATTGATAATTTAATTCATTTGAAAAAGATAAATAATATATTCTTTAGTTTTATTTAATCAATTATTGATTTATAATACGTAGTATTTTTACTTTATCATACGCAGTATGCTAAAGTATTGTAATCATGCCGAAAAAAAAATTCAGATTTTAGCGGAAATAGGTCTTTTTGGGTCCCCTGAACATTTTTGACCAAGGTACAAAAAAAAGTGTGTGTGTGTGTGTGTGTGTGTGTGTGTGTGTGTGTGTGTGTGTGTGTGTGTGTGTGTGTGTGTGTGTGTGTGTGTGTGTGTGTGTGTGTGTGTGTGTGTGTGTGTGTGTGTGTGTGTGTGTGTGTGTGTGTGTGTGTCTGTGTGTGTGTGTGTGTGCGTGCGTGCGTGCGTGTGTGTGTAAACGATTTTTGTGGCGACGATTCCGGAGAAACTACTAAAGGTGTCGGGACGAAAGTTCATATTTAGAAGTTTCATGACCTAACTTAGAGCTGAAAAGCTTTTGGTTCAAAAGGGTACAAAGGAACAGGTAGTTTATTCTAAGCCCTTTTCAAGGATTTTGCAAATAAGCCGCCATTTCTGTAATTTCGTCAAAATAGTTAAATAATAAATTAAAGTAGAGGAAATTTTGAATAATTTATGCATATGACATTTTTTGGTAAAATTAATATTTTAGCTGTAAGAGCAAATTCTGTTTGATCGATATCGGTTGCATCTGCATTGATATGAAACTAAGTACATAGTAGCCAGAATGTTGACAAATGCGCACTAAAACAAAAACTATATATTGTAATTCACTTCAATCAGACTTCGACATAATTTGTCTTACCGAAACTTACTTAAACGAAAGTGTCTTTGACGGGGAGATCTTGTGCGATGACTATCGAGTGTTCCGTAGAGACCGGCGGTCTACTGCTTCGGTTAAGAGGGATGGTGGCGGCGTCCTCATCGCTACCAGGAGCAACATTTCTGCTACTCTCGCCACCGAGCTGTGCAGTGACGCGGAAGATCTTTGGATTTCCGTTCATCATAGCGGTGGTAGGCTTCTGCTGTGCTGTGTTTATCTGCCGCCTGATGATATGAGTGCGTTTGAGTGTTTTGTGAGCGGCTTAGAGCATGTTAGTGAGATGTACCCCGATGCAACGATACTGATCTGTGGAGATTTTAACATCCCACACCTGCAGTGGGTGGGGTCGGTGGACGGTTCGCTTTCGCCCTCTGGTAACTATGACATTAAATCTCGAATATTTACTGACGCGTTCTCTTACTGTAACCTTTATCAATTTAATAGCGTACGAAACGCTAACTCTCGTTTGCTTGATCTTGTCATGGCTAATTGTTTCTGTATCGACAGTGTTTGTCGGTGTCCATGTCCGCTAGTGGAGGAGGATGACCATCACCCTTCCTTACTTGTTAATTTAAAATTATTAAACGCAACACGTTTGAATAAACCCGGTATAAAAAAGTACTTTTTTAATCACGCAGACTATGTGCTCATTAAAGAGTCACTTCACTCCATTGACTGGTGCGGTGAACTGGCGCACTTGGACGCGGACACTTCGGTCACTGTGTTTTATAACAAGATCTGGACGATCATTAACGGTTTTGTTCCACATAAATTATTGTATAAACGTCGTTATCCGTCCTGGTTCTCTGGGGCCACCATTAAATGTATAAAAGAAAAACGCAAATTTCATAAGAGATGGAAAACATATGGCAATAATATAGATTATCTCACCTTTGGTCTCTTGCGAACACGATCAAAGCGCTTGATCGCTGATGACTATAATGTTTACATTAAGAAAATTGAGGATAATGTAGTACTTGATCCGAAGCGTATCTGGTCATTTCTTGGTAACAGGCGTCGCGGCGCCTCGCGGATTCCTTCTACAATCAGACATAATAATAAATCGGCTTCCAATGGGACGTCTATTAGTGAATTATTTGCTTCCTACTTTCACTCCGTGTTTGTTGATGGTCCGCAGGCTGTTGACTCTATAAGACATGACAGCGCTATGGGTGTTCCGACTCTTTTTACACGCGACGAGATTCTTTCCTCTCTTCAGGAATTAAAGGATTCGGCCGGTGCTGGCCCTGATGGGATTCCCGGGCTGTTTTTGAAGAGATGTGCCGCGGAACTGGTTGAACCGCTATATTTAATATTTAATCTGTCACTGAGGTACGGCAAATTTCCTTGCATTTGGAAGAAAGCGTTTGTTATACCTATTTTTAAGTCTGGCAATAGAGACCTTGTGCAGAACTATCGCCCAATTTCAATACTCTCATCTATTAGCAAAGTTTTCGAAAGTTTGATCTATAAAGTCATTTTGAATGACGTAAAAAATAAGATTGTCCCACAACAACATGGTTTCTTTCCTGGCAGATCAGTCGACACCAACCTTTGTACTTACACTGAATTTATTTTGAAGGCTCTTGATAGTCGTACTCAAGTCGATTCGATCTACACGGATTACAGCAAGGCCTTTGACAAGATAGACCATGCTATTTTAGTGGAAAAGCTGAGGCTAATTGGGTTGGATGAGTTTCTTGTTCTGTGGCTTTCTTCGTACATCTCTGGTCGTTCGCAAGCTGTGCGGGTAAATAACTTTAGTTCTTCTTTTAGACACGTGCCTTCTGGAGTCCCTCAGGGTTCCCACATCGGCCCTTTACTCTTTTCTATTTATGTCAACGATGTCGCGAGTTGTTTCGTCCACTCTAAGTTTTTAATGTATGCAGACGACACAAAAATTTTCTTTAAAATCTCATCTCTCCAGGATTGTTGCAACTTTCAGCATGACCTCAACAGATTGCACCAATACTGTATTGATAACAAACTAGTCCTAAACTATGATAAGTGCAACACTATCACCTTTTCTCGAAGTCGATACACCTATGACTATACCTACAGTCTTGGAGAGAACGCTATTTCACGAGTTTCCTGCATTAAAGACCTCGGTGTTATTATCGATAACAAACTTTTATTTAACTCGCACTTCAAAGCCATTAATCAAAGGGCATACCGTGCGCTGGGCTTTGTCATCAGATCCTCTCAGTCCTTCAGCAGCTTGTCGACCATCAACAAACTATTTAATGCCTACGTTAATAGTATTCTAAATTTTGCATCTGTCGTTTGGAATCCGCAGTACCAAACCTACATTGATCTGATCGAGTCTATACAGAGGCGCTACGTTAGGTTTCTGAGCAGAAAATTTAACCTTCCCGGTTGTTCTTATGAACAACGCTGTCTTGTGTTCGGTCTTGTGCCGCTTTGGTTGCGGAGGCGTGTCTATGATGGAGTGTTCCTATATAGAATCTTGAATGGCATCTTGGACTCACCTGACCTGCTATATTCTTTCATGTTATCCGTCCCCTCGCATCCCTCCCGCACTCATAGCCTCCTGTACCCTCCATCCTGTCATACTAATTCCTTCCAGAATTCTCCGGTTAACCGCCTGTCTGCCTCTTACAATACCTTCCATAACTCCGTTGATCCCTTCAGTAATTCCCTGTACTCGTTCAAACGTAGGTTAAGACAGATCACTTTGTAATCTTTATACAATTTAATTTAAAGTTTACTTTAGTTCTAATGCATATTAGAGTTTGTTATTCATTTCTATTTTTTTACATTAATTTTTTTCCTTTCGGCTTTAATAGTTTAATAGTGTTTGTTTTTATTTTTTTTATGTTAGTTCTCGATGTATTCGTTTTCTTTGTGTGTACTACCCTGGGCTTTGCCTGTTTGTACACCACATAAATAAATAAATAAATAAATAAATAAATAAATAGGTTTTTGTGCTGTCTCTCGAAAACAGCTGATTTCATCAGAGGTTGGAGTACCGTTATGGAACGTAAAAGTACAAAATACAAATTTCAAATAAAATGAGATCACCAATTTGATTGTTTGTTGATAAGAAATATCAACCCGTCTTTATATCTAATTCTAAAAACGATCAATTGAGAAAATTGTAAATAAAGTATAGGGATGAGTATAGTTTTATTTTAGTATGTTGGTACGGATGTGACATCTACAGTGCCATGAACAAATATAAATCTGTCAGATATTTAAATTAGCTTTTTAAACTTGACGTTTCGTCAAAGTGGTACCAACCTAACATTTCCTATACAGAAATATAACAAAATGCTGATGCTTTGACAATACCTACGATTTATCTCAATAACATAGATTCAGATGCAGCTAAACTATTAACTTTATATATTGTATGATAAAGTTATGTGCCTGGCCACATCAGATTTTTACTTTATCATACGCAGTATGTAAAGTATTGTAATCGTGCCGAAATTTTTTTTTGAGATTTTAGCGGAAATAGGTCTTTATGGGTCCCCTGAACATTTTTGACCAAGGTACAAAAAAATGTCTGTGTGTATGTGTGTGTGTGTGTGTGTGTGTGTGTGTGTGTGTGTCTGTGTGTATGTCTGTGTGTAAACGATTTTTGTGGCGACGATTCCGGAGAAACTACTAAAGGTATCGGAACGAAAGTTCATATTTAGAAGTTTAATGACCTAACTTAGAGCTGAAAAGCTTTTGGTTCAACAGGGTGCAAAGGAACTGGTAGTTTATTCTAAGCCTTTTTCAAGGATTTTGCAATTGAGGCGCCATTTCTGTAATTTCGTAAAAATAGTTAAATAATAAATTAAAGTACAGGAAATTTTGAATAATTTATGCCTATGACATTTTTTGATAAAATTAATAGTTTAGCTGCAAGAGCAAATGCTATTTGCTCGAGATCGGTCGCATATGCATTGATATGAAACTACATAGTCGCCAGGATTTGACAAATATTTGTTTGTACTGTCACACTGAAAAGCAGCTGATTTCATCAGAGGTCGGAGAACCGCTATGGAACGTTGCCGCTCTAGTACAGGAAAGTACAATATACAAATTTCAAATAAAATAAGATCAATAATTTGATTGTTTGTTGATAAGAAATATCAACCTGTTGTTACATATAATTCTAAAAACGATAAATTGAGAAATTGTAAATAAAGTATAGCGATAGTTTTATTTTTGTATGTTGGTACGGATGTGACATCTACAGTGTGATGAACAAATATAAATCGGTCAGAATTTGAACTAGCTTATTAAACTTGACGTTTTGTAGAAGTGGTATCAACCTAACATTTCCAATACAGAAATATAACCATTTTTTAATTATTTTTTTAAATACACTTTTCTCAAAAAGCAACACAAAAAACTTTGATGTCACTCCTGCCGAAAACTACATAGCGCGACTCGCTCACATGTGACGGCGACGCTCCGCCTTCGGTGACGCGCCGCATCACCGCTCGTCGCGCGATTCCGTACTTTCGGCACTTGTGATATAAATAACTATTATTCTAATAACTAGTATCAAAATATCTGTCAAATCCTGGCTAACTAGTTTAATTTTAATGCAGACTCGATTTATTTTAATCAAAATGATTCACATGCAGCTAAACTATTAATTTTATATATTGTATGATAAAGTCATGTGCCTGGCCACATCAGATTTTTTCATTAGTAATCTTATAATATGGATGGTTAATTTATTGATATGCATTTGCATTTCTTCTATAATACAAAAATACAGGAGCGAGTTTGTTTTGGCATATTCATGTTTATTGTTTTTTTTTAATTTTTTTATTTTGTTTGTTGGATGGAAGAGAAAAATTTCATTGAATGATATAATAATTGAACTGTTTTGTAGTTTTTGTATGAGTGAACAATAAAGCAAGTACTTATTTATTAATTTATTTATTTATTTATTTAAATAAATATCATAATCCGGTATATTTGCAATTTTAACTTTGCGTACGTGAATTCTTTTTCCTGACAAACTATAGTAATGGGGTTTCCATTTAAAACATGTAGACGTCACAAATAGAGAAAAAATACTATCGAATATTAAATTTAATATGAATGTAAACGGCATATTTTTAAATTCTTTTATTTTAATACTAAATAATTGTTTCAGTCGTTACCCGTTTTTCAGACTGCATTGGTGCCGGACTGGCTGCTACGATATCATAAATCAGACACCTTTTGTAAATAACACCTTCGCGTACACATAAAAAATGCGTTAACCCGCGTCGTAAACCTGACATAGAATGGATTGATGCGAGCCGCTACAAAAACAGCGCACCAGAGCGAGCCCCTCGCCGAACGCGTGAATTTTATCCGATTATCTGCAACCGTAGAGACTTCTGCCAATTCAAATGTTAGCGGATTTGGGCGAATGTTGGTAAACGAGGTCAACACTGTCCCAATTCGCTGTCTCCCGTTATGGCTCGCAGAGAAATAGCAAGCGTCTGGAAGACGTATTACCTATTTTGCGAATAGAATGGAGATACACTATTTTGAAGGTTATAGTTAGAAACTGGTTAAGATGGAGTTTTTTGTTTTCTATTCCATTTTAGTAAATTTAGATTTTTCCATGGATCTATACATTATTCCAATAACGTTTCCTCTTAGATGGATTGAAAATACATCAACATCACTAAATGTTTCTAGTTTTTAACTTGATACGTAGTAAAAGTACAACATAGACAGTACTATCATAAATACGTAGTAGGTACTTACCTCTGACTTTCCCTTTGATACGCAGTTCCCAACATTTGTAGGTTCCAAGACTAAGGCATCCTTCTGAAACAAGCAGGAATAAACATGTTAGTACGAGGAAACATTGTGAATACACAAATGTGTAAAACTAGGTGTGTAAAACTCTTAAAACCTTACATAATTGGATTACGTTGGCATATTATAATGTACCGGATCTTGTAGCGGGTAATAATTTACATTAATAAGTTAAGTAGTTCGATTAATGGCGTCCAGTTCGTGTTTTAAGCCGTAGCCTAGCATTTGGTAGCGATTGGAACCGGCCACGGCACTCTGCGCTAATAAACACGTACGGCAATAAATTTAAATAATAACTATATTACCCGGTAACATGCCAGCTTGATCAATTGGCGTCCGCGCAAGAATTCTGGAATGATTTACGATACAGAAATTATCGCCAACGCAAAAGTGCCCGTTACAGGACCAAGGATTTATTCAAACGGAACACATAAATCTCAGACAGCTGTGATTTACATCTGATAATTTGAAGGATTGTTTTCTACATCCGACGAATTACAGATAATAATCATATTATAGATAACCATATTATAGTTATAATTTGTAGACGGGTGATTAAACTTTTGGGTATCTTTAAGCATTTCTTACAATACAAAAAAGGTTCATAGTATATCTAATTTGATTGTACTTAATGATCGACAATTCCAGTAGTTGTAATACAATTCTCGATTCCAGATTGTGACCTATATCTACCTATTATACCCTCGACATACCTAGGTGGTAATGTATCTTCTAGATCAGATTACATATGCTATTGACATAAATTGACGTCACGTAAGTGATATCCAGTAATACTAGGGAAACAACAATAACTGACCAATAACCGTTACATATAGCCACCATAATATGTGCTGGTTAACTTCCATGTGAAAAGGTATGTAATATCTGTACACTTATTTGTGATTATCTATGCCTTGAATGAGTAATAACGCACAAACAAATTGTCACACATGCTGGTAAATACGTTATCATGTAACTTGACCTCGTCGCCAATGATATGTCGAGTTATGAATGAAAGCCTGGTTTGACATGGATTGTTTTATTGATATACCGGTACGAGATATAATAAACGAATACACATCCTAAGTGGCGACTGATATCTACCCAGGTATTTGTAAAACATGTTACAATTTGTGGACAAATTTGAATAACAAAACCACACATGTTTGGATGGTCTTTTCAATTATAAATGTTATTTTTATATACATAGGTTACAAATGACATAGTCTCGTTGCTTAAAATGTATTAACAATGTTTCAATAATACGAAAAAGCATTACTTATATTTAAAAAAAAAAACACCATTTCAATTTCTAAATTTCTTGATTCAATATGGCGAATTCAATATGGCGACCGGAAATGTTGGAAAGATATTGGGTGCTTATGAACCCTATTTGCCGTGTTATTCGAAGATCCTAGACTCCAAATCCAATGCCCAATTTTTAAAATTCAAGATGGAGGAATCAATATGGCGACCGAAATGTAAAAATCTTCGATTTGCATGAAACTCATGCAAAAACGTCATGTCCTATTTTCAAAATAAATTCAACATCGCGGATTATACAGGGTTAGTCAAAATTACCGGAACATCTTCGTAATTCTTCAACAGCTTGTATATTTAACATAATATTTTAATTCTAAGATTATTTCTAAGAGTTTTGTAAAAATCATTTTTTAATTCAATTAAAAAATCAAGAAAAAATAACAAAACTATAAAATTGAATTAAACAAAATATTCAAGCAGCCAAACAAAAATAAATTGTATACGTTATGTATATATGTATGTATGTACGATGTACGATGTATGTATGGACGTGAGAAAATATTCTTAATTTTTGCAGTTCAGGAGTTTTGATTAATTTCTTATAAATAAAAAATCATAGTACATATTGTATTACAAAAACTATTTCTATAAATTTTCTAAGAATTAATCCTAGAATTAAAAAATGTAAAAATGTACAGGATGTGCTATCAGAAAAAAGAAAGGTTACGAAATTCCCAGAATAAAATAAAATAAATAAAATTTATAGTTTGTTTAAACCCAAAAAAACTGTTTTCGAACTCGCTGACTTAACTATTTTAGCCATTAGCGTAGGGAGTTAACATGGGTCTTCCTGTACATACAGAGTGGTACAGACATTGAGAAGGGGTAGCAATTGAAAACTAAACTACAATTTTTCATAAAATAAGAAACCCTAATATTTACAAAATATTTGCAACATTTACAAGCTGCAGAGAGTCCGGGGGGTGGTAAAAAACAGCATAGAGAAAGTCAGGTATCATAGGATGTTTTTTTTTAACTAGCTAACCTTCATCTGAAACTTTGTGACCTTTCAAGAATTCGATATTAACCAATATTAGGAACATTAAATGTAATTAAAATTTAAAAATTATTTGGAGCTAAATGGGTTATTCTATGATACCTACTTTCCCAATGCAGTTTCAAAAGTTTAGGTCATGTTTCGGGTCTGTTTAGGTATTCTGCATACCTTTACAATATTTTACGCTTATTTACACTGTGCATATGAGATAAACGGTTCAACAGTAGGAGTCAAATATCAAATATGGTAAAAATAAATTAAAAAATAAAGGGCTAATGCCAAAACGAACTGGCGAAATTAAGTAATCTCGACAGGACTTTATAAAGACGAAAAAACTAACAATGAGCTATGGTCTTGTAGATCCGAGAGTGGGCAGCTGTGCAGCGTTTAATTTTACCTCCTTAAATATGCAAGCGCTAGATGAGAAATTTTGCAATGCACCAGAAGCAGACGGTTGAGTTTCTTTTGTTTTTGTCAAGAATAGTAAATTAACCTCCACCCGAAACGCAAATGAATCTTGGATAACGTCGGATTTTAGACGCATAACGTATTTACGATAAAATTATTTTTTAAATTAAAGTTTTATCAAATTCCTCTAAATGTTTCTCTAGAGATGACAACGTAGTCAAGTGCGTGCATGTGTGAGTATGTAATAGATTCGGAGGGGTTTTTGAGAGACCGTTGATAACATGCTTAAATATTTATGGTATGGGAATAGAATACAGCGTACCCTTCGTTATTTTTTACACCAGCTTTGGTCGCAAGAAGGCCCGTAGCCATGTGTTTATGTGACGTTTAAATTTCAAAGTTCCTTCGGGTTTAGAGGCCATAAAAGACGAAGAAAGGTTATGGGCGATTCAACCTACAACCTCTTTCACTACGATTTGAATTTGCATCATTTTATGCGCTGAGGTTAGCCTGTTTATATTTAACAAGTAAATCTAGTTAATAATGTATTCAAGTAAGAAGGAGTTACAAGTTAACTGACTTGTATAGTGTGATTAAATTTTAATACAGATAAACAGAGAAACAATAAAAAGTAAGGAGTATTTAAATTGACAAATTTAGTTGGCAAATCCAAATATTGTACTAAAATATCAAAGTGCTGAAAATTTCTAAACGCAAATTAGTAATACAAAGTCAGGTCGGCGTTAGAGGGTAGAGCAAACGCAAATTAAACCCCGAAAAAATCTTAGCCCTCAAAAAATTAGCGTAATCTCGCTAACCCCTTAAATATGCTTAATTTTTCCTGAATATTCAAGGGAGTTTCCGGTGGGTCCGAAGGTCGTAAACCAAGGGGTTGTTCAGCCGCAGTCCGAATTACTTTTAGGTGTTCCTCGGACCGGTACAAGAAGGAGGGCAGATCTTTACATTTAGATAAAACGTGACACACTAATGGGGAGTTTTCTAATTAAAAAACTCCCCGCCCTCTTAACGAATTTTAGGGTCCAAGTTAAATAAGTTTAGCAGTGTGGCGGGGGCGGCGGGCATTCCGCTAAATAAATAAGGGATGATTTGTAGTGGTCCTCCGTCCTCGACTCTCCAGAGTAAGGGTGAGGAGCCGTGTTTGTACACCAGAGCTAAGAATTTGCACAACGGTCGAGATTGGTTGGGCAAATTTGACGATCTACTCAATTACACTGATTGGCATCGACTGCAGTCTTTTTATTTCAAATAATATGTTTAGTGGACGAGATAAATGATGGCAATACAGAAGTTCTCGGTTACGACGGGAGGGTATGTCGTTGTCATGCAAAATGCAACGCGAAGGTGATAAATCTTCGGAACTAGCTGACTCACTGAACACGATTAGTAATAAAACGTTTTATTCTAACAAATAGTGTCATTTTTAAAGTTGAAACCGCCGCGAGCAGAAATACGACAACCCCTACCTACAGTTGTCAGGGGTGCGTCACAGTTCTGCAGTGTAATTTGGTTTCGCGATTGTATGCCAAAGAAGGGGACAAAGTATATTACCACTCTGGGAAGTGACTGGAAAGTTTCCGTGAAAACATTTTCATGGTATGTGCAAACGTTGCTAATTCCGTACATTCCGTTATAAAATGTCAATCTTCTGAACATAACCAAAGAACAAAAGAACTCTCTGTAAGTCATCACAGATAATAATAGTCCCTGCAGATAAGAAAGCGAGATGGTAACATTGAAAAAGGATAAACGAGCCTTATATCTAGCTATGTCAGTAAACTAGCCTAAGAGTCAACAGGGAAACTAGACGAAAGACGTGTGAATTGAAAATATCATTATCAGTTCCAGAACAAGAATAGCAAAACGTTTTCATCAAAGCCTTTAAGGCCCCTAAAATTCAGAACATCTTTAAGATCCACAAAGACAACTTATGTATGAAACTGATCATCAGTGCAACACGTTTGTCAACCTAATCTGTACAAAATATTTGTGTTGCCAATACACGATAACGAAAAAAATTCTGAACAGGAAAAGGAAGACGTCTTTGGGTTAATTAGTAACGAATTAACTGTATACATTGTATTTCTGTTTGTAGATTAGTGGAGATATAACCGAGGAGAAGCACAACACGTAAGATTATAAGTATTGTTCATTTTGTCTTCAGTGTTTATAAATATTGTTCTAATGTAATATAATTGATAATAAATTGATTATTACTTTGCACACTTTTCTTTTCAATGTATCAAACAAAATTAAGTTTGAAATTTTGACGGAATCAGATAGCAAATAGAGAGATCGAACTATCTAAATCCGCCAAAATGTAAAAATTGATTTCGATTTCTCCATTGCAGGCCACAAATATTAACTTTAAAACCTAATAAACCTACTATTTGAGTGTATTAATAAGAAAAAGCATTTGATTGTTAGTATCATATATTTCTTTAAAGTCAAAAGGATCACTGATTAACTGAAAACAAACTAATTCTATTCACGCAAATAATAGTTATAACACCATATGTTGTTTATCTATTTCAAAACTTTTTTCCTTTTTTAAGAAATATTTGATTGGTCTAAAAAATTAAATATTATTAACAAATGAATAGTTTGTTGCAGCAAACATATTGGCACTTCTCTAAAAATAATACAAATATTTAGTTCAAAAAATGAAATATCTAGTTCCAGAAAAAGAAAGTATATAATTCTCTATAATTTGCTTATCGATAGTTTTGAACGTTAACGTGAGTTTATAAGGATAACATTAAAAGGAAGAAGGCCTTCAAAGACAAAACGGATGAAAAACAAAATGGCAAAAAACGACAAGTCGTTTCCGTATTGTTCGTCCATCGTTCTTTGCTTTTCTCGTTTTCGTTTATTCTATAAATTTTGCTCATTTTGTCATACACTTACATAACATGTTTAGGTACCAATTAAGGCTTCCAATTCCGGGATTACGGGATCCCGGGATCCCGACAAATAATGAACTTTTTCGGGATCCCGGGATTTATAATCCAAATCCCTAAATTATGTTCTTAATCTTTTTGTGCTTGGCGAAATGTAAGCACTGATCTATAATAAATCAACTGAGCTGTTATTTTTTAAGTATGTACATTAGTCTATACCAGCACCCTTTTTGATTAAATTTAATATCAACCATAAAATGTTCGTTTACACCAACATGTTTGTTATAATAGGAAGAACAGAATTTGCAAGAAGTAGATATAATTCAATATGGAGGCAAACAAGAACCTTACCAACTTGCTTCAGTCTTTTTCGTTACTTACCCTCGTCAAACCTGTATTTAAAACAGAACATAAATATAACATAAATAAAATATTCAAAATATTCAGTGATGTAGTACAGAATATAAAATTAGTAAATAGGTAATAAAATACAGTGGAAAAGTGTCTATCAGTTTACGGATTTACGTTAAACTAAAAAAAGAAATATTTATGTTCGAAGCATCCCGAATTAGTGATGTGCTGGTAATATGGCAATTTTTCACATTTATTTAACGAACAATTATCGCCTTTTTCGCTTGTTTAACACAGTTTTGTCAAACAGTGCACTTAGATAAAAAATCTATTTTTATAATGTGGGTTGGGCTATTTAAACTGTATTTGAGTAAACCGACGTACAAGTAATATTAATTTTCTTTTTCATGACAAGAAATGGAATAATATTCTATGAAATTGCACTAAATACTTCATCAATTTAGAACAATAAATAACGTCTTCACTTGAAAAGCGCGTTTAGAACTTGATTGTAAAAACAATATACATACATATCTTTTCTTTATTAACAATAATCGTTTTATTTAAAATGCAAACAGTTAGTCTACTTGCATAATAAGCTTCAATAACATATAAATTCGAAAGTTATCCAATTTTATCTTAAAGAAGAACACAACAAGTCATCAATATGTTTTATTGGCATCAATATGAGAAAATTTCAATTTTACTCGGTCAAACAATTTCTTTTGCCGTGACTAATTTTATTTATTATTGTTGTAAATAAGCACAGTTTCGGATCTTTTACCTTTTAAATCGTAAATTTTAGTTTTATACCAAGGTAAGGTAAAGGGTTGATCAAGTTTCAGGGTAAAAGATATTGTCCTTACTTATTTAGTAACCTTTTGCACTCCAGGAGTTTTTCGCTTTTTTTCATAAATACCGGTATTATCCCGGGATTACAAAATCTTTAATCCCGCGATCAGTATAGTCTACTACGAGCTTGGAGTATGAAACACCCAGTGTTAGAATCTGTTACTATACGAATCTGTTAGTATAATCCTAATAAAAAGTAATGACTCAGGAACTCCCATCGTAGGCATCACTCGATATACATAGACATAGTATCCATAAAAACTTTCCTTGGAGAAATCTCTAATCAGAGTATTAAGCTTTGCCGTTGCGTAGAATCATGCAATTCGGAAAATCTACGAAGGTAACTCCGGGGATGGGGTTCAACCCTTGCTTTACGACTAATAAAAAACCTAAGACGAGCAGGGTTTAGCGGGAACTTGGTCCATTATTAAATATATATATTTTTTTTACAGCCGTGGAGAAGTTCGGAGTTTGGCGAGTAGGTACCTACCGTCGAAAACCCGGACCGGGAAACTTAACTTTTTTACGACTCGTAATGGTGGGTTTATGCAAATGGAGAGGGCGGAGGACAGCGCATTTTATCGGTATTCTATACTGCGCTCCTTCCCACCCGATTTATGGTCAATTATAGCCGAGGTAATGCCCGACCACGGCAGACGCGACACGTAATGTTTCGTTTTGAATTTAAAAGTGTTATAAAAGTGACCGATGGCTGTTGTTAACGGCCTCGTGCGCCCCGCGGTATTAAAAACAGAAATATCGTAAAATTTCTCCCGGTAACTCCAATTGGTATTTCGGAAGATTTATCACCGAACACACGTGCAATAGGACTGCTTAAATATCAATGCGGCAAAGATTTATTAGTACTGCAGTCGGTAGATAATCAGTTAGAAAATCTCCCACTAAAAGCTAGTTTACAGGCCAATACCAATCCCGTTATTTTTAAAGTGCGCCTAAAGAGCATATGCAACCATAAATATCTAATTTTCTATCGTGTGTTACATTCAAAATATACTTTAGAGATTACACCATGAATTGAAACTTAGCAACTAATAAAATAATCTATATTAATGAATTTGGTAGTTTTAAACTAAGAAAGTAGTAAGCAAACTACTTTCACAAATATCAGGGAAGACACTACTAGACAAAATGTGAATACATCTGAAAATCATGTAAAGTGGATAGCAAAAATTACTGGATACTGTTGCGAAATATAGTTTAATTACATTGTATAATTGAGGCCAGGTCATCCAACCCATCTAACCTGCAGACAATTGCTTGGCCAGAAATGCAGACGTCAGGCTTTTCAAATCGGAACAAAGACAATCCTTTGTGGCAAATTCATATAAAAGCCACGGCATGGGATGGGAAGAGAATCAATCACTAGTTTGCAGCACCTGAGTATACGATATGCTCAGCTATCGTGTTTCACGGGCTCCAGTCAGCTGTAGTATTGGAATTCTGCGTGGTCAGCAATATAGGAACTAATGTAAACAACGCTGCGACTTTTATTTACATCCGTCCTGACCTAGAGCAGCCCCCTATTAAAAGCTACGTAACAATACTACAACGAATGGAAATACATGTATGACGACTGACAGAAGAAAGTTGATAATACCAGGTCATTCTAATGCGAAATGATAGGTATATTCAAATCAATAGATCAAAAAGGGTATTTTTATGTGAAAAAGAACAGCCAAGAAAGCCCTGACCGTAAGAGAAATGAAAGCAAACTGTTATAATTGTAGTTTGATACAAAATAAATTGATTTTATTTCTAGAAAGCAAAGACATCGCTCCTTTTTACTTTATCATACGCAGTAAGATACAGTATTGTAATCATGCCGAAAAAAAAAATTGAGATTTTAGCGGAAATAGGTCTTTTTGGGTCCCCTGAACATTTTTGACCAAGGTACAAAAAAATGTCTGTGTGTGTGTGTGTGTGTGTGTGTGTGTGTGTGTGTGTGTGTGTGTGTGTGTGTGTGTGTGTGTGTGTGTGTGTGTGTGTGTGCGTGTGTAAACGATTTTTGTGACGACGATTCCGGAAAAACTACTAAAGGTATCGGGACGAAAGTTTATATTTAGAAGTTTTATGACCAAACTTAGAGCTGAAAAGCTTTTGGTTCAAAAGGGTCCAAAGGAACTGGTAGTTTATTCTAAGCCTTTTTCAAGGATTTTGCAGATGAGCCGCCATTTCTGTAATTTCGTCAAAATAGTTAAATAATAAATTAAAGCAGAGGAAATTTTGAATAATTTATGCCTATGACATTTTTTGGTAAAATTAATAGTTTAGCTGCAAGAGCAAATTCTATTTGATCGAGATCGGTCGCATCTGCATGGATATTAAACTACATAGTAGCCAGGATTTTGACAAATATTTTTTTGTGTTGTCACATTCGAAAACAGCTGATCTCATCAGAGGATGATCAGAGGTTGGAGAACCACTATGGAACGTTGCCGCTGTAGTGCGGCAAATTTTAAAATACAAATTTCAAATAAAGTAAGATCACCAATTTGATTATTTGTTGATAAGAAATATCAACCCGTCTTTATATCTAATTCCAAAAACGATACATTGAGAAAATTATAAATAAAGTATAGCGATGTGTAGTTTTATTTTAATATTTTGGTAGGATGTGTCATGAACAAATATAAATCTGTCAGAATTTTAATTACCTTTTTAAGGTGCGTTTTCATTAGTGATAATGGCAGTGGTAGCAGACGCCGTTATAGTATTTCCAATAGAAAATTGATAGTGACTCATGTTTATGCACATGCAAACTAATATGTGTCATTATCACGATATGTAAGAAACACTATAATTTCGTATTCTACCACCGCCATTAGCTACCATTACCTACTAATCGGAACGCACCTTTAAACTTGACGTTTCGTCAAAGTGGTACCAACCTAGCATTTACTATACAGAAATCATTTATTTTTTTTAATGCGTATTTCTTAAAAAGCAACACAATAAACGTTGATGTCGCTCCTGCCAAAAACTAGATAGCGCGACTCGCTCATATGCGACGGCCACACTCCGCCTTCGGTGACGCGCCGTATCACCGCTCGTCGCGCTATTCCGTACTTTCGGCATTTGTGACATAAATAACTATTATTCTAATGACGTAGTGTAGGTAGTGTCAAATGCTGATGCTTTGACAATACCTACGATTTATCTCTATAGAATAGATTCTCATGCAGCTAAACTATTAATTTTATATATTGTATGATAAAGTCATGTGCCTGGCCACATCAGATTTTTTATTAAATATCTGGACAAGTCCGAATGCATTTTCCATAGCCCCCCTTGACAATAAAATTCCCTCACTGTGGGAAACACTGATCTATGAAAACAAAAAGCAAACACTGGCCAAAATTGCGACAAACCTGGTAAAAAGTCGGCTCCCCAGGACTTTATTTATGCAATGGCCTTCAGTACTCAGTGAAAAGCTTTTCCAAACATCTTTAACTGCTTTTTACGAATAGCAATTTGTATATTTGGTTCATTTTCAGAAACCAGTGGTCAACGAAATTGATAGTACTTGACGTATATGACAGTACTTTAGTCGCAAGTGTATATTTCTGGTTCCAAGATGAGAGGAAATGAATAATAAGAGATATGTGGTCGGTATAATCGGTGCGAATGGCAAAATAGATTTGCAGATTTCCGCGCTGTCGGAGGGCCGATTTGTCGGGCAAATTAGCGCATAAACATTCATCCGGTTCCCCGGGGACGGCTTGGACGGGAGCAATTCAAGCCCGCGGCTGCGGCTGCACTCCTCCCCGTGTAACAATAACATGTGATTCGTGTACCTATGGGCGATACATACGTACATATGGCACGTATTGCCGTATTGCACCGCACGCCTGATTAATCTATTCAATATTATTCGACCATAAATGCGCAATTTATACCTTTCGCGTTGCCCACCCGGCCTCGTGTATGCTGCCAATTGAATTATTCAACAGTGGGGAATTTTCCATTACGAACTCTCCTTATTTTTACTTTTTTTTTTGGAGTTTGCACAAATTGATTGACTCGACCATATATTAACAGTTCTCTCTTGAAAATATAATATATGTACTGTGTATGGTGTGTATTAAGTATATCCATGTGCCTCGTTGCTGTCCAATCGGTGCTAAAACATTCCGTTACTTTTTTGATCCGCCAGTCCTGTCCAGAAGTTAGGTGTCCCGCTTTGAGATGTTACTGTAGGAAATCACAGATATATCAATGAAAAAGCTGGCCACTATAACCCTGGAAGGAATAGTGCCGAGAAAAAGGTGCTAGTGCTATAAGAAGCATGGTGATAACCGCACAAAGTCTTCAAGGGCATCCAGAGGCAACTAGCCATTCAAATGACAGGAGCATATGAACGATCTGGAAAGACAATAAAAGACTGGATAACTGGCATAACTGGATCCTCCGCAGATATGACGAGGGTAAGTACTACCTGACTGAGATGCTTTCAAGGCATGGCTGCTGCTTCCTGTTACCTACAGCGTTTTAATTAAAATGATTAAATCGAGCCAATGCTGATAGGAAGCAGACCGGAAAAGAACCAATAGACATAACATCGCCAAATGCGAATGAAGGAAAGACTCCCCAGCTTTACAATCTTGCAAGTCTTATTCTCTATAGTCTATTTAGTAACCAGGAGGAATTTTTCTATTCTTGACTTCAAATCAGTGAAATCAGCAGAACAAAATATGAACCAAGTGGATAAGTCAAGTGTCATCATCAAGTGGATTCTTCTTAAACACAAATTCATACAATCCTGGAGTTCCAGAGTTGTATTCAAAACCAGCAACGCTTAGGTTAGGACCAACAAATTCAAGTTTGCTATTTCCTATGTAAAGATCACCTTCAAATTCTCGAACTCCGTACTTTTTATAAAATATATCACATCCGTATTATACTCTTCGATGTAAGCGCGAGGTAATCGATGAAATTGTTGTTAAGATATCTTGTACCTCTGGTAGGTGCAACTGTTCGGATAACTTTTTCTTGGTTTTTAAAGACGTTGTGAAGCATCAGGGCTCAATTCAGCAAAACTAAAGCTGCTGTCATTGTCATCTTGTTTTTCTAGCTGGTCATTAGAGTGGATATCCATTGGTGGCACCTCCGTTTCAGCTGTTGCCAGAGACCCAATTTCTTCAAGTTTCAGAGAATTAGGTTTCTGTTTCGTTGCGATTGTATTGGGGTTGAAGAATCAGCTAGTGATTGAAATTCGGAGAACTTTTGCTTTGGCTTATCATGCGGTATGAATGACTCATCTGGTTCATATGATTCATATTTAGATGTTTACCGTGTTTTTTTAGAATCGTTCGTAAATGATTCAGCTTCGTATGATTGTTCCAGTTTTGGTATGATTTGAGCTACTTGTAACCGATCCATGTCCATTCAAATGACAACGTTTTATTAAATTTTTATTCAAAAAGTATCGATCAGCACAAATTGGAAAAATTATGAGGAACATCATAAATGAGGAAGAAAAAATGACGTTAGATGTAATCGTGGACACAATTATAAACCACTATTGATATTAATACTGATAGCGATTGTGATTTATTTTTAAGTACGATTGACGATGATGATTACCCTAACTTTCGCTAAACCAACCACAGAAATGCTAAAAAGGCCGAAATACTAAATTCCACGGGCAGAAAAAATGTTTGGTCAATATAATATCCAATAGACGTGTTAGATTATCCAATAGACATGTAAGATTTCAACGCATAGACCGATGTTAATTAATGATAATATATTAATATATAATTGTTACCTTTTATTACCCTAGCAAGTATAGATAGCTCAGTGGCGTAACTAGGAGTCAGTGGGCCCGTGTGCGAACAGAAACAATGGGCCCCCACTTTATTTAATACTTTGAAACCTTTAAACCCATATTTGACTGCCCACTAAGACTTTTTATACTGTTTATACGTTTTTTATACTTTATACAGTGTCTCACGGAACGTTGGATTGTATGAGTCCTTTTGTTATTATTGGAGATAGAAAGTCGGTTAAATGGACAAAGTAGTGCATATTTATGTGCTCTTTCATAATCTGTACAGAAAACAGTTGAATTCCAAATAGTTTCCAAACTATTATGAAAAAAAAAAAAAATTATTTTCAAATTATGATCATAACTTCTTTATTTGTGATCCCATTAAAAAAGCGTTTTGATATTATAAAGGCACTTTTTCCCTACAATTTGATTATGTCAGTTTAAAATATTTTTCGTCAATGAATTCGTCAGAAACAGTCGAAACTTTTGTTTTTCTTATGGACGCCATATTGGTTTTATACATGTTTGGATTCATCATTTCTTTCTGAGTAATTTGGTATGCCACATGCCATATTTTGATTACAATAAGATAATAGAAACTAAAAATTGAAGACTGAAAATTTTACACTTCGAGAATTGCTGAAAATCGCATGGTGCCGCGGAAGACATTTTGTGAACGAAACATATTTTTCTAACTGCGGTATTTTTAACTGAAACGCACTGGGCCCGCAAAAAATAAAACCTTTTTGTACCTCGCCATAAGCGGTTGTAGTTTGGTTTTAATGTATGGTGCGGTATAGTGGCCAACCGATTAACCCGACCAATTTTTTATAACAAAAATCTAACTTCGGAGATGTATCGGCAATATTGCTCTCTGAAGACGTGGAAGAAAGAATGGACGATATACTCTTGGCCTTACGATAAGGTATGTGGCTCCTATAAAACAACTGCACATAATGCCCGAATTGTGAGGAACTATTTAGATATAAGACATAAACGGAGAGTAATTGCTACCTATTCAGAAGTATTATATCCACTAAAATTGCCGGATCTTACTCCTTGTGATTTTTATCTATGGAATCACTTATAAAATAAGGTGTATGGTGTTTATAATTTTGGAAACGTTGGGGAGTTACGTGACACTGTCATCGCCGTTTCAATTCGATTGACAGAAGAACCATCGGTAACGTCACAAGATTACGGAATGCTGTGAAAAATGCCTCCGTAAACATGGCGAGATTTTTGAAAACATTATTTAGTTTGTTAAAAAGTTGTTACTTTTTTATGTTGTGTATAATACATTCCAAAAGTTTACTGTAACGTGATTATGGGCACATAAATACTGTGTCACTCAAATGTATTTTTCATGACACCATGCGATTTTCAGATATTAAAGAAAAACTCCAATTCTGTCGGTTTGTTGTGTTGTAAATACGGCAAGAGGCATACCAAATTACTCAGAAAAAAAATTCTGAATCCATACATGTATAAAACGAATATGGCGTCCATAAGAAAAATAAAAGTTTTGTTTTTTTCTGTCGAATTCATTGGCCAAAAATTTTAAACTTCAAATTGTAGGGAAAAAGTGCCTTTATAATGTCAAAACGCTTTTTTGAAGGAATCACAAATAAAGAAGTTATGACCACAATTAAAAAGTTACATTTTTTGTTTTTTTCTAAATAGCTTGGAAAGCAGTCTTGAAAGTTATTTTCTCTATTGTTAGAATTAAAAGTTTATTGTTTGTGTTTGTAGATCTTAATAAAATTGTATTATTACTAATATTTTTTGTTCTTTATGTAACAATAAATATATGGTATCGAGTTTAGATTGGTATCCGTGGTGGCCTGCGTACCTACTTTTTGAAATGCTCGACTTCATTTATTTACGTTATGCTAGCATCTTATTGCAGCCCAGGGGCCCAGAAACTGCCCAGATCTCTTTTTTAGCCCGAAATCGTAGCCCGCGCTCAAAGGGGCTATTAGTTAATTTTTAGAATAATTATGGGAAATGTCAACATATCGTCAACTTAAAAGTAAAAGTCACTAACTATAATTTTTACAATTTATTGAAACAGGAATTAATAGTAGCCATATGCTTATAAATGTGAATCTTATACGACGAGGCGATGACTAAGTGTTCTAAGTTGTCTAAAATTCATTAAATCTCTAGAAAATTACATTATATTTCCTAGTATTCCTTCTTAAAGTCAGGTTTTCGTAATTATTAGATTTTAGTTAGTGACTTTACCTTTAAGCCGATCTTATGTTTTTCGAGCGACCTCCCAAACACCCGGTCAGCTCCAATGGGCCTCCTGACTCGTGGGCCCGTGTGCGCCGCACACCTCGCACACCTGCTATTTACGCCACTGACTGATAGCTAATCTGTTTTATGTAAGTATACTAATCTACGTCCTACAAGCCTCATTTTCACATATTTAGGCACAAAAATTATAAAAAAATTATATAATTTTAACCATAAGAGATTTATTGGGATATTTAATACGTTTAACCTCAAAATGAATTAAATTTTAAGGCTAGAAAATCTGGTGACCTTTTTGGTGATTTTTTCCTAGTGTCAACCTGGCGTCTGCTTTTATTCTTCCTGGTTATTAAATGAACTATAGATGAAGGCCTTTCCCTTGCTGAATATATATGTCATCACCATTTGTCATTTAAAGGTTGTAACTATTTTTGATCAGTTCTAATTCTAGATCTTCCAAAACGGTTATGCGCCATTTCGGAGATTTTGTGATTCCATAACATTTATTGATTGTATACTGGATAATAGAGCTATCAGATGAGTGCTTAAGACGTCCGTAGTGTTCATCTATGAAGAACATTACGTAATGGAATGTCCATCCTTTGAAAACCGCGGGGAGACTATTTCTTTTTTGCACAGCAATAGTATATTACACTCGAACTCCAAACTACTGGAAGTTCGTCTGGTTGGGTTTCACCTTAACCCCGAAATTAGCGTTCATTACTTTAAAAGCTAGACCCCGAAAGTTTAAAACAATGCCGTCGGAGCATCTGGGCACGACACCGGCGCGGCGGGCCCTCTCTGACGATTCATTACTTGCACCGTGTACTCTGCCGCGTCGGTACCGCTCCGGCCCGCTAACTGCCTCGCTCGCCCCCACAAATTATACTCCGCGCCGTACGGCGCGCCACCGGGCATTGTGTTGTTTGTTTGTCACGGCGTTCGCGCTCGGCGGCATTCTTTTCGACGCTCTCCGGTGGCGGGAGGCGAAGGGTGAAGCACCCGCCCGATAAATATGTAAAATTCGCCGTTCCGCGCGATGAGTTATGGCGTTTTCTGCATTTGGCGGGATCCACCGTCTGCGTACGCTGTTCTTGGTGGCTACGTGAGCTTTTGAATTTAGCACTTTGCTCTTTTGCTAAATAAATGACGACCAGAATTTTTAAACGGAATATACATAAGATAATGTTTTTCCCTGTTTGCCTTTGAGTTGATTCAAGCCCTAATTGAAAGGAGAGGCTATATGTTACACTTAAAAAGAAAATGCTGTTAATGTGTCCTGCATTTTCAGTTTGCCTCTTCTGTTTTCTGTAATGTAAAATGTGCAATGTGAGTCGTTTGAGAATCTTTCGGTATCATTATAATATAAATTACCCACGTATTCAGGCCAATTCCGTAACGCAGTTGTTATGTAACAAATGGATAAATTTCTTACCAACGTTGTTGAAACCTAAAACGGCATTCTGTAATATATCCAGTGGTAAAATAGTTTGCCACCAGTTGAGTGGCGAGCTGAGTAACTACGAACTACGTAGCAACCACGGTGATGCTATAGGCAAAACCGGGAGAGCTGAAGATGAGTCATTGCTTAAAATCGTATGAACCAAGATATGGACGTACCGCGTGGATTGGTTATATAGCTGTGTATATTAGGTTGCCTACTAGGTAGATCGTTAAACATTAATATTTAATTATTAAAAATACTGTCATTTATTTGTGATAATATCCTATCTAATTTATATATCCATCATTACCATGTTTAACAGAAGCAAAGTGAAAACATACCAACGAAAACATCTTGTTCACATCACATGTTCGCGCTCGAATAGGGTTAGGTTGCTACCGCTGTCATTCGTTCTTATGGTTCTAAGAACAGACGTACTTTTTTGCCTTGCCCATTTAAATTATACAGCAAACGTATGAAAAGTATGCTATTCCGTTTTAACACGCGTCAATATTTAGAAATAATCTGTAACGTATGTCGAAAATAACAGCTGAAATCTATGAGTAATCTTCAGCTCTCCCGGTTTTGCCTATATACACTCTTTAAGCTTTTAACCTTAAAACAAAAACCAAATGTTTGGTTTATGGTATAGGTATGTATTTTAAATAAACAAGTGGCAAATGAAATAGAAGATTTACATGAAAGATGATTGATTTTGGTGTTACTATGAAATAAGTACGATATTTTGATTTAATTTATACTTTTTTCTACTTTGCGTTCGTTATGAACTCATAACGAAACCGGTTTCGGTGTCGTTATGAAAACACTAGGTCACAAACATTTGGTAACTTTTAGTTTTCCAAGATTGATGATATTGACGTCAAGTGTCAAATCAGGCTGACATCTCAATCGCTATTGGCTCGCGTCTGTCGTATTTATCGATTTTACTACAACTGCCAACGGTTGAATATGAAACTACTCTAGATTGTAAGATGACAACCGCAACTTTCGAAATATATGTAAATTTAATGTCGCAAAGTAGAAAAAATAGTATATAACACTCGTTTTATAAGACGTATTGGCGCACTCGTTCCATTTGGGCACTCCTCGCTACGCTCGTCGTGCCCAAAACTACTCGTGCGCCAATTTTTGTCTTATAAAACTTGTATTATAATATACTATTATTTTAGAGGTTACCTAACAATTTCCAGAAGAACTCAGGGGAGACTTCCTAGCATAGGTTTTACCTAGCATAGCATACATCTATAGAAATAAAAAAAACTATAGTATTCGTCGACTATTAAAACAAGGTTGTTAAATTTATTAACTATACTGTGGAAAGATTATCACAGTTAAATTGAATGATTATTGTTAAAGAATTAAATTAGTACCCTGAAAACAAGAAATCCTTTAAAACTTTTAACCACAACTACTAAAATTTAACCAGTTAATTAATAAACCACGTCAATTGAAACTTGTGGTTATACAATATACATATCCGAATAACCTAACCTCGCAATTCACAAATGCACTAAAACCCGAAATCTCAGAAGAATAACAATTACAACAAGCATAATTCATTTTACGCAATTTCACTAATCAGCTACGTATCTTCTGTGGAGTTTTATATGTAACATATTTAATTTTTGCGTCAATGAGTGCGTGGCATAACTTATTTTTATAAATAAAATTAACACCGACGGCTTTTGTGTAGTTCTACTCTCGCAAATACTCCTATTCATTATTAATTTGCGTATTTCTAACTTCTGTGTTTGTGTACATAGCCCATCGAAAGGTACTGATATGGTACTGATCAGCTGATTCAATCTTTTGTACTGAATGCGCATTACCATCAGCAGTTAACCACTATTGTTAAAAATCAATAATTTTAGCAAGTAGTTAATTTTTCCAGTATAGAATACGAAATCTTATTAAAGTCGTTAATGTACTTGCTACGTAGCAACTTGCGACGTAGCAACTGCGTTACAGAATTTAACTGATTGACGGATCCAATTCTTAGCCTCCATGAATGGGTCTCCATATTCTTCTTTCCAACTCTAAATGTCTGCATTTCTCGCATCATGGAGACATCACATCCGTACTCACCGGTAAAACAAATTGCTCACCGGAATAAGTAGGTATATAAATACTTCCTGAAGAAGAGTGGAGTATTTTTCTGTCAACAACATCCATTTGTTGTTTGTATTTCCAGTTTTCACTAGGTTTGGATACACCGAGTATCCGAACACCCACTTGTCGATGTTTCCGCGTATGAAGCCTTCACTTCTGGTTAGATGCGGTCATTTATAAGATATCCTGGACCTGGGAGACTACCACCGTAGTAGGATGTATGTAAAAAGAGTATTTAGAATGTTGATTTCATGTCGATATAGCCAAAACATTTGCTTCTCCCTAGTTTTCTAGGTATTTCTAGGTAAATTCCTCAGGAATTGATGAGGCGATCCTCAGATTTGAGATCTTCAAGTCTTTGTGTTGTCGGGTTGTATTGTTTTGACATCTGTGACGTTGAATCCTTTATCTTTTCCTCGGCTTCCCGAAGATGTCTTCTAGATATTGAAGCCATTTCTACATATATTGAATAATTATGTTCAAAGAGCTAGCTCTGACCATGAACAAACTCCAGGTAAGCTAGATAGTTCTTTAGGAATGGGTACAACATTCATAGGTTTTATTCACTCTCTTTCAATACATAGGGCATTACAAAGCTATGGAATGTAGTGAAATGTAGAAAAGTTGTAACACATCAGAAACTGCTTATGTTACAAGCATTCCAATGCTTACTACTATACCTTGAATCACGACAATTAAACTTAACTTACAGTATAGAAACTCGAATAGTTAAATACTTGCATTAACCGTCAACAAAGCGGCTCCAGGATCCGGCCTGCGCGGCGTGCGGCGGCGAGTACGTATCTGTAGGGTATAAGTTGATGTCCCGCTTGCGAAGCACGTTTCTACCTCAATGATTAGACGGCGAAATGGGCGAAAGGGAATTTCAAACGCCAAACTGATTTCGGATTCGGCTCGCGCGCCAGTTCCGAAACTGATTTCGAAAACAAACTTCCACCGACTGCTGTCTACTAACGCTCTGTCCATAGTATTCCGCTCGAAATACGAACTCAACGGCGCGTGCAAACTTATCCCCATTCAGTGGCCTTCTGAATACACAGGAACTGTGCGCAGCCTTTAACAAATACTACATTTTGATGGACAAAAGTGGCTGTGTTTAATATCGTCCAAGTGGATAGTACTAGTACGTAAAATAGTACTGAATACTGATATATAAGTACAATGGCTTCCAAAATTATTTTCTAATTTTTTGTTATTTTTTGTCGAATTTTGCGAAATGCGGCCACAAATCTACAATAAATCAATAGAGCTGCTATTTTTTAGGTATGAATTTCAGTGTATAACATCACTCTTTCTGATTAAGTATCAAGCATAACATGTTCATTTACACCAAGTTGTTGCTATCATAGGGAGAACAGATGTGGCAAGAAGTGGATATAGTTCAATATGGGGGCATACATGAACTTTTTCAGCTTGCTTAAGTCTATACCGTAAAAAAATACAGGCACTATTTAAAACAGAAAACCAGAAACCTAAAAAATAAAAAGATAGTGGCGGATTTCTTTACCTGTATTCAATGATAGGTAATGATAGTAAATACGTAATAAAAAACAGCGAAAATAAAATAAAATTGTACCAAAAATGATTTGCTATTAATCGTTATTTATTAATCGTCCGATGGTTCACGCCAATCGAACGAACGATGTTATTTCTTGTTCCGATTTTAAAGTTTCTTCCAATTTAAGGATTTTAGATTAAACAAAAAACTATTTAGGTACGACGTTTTTCCATCATGAGGTTTGGCCACGCTATAGATTGCGTCTCGGTTAAATCTTCTCGAGTTTGTGATAAACTGTCCACACGTGACAGCGGTCACATGTTTTTTTTTTGCATTTCTTCATTGCACAATTAGCGTTTTCTTTCGCATTTTTATTGGAAAAATTTGTCACAAAGTGCACTTAGATAAAATATCTATTTTATAATGTGGGTTAGGCTACTTGAACTATTTTTGTAATATTTAAATAACCCAATTCCTTATTCATCTAAGAAGTTGTACTGAATATTTTATCCATTTTGAATAATAAATAACGTCTTTACTTGAAAAAGCGTTTAGAAGTGGGTCTTACAGTCGTTATACCTATCTATTTCTTGTAAGCAATAGTCGTTTTATTTAAAATGCAAATAATTAGTCTACTTTCATAATAGAAATTCATGACGGATGTAACTTATCAAAAATTCGTGAAAATGTCAAACAATTTCTTTTGCCGTGACCATTTTTAACACATATTACAAAAATGTCAAATTTTTAAAAAATTTGAGGTGCAACAGCAATTTATTATCTAATAGAGTTTAAATGTTGTTTGTTATTGATGTCAATACCTACACTTTGACACCTTTTACCTTTTAAACCGACAATTTTGGATTTCTACTTGTAAGATAATATTTGAGAACGTCGATCAAGTTTAGGGGAAAAGATATTATCCAATCAAATATATGGTAGCTGTTTTTTGCTGGTTTGATTTGGTAACTTTTGGTACCCCAGGTGTTTCGATCCGGCAATTTTTGATTTTTACTCATGAATCCCGGGATTATAAAATCTTTAATCCCGACATCCCGGGATCAGTATAATGTCCGGGATTGGAAACCCTAATAGGTAATGGCACAAAACCATCTTCATAACAATGATCATTACTAGCTGGAATAAGACACTCTAAAAAAGCTAGTCACTTCAGTCATCAACTTTTTGTCGAGGACAACTGTTCTGCGCATAAATAGGCATTGTTTATTCTCAAATGCTTTGTCTCCAAATGAACGCGAAAAAAGCTGGTAAATGTATATATTTCTCTTTTTAGAGGGGATGTTTTATTGTTTAATTTCATTAAAAAACTACAGCTCGACTCTGATTTTAACCAAGAGTTGCTTGTGTATAAGAACGTCTAAGCATATTTCTTACAGTGACAAGTTTACCTAGTACTTAACTATCAAACGCTTCGGAGTTTTGCACTGGATGGAACGTCGGACCGGCAAATTCGAAACTGATGGTTCAAATCCAAATCGGGGCTCTCTTATTTATAAAAGAATTAAAAAAATATTTTCCGATTTATGTTATTCAATATGAATTTATTTATGTATAAAGTTAGCCATATAAATAGCAAGTATAAATAAATCACCTGAAAAGATTGTGACAGGGAGAAGAACGGCCTTGGGTTTGTGGTTCTGATTGCGAATGGCACCGGTGGTCGTATACCGTGACATGGCGGTCTGAGTGAACCCGCAGAAGTAAAATACGACTCCCAGACTTGATACGTGCCATATAAAACGCACAGTTCCGGCTGTAACCGGTGCCGTCTAAGATGGCGCTCGGCGCGGAGACGAATAATGGACGCCATTCGTTCCGGAAACGGAATTAACTGCTTTAATTAGTCGGCGGGCTGCTGAATTTACGTATGGGTCGGCGGGCCTCCGACGCCGCTACCCTCCGTCCCGATCGTCGTCGATTGTTCACCGGCATTGCGAAGACGCCAATAACAATTCCCGGCTCCTCCGCCATTTGTGCCCTAGCTGTCTTGAACGCTGAATTGCGTTTAACCTTTGGGAATTTATTTCTTCGCGTTCGTCTGTAGGGACCCCGATTGGGAATAGAAGGTGACGCAAACTGCCGGATGCTTAGAGCTGGGAGGAAGCTCGCTATGGGAATATTGCAACGGCGAGTGAGGACGAGAATTTATAAATTGGACAATTTTGAACAACATGGGGAGTAGGTTTTTACCGAGTTTTTTAACGAGTCTCACCACAAACGGTAGAATATAACAAAAAAGATGTACATAACGGACAAAAACGGACGAATAATTAGAAGTAGATAAAAGAGACGAAAGGATAAAAGTGAAGTAGAGAACAAAAAGGACTATAATGCCTACAGGACAAAACTAAAAAACGCCAATAAGGAAGAAAATTTTTTACTAATTATTTTAGTCCAGTCAAATGGTTTTTTGGCCAGGAAAAAACTGTAGAAGTTTTTTTTTCTATTATTCCATATGTTTTTTTGGAGAGCTGAATCCAAATTTGAGTTTTGCTACTTCCCACGGATATGGCTTCACAACAAAAATCGCAAAAAACTCTAAATTTTAGACTTTAATTTATTGCCAAAAAGTCATAAAAGTATGCACTTTTCGACGTAGACGACTACAAGCACCCTCAAGTGTATTTTTTGGTTGGGTGGTGTGGCCGCTCGAACACGCTGAAAGAAGGCCTTATTTTCCTACTTTATGTGATGTGCGTGTAATTACAAACAAGCTTAGATTCTGATAACATTAAATTCTCTACAAATTGTATAACTTAGTTATTTTGGTCAAACTATGTAACTGCAAGAGAGCGTTGAAATATTATATCACATAACGCGAAACCGCGATAACACAAAAAGATTTAGTAGAAACCTATATTATTCGCATTTATTTATTAACTATATATTTGCTGTTTTTAAAAAATACTTAATGTATTACGTAATTTTTTATATTTTTTATAAACATTCGGGCTCTTGACTTAGCGGCTTCGTTTAGCTTAATATGATGTAATAAATCAACCCAATCTCGCGGCTACATGATTTGGCCAAAATAAGTGATTAGGATGTGCTATTTGTAGGGAAATTAATGTAGTTTTAGCACAATCTTTTTAACTAACTCAAATACTGGGTTTTACATAACGTAGGAAAAGTTTCCCTTTTTTCAGCGCGCTGTAACGGTCAAGCCGTTCAACCAAAAATGCATTTCAAGCGTGCTTTTATAGGAAATTTAATGTACTTAATTTTTGTATGGAATGGTTTACCTCGAAAAGACCATAGTTTAATCACTTTTTCTCGAAAAAACTGAAAAGCGGTCGAAAATGTTTATTTTTTTGCGACCCTTGGGTCCGTGGGAAGTAGCAAAGTTGAAATTTGGATTTAGCACCGAAAAAACATATAGAATGAGAGAAAAAAACGTCTATATGTTTTCCTGTAACAGGCACCCTCGGAAACGATTTGACTAGACTATTTTGTCATAATATACAGAGTATTTTCTTATTAGCTTTTTTGAGTTAACGCAGGGTCATATATAATCAATATTACTTCAAATTTCCCTGGAGGAAGAAAGTTAATCAAAATTTGTCGCACAGTGATAATAGGTATTCCTTCATTTAATTGTATTATCAATATGATTTTGCAATTGGTGGGTTCTACACAGATAGAAATTATCTTTAGCCTTTAAGAAATATACTGTTCTTCAATAAAAATCATTTAAATTATGGATCATAAAATATTTCTTTGTAGAGATTAATTGTCTAGGAAAACTTATTTAAATAAAATAAATATTACGAGAAAAGTTTTTGTACTAAATATCGTGAGATGCTTTACTTGTCAATGTGAATTAAACAAGAATTTTCCTCTGAAAACTTTGAAATGAATAAAAATAGTATTACGAATAGAATTTTGATAGGTTTTAATATTGACGTGTTATGACAAAATAATAACCAAAAAATAAAACTTATTTATTTATTTTCTTAGTATGCCAGCAAAATTCGCAGATACACATGCAAATACAGAAATTTTTAAAGTCGGTAACCACAGCAAATTATTTTACAATTATAAAAAAATCTGTTATTCTTTTCATAGAATTTGTTTTGAAGAGGATCCATGTAACAAGAAAATTTTGCCATATTTTAAGTAAACCTTAAATAAATTGTTATTAGTTTCTTTTAATTTTTCCAAGAATTGGAGAATATAATGTAAAATCTAGTTATTTTAATCACTGCTTTATTTGATCTTGTTGCAGCCTATTTGTAGACGCTAACTCTGGACTACAAAGGGTCAACTAAAATGAACGCGTTGTGGTTTATTCCGTAATCAATTGATAAGGAGCGTATTTGGGAGAGCACAATGCCAGCTGGAGAGTTTGTTATTCACGCTCCCCATCTAACTTATGTTACCAATAAACCGAAGATAAAGTGAAAGCATTCGCCGGTAGCAATGATTCCGGAATGGGGGCGATAAATAAGGTACTCGATAATTGCTCAGGTCTGCGTCGTTCCACCCTCGGTTGCCTCGCGGATCCCAGTCCTGCTCCCGCTCCCCGGTAGCCGATATTTTACCATTCCACTTATTTCTTCCCGTTCGCGCACCGCTACGATTCGGCCCTAGCTAGGTACAATGGGATCGTTAGGAATTCCAATTACAGGTGGAGCCGCACGAACAATGGCCCAACGAAGTGGCCCACAGGGCCGGGCCCTATCCGTCCATTCGCACATATTGAAATTCTGCGGCCGCACAGAAACCACTGTAGTAATAATCATAATGCCCGGTAATGGCATCATAAGTATATTAACCGGTAGACGTGATAGCGCGTCCCAATTATGGCGTAGATATTACAAAATTCGACCGTGGGACATGTAAGGCAGGAATTAGATGTTTGCGGTTGTGGAAAGCACTGCATTGCAGTTTTCTTTTCGCATTCCAATTACATACTGATTAGCGATGACCAGCTATTGCCACGTGTCTCCTTTTTAAACTTTGTTAAACTTGTTATTGTAAAAAAAACTATGATTATGTTAACATAATCTTAACGGTACATTTCCCTATCGTTATCGACAGAATTTGTATGTTAGAGCAGTGAGAGCAAATAAAAACTAATAAAGTTTGAAGAAAACATTGCAGTAATTTGAACAGAGAAGTCACTAGTCAGTCCTTATCAGAGTTGAGTTTGAAAATTAAAAAATCGAAAAGTTCTAAATGTTTTTGACTGTAAATTCGTGGTCTTTCTTCAGAATAAAAGAAGCTGCACACTGTTTGGAAGATATCTTGTTCCTGATTCAATCAAATTTGGACTTGAACAAAAAACTGTGTTTTTATAAGAAAAATAGGTTTTGGGTCCATATGAGAAATATTTTCTGCGACTCGTAGAAACTATACAAGCGACTATTTGTTTGATATTGTAATACAGTACAATTTTTACTGAACGATCATTACTCACGGCACCCTTGTATTTGATTGGCGATAGACAACTGTCTGCAGCACAAACAGGCAAAAACCTTTTCTTAATCTTCGAAATCAAAATATCAAAATAACAAATTCTTGATGAATCTACGTTACGCAGATGATATATTCTTAAATGTCATTATATACAAGTATAATGAATAAATAAATACATACAATATACTGTCATATTAGGACGTTGTCAGTAAACGTCGTAAATGTTATAGTAGGAATTTTAAATCCAAACATTCTGTATAAACATTATTTAACAAAATGTCTAAGATGTATCAACAAAATGTATCAGAAAAAGTCAACGCTAACGTATTTTTTTTTTTTCAGTAGATTTTGAAAGTCCATCATTTAATGATATCCTGGTCAAATGGAAGGGTACTTTAGTATGTGAGTGATATGTATGTATATTAGGGTGTATCGAAAAAACATTTTTTTTTTTGAAATTCAAAATTTCATGTTGATAAAATGTTGTCCCTGTGGACCCTCATATATCACAAAAAAATATTGACCCAATTGAATAATATTTAGGTCTCCCGCAGGAGGCCTAAAGTGTATGATTTTCTTAAAAAAATCGATTTTTTTTAATAAAAAAGTCTTTTAAAAACAATTTTTCGACGAGCTGAAAAGCTGTTGGTTCGAAGGGTCCTAAGGAACTGGATGTTTACTCTAAGCCATTTTCAAGGATTTTGCAAATGAGCAGCCGTTTCTGTAATTTCGTCAAAATAGTTAAATAATAAATTAAAGTAGAGGAAATTTTATACAATTTATTGCTATGCCATTTTTTGGTAAAATTAATAGTTTAACTGCATGAGCAAATTCTATTTGGTCGTGTCTGCATTAATATAAAAATCAGTTAGCCAGGATTTTACCGATATTTTGATTGTAATGACAGTAGGTAGTGTCAAACGCTGACGTGTTGGCAATACCTACTGTGAATTGTATCAAAATATATAAAAAATACTGCTCTGCAGTCTCATACATGTTTGTTTGTGACCTTTGTATGTTGTTTTATGTTCTCCACGGCCCAAGCCTAACAAAATGTAAGTTTTTACAATTGTGTTTTGTTGTCTCTTTTCCTATAGCGCCTGAAGAAGTGCCCAGTAGGAGACGAAATATGTAGCGAATGCTAAAATAAAACAAAAATAAGGAATCCGACCACTTTTATTGTATCAAAATATCTGTCAAATCCTGGTTTTATTTTAATGCAGATAGATACGCCCGTTCTCGATCAAATAGATCTCATTTACTATCAGATTTTTTCTTTTTCAAAGCCCACATGTCCGCACAAAATAAAAAATTTAATTACAAGAAACTTTTATCAATATTTAAGCACATTTTTTAAATTATACGATAATTGTGATTTTTCTAAAAATTGTATCGAATGTAAATAAACTGCAGGTGATCTAAATGTTGCATTAGAGTAATGTATTTTTGTATACGGTAATTTCACACGTTATTGTTAAATTTTTTGTATTTAAAAAACAAAATCACCTAATCTTTCATTGAAAAAATTGAGCCGTTTTTTTAGTATATGTAGGTCCATTGGGATAACATTTTATCAACTTGAAATTTTGAATTTCGGAAAAAAACGTTTTTTCGATACACCCTTATGTATATGTGAGCGCCTTATATAATAAAATTAGGACAAAATTATAAGAAAAATATACAAACATGGTGAATACACTAATGAAGAAAGAGTGCATGAAACTTGTTGTAAAACAAAATTTAAAAATTAAAATTGATGGACAGAAGGATAAAACAAATCGTCAAACTCACAACAAAATAAAAATAACCTGCATGAGATCGTCGGGCGTTCAATTTAAAGAAAAAGATATGAGCCATAATTTACAAAAATTCTGCTTTACACAAACGGAAAGGTTATTTTACTAATCCTGTAAAAATGAATTTCGTCGATATTTTGAGCATCCTCCTTTAAGTTGTGGACAGCGGAGAGATCATTTTCTATATTTAGAGATATTCTTACCCCAAAAGGACTATTTGGATAAGAGTATAGCGGCAACAGTCTTTACAATATGTCCATTGTTTTTCCGAGCTCCAGTCGTGAGAGGTGAGTATTCAATCATTAACAGCAATGTGCGACTGATGACTGAGGCTGAATTTTCTCAGGGCTCTCCACTCAATCACTCGAATAAAAAATGCACAACTGGTATCTACTATCCATATATAGTACATTGAGAATCAGAAAAAAAAACAGTAATAACGTGCACCGAGTGTTTGATGTATGTAGATTGTACCTATTTGAGAATGTATTAAATATCTCTTACGTCACTAAGGTTTCACCGCAAACAAATGAATTTTCTTGTCGAAGGAAAGCCATGACCGATTTTAATTGCGTAGAGCGTCACCTGGTAGCGAATTGAGTTGTAAAAGTAGGCGGAGCGCTCCGAGCGAACGTGAGGCGAAAACTGCTCGTGCAATAAATCTCACTTTTATATCGCTGGTGGGCCGTGTCGGCGCCACCTATGATCGCGTCGGCTTTTAATTAATAGCGTCGGCGAAAATAAGGCCGCCTCGCTCGTTTTCCCCTTTTACAACGGCAGGAGAAAATCCGCCAATAATTGCGCTAATTTTAGAGACAGCGGATACGTTGCTTCTGCCTTGCGGCGAACGCAGTTGTAAAAAGAAAACAGAGCGTTGATAAAAAATGATCCAATAACGCCGTACATGAAGTGGATGGTTAAGGTTGTATCGCAGGCCATCATTCACATCTTTCCACCTCGAGCTATATAACGCAAACTGAGGCCATTGCCTGCATCGCTCTTGTCGCTTTATAGCGAATAACGATTCATTTTTCTTTCCAGTATATAAACATGGAACCGAAAATTGATAGGTTAGATATTAGCCATCTAAATAACAATTAATTACTGTTTCTTGATTAATTTCAACTATTTACTTATGATTTTGTGCCATAATCGCTGGCAATTGTCAACAAATAACACATTTTGAATTAATAAAGTATGAAAACGAGTGGATTTTTTTGATTATTGTTTATTTAGCATATCATGTCAAGAGCTGTGTTTCATGAAATCATATCATATTCTTGGACATTTTACTGTCATTAATCTCTGACGGCAAAACGCCACAGTCATCTTATCCAAACTTTTATGTCAGCTTTAAATTTTTTAGTTTGCTGAGTCACATTTTATAGAGCTGGTTTAACTACTTATTGATTCAATTTACTGGAAAACAAAACATTTTATTATGATAGACATTTTACTATTTTACGCCTGAAAACAATATCTAAATTCTGATGTTAGCAGTTATCCATGATTTACCCATACATAGTTCGCTACGCGAACTTGAACATTGAAACAATATTTTTTTCTCTATTTCCCTACTTTAAACGACATTTTCACGCTACGATGTATTTGGTAGGTGCCGTTGTAACCGAAAAAAAAAATTAGCTATCGAACAATCAGGGTGCACCCATAAAGTACACGGAAAAATACATTGATAAAAATACAATACACCATTGATAAAAAACGAATAAAATCACGATAGTAACAAAATATTTGCCAAAATCGATTTAGTCAGTGCTTATTTGACAATTTTCGACTATTTTCACGTTTCCTATTCCATTCCTTTATTAATCTGTCTGGCTAGGAGCCAGCCAGATTAATAAACAAAAAGTTATTGTTTCATTGCCTTGGTGATAAAAACTGACTATCGATATGTTTTGTGTTGAGAATGTCATCCTGCTTGAAAATATAACACAAGTTCTATAGGGTGCCATTTAAAATTTAAATAATGGCGTTATTTCCGGAGAAACCGGAAGTCATCCTAACCTCAAAAGTATCCAAAAACATGTCTTTTTTGTCGATCCGAGCTTCAAAAATTGCATTCGTCCAACAGTCCTTAACAAAAAAAATAAACTGGCGACTCTATGGCGTGGATCACCCGGAGTATGTAGGAATTTATCGTAAAAATCTTCAAGTACTATATCTGACGGCACCAAACACTATCCATAAATATCCATAAAACCATTCTATCTGGCGAATGATCAGTTAACAACGGGGCAAATAAAGAAGATCGGCCATAAAGTGGCCACTTATCTTCGGCAAAAACGTGAGCATCGGGCGAGTGACGGCATCGCAGGGTCGTGAGGTGCGCTCGGCTGACATGGTCGCGTACGGACACCTTCCCTTCAGCACAATAACACGTATTGAATTTTTACGAGTCAATAAATTTTAGGTGTCCGCCATCCCCGGTGATTCCGCGTGGACGCAAATTGCTAGCGTTCGGACGGCCAACGCTTTTACTGTCCACTTAAAATTTAATTTGCGGCGGCAAACGCGAACACCGCCGGCTCGCGATCGCCCAGTTTTATATGTTAAATTTCAATTACAACTACTGTAAAAATTTAGTTTACGATCTGGCCTCGTTGATTTATTAACTCCATTTTACAATCGAAATAGTTCAATATAGCGTGATTTTATTTTTTTGTTTTAGTACTATTCAAATTCGTAGAAAGAATATGGACAACTTTTTGAAAGTAGGTTGGTTGGATAATAATGTATTTTTACTTTATCATACGTAGTATGTACTCGTTTTTTGTGATCACGCTTCCGGAGAAATTACTAAAGTTATCGGGACGAAACATCATATTTAGAAGTTTCATGACCAAACTTAGAGCTGAAAAGCTTTTGGTTCAAAAGGGTCCAAAGGACCTGGGAGTTTACTCTAAGCCTTTTTCAAGGATTTTGCAAAAGAGTCGCCATTTCTGTAAAATCGTCAAAAAAGTTAAACCATAAATTAAAGTAGAGGAAATTCTGAATAACAAATGTCTACGACATTTTTTGGTAAAATTAATAGTTTAGCTGCATGAGCAAATTGTAATTAATTGAGATCGGTCGTGTCTGCATCTTAGTAGCCAAGATTTGCCCAAGTTTCATTCTAATATCAGTAGGTATATAGTGTCAAACGCTGATGATTTGACAATCGTAGATATTTCAACGAAAAATATCTGTTCTGCAGTCTCATATATCTTTGTTTGTGACCTTTGTATGTTGCACGGGCCGCGCCTGACAAAAGGTAAGTTTTTACAATTAAGTTTTTTGGAGTTTTATTTGATTGTCAATTGTTTAAGTTATTTCTCATTTCCTATAGCGCTTGAATAAGTGCCCAGTAGGACCCAAAACATGTAGCGATTGCTAAAATAAAAGAAAATTAAGGAATCCGATCACTTTTTATTGTATTTATTTAATATATTGTACTAATAATAACTTATGAGTCTAAGACAGCTCTACCTGCATTTTATACTGAAGGACTCATATGAGGATTCTGAGTTGATAAGTACATATTCACATTCTTATTTTACAGGGGGCGGAGATATGGGTTTGCTTTATGGAGCGAGCAAGTCGATTGTCCAGAGATCATTTCTGAGTGTTGCGCCAAAGATATGTATCATGTTTGTGGTTTATCTGAGGAAAGGGGGTTAATGTGTTGGGTGTACTTTCGTTGGACAGAGATATGTTTTGCAGCCATTCTAGGGAATTTATTTGTTCGATGAGTATTGATAGGTTGGTGTAGTTTGTGCTAAGAAGGTGGTTTTCCGATATTTTTTGTTTGTTCTGGTTTCGCAATCAGTATTATATGATTTGTTAATTTTATTTTTCTTGGGTTTCGAGCGTATGCGTACTCATTAAATTAAAGCCACACACAATTGTTCATTCTATTCAGTGGCATGTCTAACCGATCTTTATTCGCTCATTTTGTATTGTGTTTTTCATTTTGTATAGTGTTTTTCTTTCTGTGAATAAAGATTTATTGTTATTATTATTATTATTACTATCAGTCAAATCCGGGCTAACTAGCTTTATTTTAATGCAGATACAACCGATCTCGATCAAATAGAATCTCATTTACTATTAATTTTATAAATAGTATGATAAAGTCATGTGCCTGGCCACAACAGACTTTTTTTTATAAATATGGCACGTGCTATAAAGACGAAAAATCTGTGTGGGGTTGCCACAAACATGAGATAAAGTGTCAATATTTGTCGGGCAAACAACGAAAAGTGGAGCAGTTTAAAAGGTTTGGCCGTGAAGGTGGAACCCTGGGATTATTATTTCACCTGTGAAAGCGGCAAAGTTCCTCCCTAAAAACGGCAGATTTTAACGTTAAAAGTTCGAAAATTTCGAACTTCCAAATTAAGTGGTTTTCGTGGGGGATTTCGTTGAAAATTTACGGCGAGAACTTCGTACGCCGACCGGTAATATTTAAATAATAATTTTCGCTTAAACTAAAATGTTTAATGTTTACGAAGCTAGATGTCGCCCTCGAGGTGTGTACCTGTCGACGACGGGAGAAGACAGCTGTACGCGCCGCTGAATGCCTTCCATTTCAATTTCAGTTTTGATTATTGTTGACACACACAGATGTATTCGGAGTATTACATTTTCTATTTGTGCAAGGCAGCGTCTTCTTTGATGTTTCCGGAATCCTCGCCTCGTAATGCTCCTTGCCTTGACTCGTACACCACGTAGTTCCGTCCTACGCCGATGCCGGAGTCTACACTGTAGCAATCTTGTATTTACCTACCTACAAACGTTTCAACGTAAAACCGAGAAGAAATTAAAATGTATTCCTCACACTCCGAGGCTTGTACCTGCTTTGCGTGACCTGCTTGTTTTACATCTAAAACTTGTATGTACGTAGTAATCCCGTAACATAAAAAAAAGTACACACAAGTAATACACGTGCAAAACGAAATATCCAATACGTAGGTGGTTTTGGATACCTAATATTGCTGGATTACGATTAATATCATTTAGATGTCATTAGATGTCTAATTTTCATCGCTGGTGGTCATAAATTGGTCTTATTGTCGTACAAAAGACAATATTAGACCGTTTATCGTGATTAAATTTGATGAAAGAAAATGTATTGCTATTCTTAAGTACATTATTACGCGATTGCACAAGAAAAGTGATACAGCAAAAAACAGCTTTCAAGCTTTAGGGTACACCAACAAGCGTTGCCAACTCCATGTTTCGTCTTTGGGGACAACCAACTGGATAAACCTTTTACATGAAAAAATGTTAACATCTTGGCAAAATAACTCGCGGGAGGGCCTTTAAAATGTTATACAGTGAGCGCGCAAAGTATGGAAACATGACAAAATCTCAAGAACGGGTTGTTATTTTAAAATATCCTTGAACACGTCGATTTATAATAATCAAAATCCACCGTATGATATCAAATTAGTTTTTTTACCTTCAATTGTTTTTAACAGATGACTTCATCGACATTTTTTGTCGTAATGGTAACATAATATTTTTATCTACGACTCACATATAATAAGTTCAGTGCATACGTATCTATGACTATATAATCCCCATCATTATACGCGCCAATGATTATAATGACACTAGCGTTGTATAATAATGACAGTTCGTTCAAATAATGACCTCATTATTTGAACGAACTGTCATCATTATATGACGCTAGTGTCAAAGTCTGTCAAAACCTACGTGGATGACAAAATTTTTATTTTTGTAGCAGGCATGAACTGGGAGTTACTACGACAACATAGGGAAGTTATCCACCAAGCTCTCGAGTATAATATATTACGTCAGTGTCAATAGTCAACTCTGTACTGTTTTGAGACGTTCAATACAACTTCAAACCGTTTACTCGTTTCATTCCACGTTTACTCACAAAACCCCAGCTACAATTTTTAAATTTAATCAAAAAATCTGATGTCGCCAGGCACATGACTTTATCATACTATACAAGGTGTGCGGTAAACATGCGGCAAAAATTCAACGGGGTATTCCTTGGCCTATTCTACGAATACTTTGTCCTATGATGATTTTTGAAATACCCCTTTGTTTCGAATATACAGGGCGAACAAAATTTGCGACAACCATATTCGATATTCAATGACGAGAAGATTGAATGCTTGTATCCAGGCTGGAGAAAGTCATTTCGAACATTTATTGTAGATTCAGAAACTTTACACGTACCTTTTTACTTTATCATACGCAGTATGTAAAGTATTGTAATCGTGCCGAAAAAAATTTTTGAGATTTTAGCGGAAATAGGTCTTTATGGGTCCCCTGAACATTTTTGACCAAGGTACAAAAAAATGTCTGTGTGTGTGTGTGTATGTGTGTGTGTGTGTGTGTGTGTGTGTGTGTGTGTGTGTGTGTGTGTGTGTGTACCCAATTTTTGTTAATTCATTTCCGGAGAAACTACTAAAGGTATCGGCACGTAACTTCATATTTAGAAGTTTCATGACCAAACTTAGAGTTGAAAAGCTTTTGGTTCAAAAGGGTCCAAAGGAACTGGGTGTTTACTCCAAGCCTTTTTCAAGGATTTTAGAAATCAGCCGCCATTTCTGTAATTTCGTCAAAATAGTTAAATAATAAATTAAAGCAGAGGAAATTTTGAATAATTTATGCCTATGACATTTTTTGGTAAAATTAATAGTTTAGCTTTTTAGTTTATTCTAAGCTTTTTTCAAGGATTTTGGAAATGAGCCGCCATTTCTGTAATTTCGACAAAATAGTTAATTAATAAATTAAAGTAGAGGAAATTTTGAATAATTTATGCCTATAACATTTTTTGGTAATATTAATAGTTTACCTTCAAGAGCAAATTCTGTTTGATCGAGATCGGTCGCATCTGCATTGATATGAAATTACATAGTAGCCAGGATTTTGACAAATATTTTTTTGTGTTGTCACATTCGAAAACAGCTGATCTCATCAGAGGTTGGAGAACCACTATGGAACGTGCCGCTGTAGTGCGCAAAATTATAAAATACAAATTTCAAATAAAATAAGATCACCAATTTGATTGTTTGTTGATAAGAAATATCAACCCTTCTTTATATCTAATTCTAAAAATGATACATTGAGAAAATTATAAATAAAGTATAGCGATGAGTGTAGTTTTATTTTAGTATGTTGGTAGGAATGTGTCATGAACAAATATAAATCTGTCAGAATTTGAATTACCTTTTTAAGGTGCGTTTTCATTAGTGATAATGGCAGTGGTAGCAGACGCCGTTATAGTATTTCCAATAGAAAATTGCTAGTGACTCATGTTTATGTACATGCAAACTAATATGTGTCATTATCACGATATGTAAGAAATACTATAATTTCGTATTCTACCACCGCCATTAGCTACCATTACCTACCAATCGGAACGCACCTTTCGTCAAAGTGGTACCTACCAACCTAGCATTTACTATACAGAAATCATTTTTTTTTTTTTAATATGTATTTCTTAAAAAGCAACACAATAAACGTTGTTGTCGCTTCTGCCAAAAACTAGATAGCGCGACTCGCCCATATGCGACGGCGACACTCCGCCTTCGGTGACGCGCCGTATCACCGCTCGTCGCGCTATTCCGTACTTTCGGCATTTGTGACATAAATAACTATTATTCTAATGACGTAGTGTAGGTAGTGTGAAATGCTGATGCTTTGACAATACCTACGATTTATCTCTATAGAATAGATTCTCATGCAGCTAAACTATTAATTTTATATATTGTATGATAAAGTCATGTGCCTGGCCACATCAGATTTTTTAATATACTGTTGTTTTTATTATATTGTTGGTTAAATATCTATTAAATCATGAAATTGTTTTATTTAGAAGAATTCGATATATTTTCGTATGAAATGTGTTTTTATAGTTCTACAACTTAAATCGATAACAGGTTCATTAAATAATAATAATTCATTAAATAAGGTAAACAAAATAATGGTTTAACACATTTTGAAGATGTGGTTTAAACGTTTAAGACAAAACGGTTTAAAATAGAACACATGTTATTAAAAGTGTCTAAAACATTGTTTTGAAACAACGTGTTTTAAACATCTTTGTACTCGACACCTTTTTTGCTGGATGTCACTTTATGACGCTTTTAACACGTTGAATATGTTTTTCAACTTTTAACGCTTTTGACAGCGAACTATGATTGATTTATAACTTTCTTAATGTAGCCAAATTCTTCATCATCTAATTAACAACGCACACGAATGGGTTACCAAGAGTCCCACTGTCCCTTCCTACTATAGAGCGAAACCACGAGCAAATAGTCATTTTTTATGATAACTACTTACCTAGTTTTATGATATTGTGACGATCTTAACAGCCGCGAAAACGCCAGAAGTTCTAGGTTATTCCGGAGTATTATTCCATCGAGGCAGCGAAGCGCAAGTAGCGACCGCTCTGGGCAAACGTAGAAAACTCGGGAACATTCCAGAGTATCGATCGATAGGTATATAAGAGAAACTGCCTTGCTCGCTAACCAGTGTTAATCAGAGTGCAGTCGGAGCGCGGGCGCGATTATTGATCGACATAAATAGTTCGAAATAAATACTGTGAAGATAAATTTATAGTAGCCTTGTGACAGTTAGTTTTTAGTGTTCGTGTTTATAATTAGTTAATAAGACTGTAATAGTGTTAAATAAATTAAGTGACTATTTTAATATACCGAGTGTTTTAATTCACACCTTAACGAACGAAAAACGCTACATTGGTGTCAGGTGTCGGGTGTGAATTGGACATTAGTGAAAATAAAATTAAAGTGAATTAAATCAGACTTTTAACGTGCGTGAAAATGGCGAAACTAGCGGACTTAAAAGTTAGTGACCTGAAAAAGGAGCTGGAGGAAAGGGACTGCGATACGACGGGGAAGAAAGCGGACTTGCAGGAGCGGCTTCGTAAAGCATTAATTGAAGAAGGCAACGACCCGGACAACTTCGTTTTTGCTAGTGCAAGTGATATCGGCCAAATGCTGCAATGTTTGGAGGCTAAGATGGAGGCTAAATTGCTAGAAAATTCCGCCGACCTAGCTAAAGTGCTAGAAAATTCCACCGACCTGGAGGCTAAATTGCTAGAAAATTCCGCCGACCTAGCTAAAGTGCTAGAAAATTCCACCGACCTGGAGGCTAAATTGCTAGAAAATTCCGCCAACCTGGAGGTTAAAGTGTGCGAGCTTGGGGAAAAGCTAGAAGAGAATTCTGCCAAACTAGAAAAAAAGATGTTAGAAAACAATGCCAACCTAAAAAGGGAATTACACGAAGAAATTTTAACGAAATCTTCTACACTGGAAGAGCGAATTCTTTTGATTTTGGAAGGCAAGATCCAGGAAGTTCAGAACAAAATCACAACGTTGGACGTCAACACCTTCCAGGAGTTGCCCTATCAACCTTCAGCAACGGACAACAAGAGCAAAGTTAGTGGCAATCAGGATTCCGTTGGGCTGATGCGCCTCAAACCACCGCAATTTGATGGTTCAACGTCGTGGAATGTGTATCAGCGTCAGTTTGAAGCGGCTGCAAAAGCGAACGGTTGGTCATCCAGGGAGAAGGCGACCGCCCTTACGTTGGCCTTGAGAGGAGATGCTGCCGCTATCTTGCAAAGAATGTCCCCGGAAGAGCAAGAAGTCTACGACCACCTGGTGAGACACTTGGAGACGCGTTATGGCCAGTCACACCTGGAACATGTCTACCACACTCAGCTAAAAAATCGGTGCCAGAAGTCAGGGGAGCCCTTACAGGAATTTGAGGCAGATATTGCACGTCTGGTTCGACTAGCATATCCAGATGCCCAGGAAAAGATCATGGAACGTTTGGCGGTTCAAGCATTCCTGGACGGACTCCGTGATGGTGAAATGAAGCAAGCCTTACTACTAGCACATCCACCTAAGCTAGTTGATGCACTAACACGGGCCCTTGAATTCGAAGCTGCCAAAAACACGAACAAAGGTCAAGCTCGTGTCCGACAAGTGATTCCAGGAGAGGACGACTTCGAAGAGTCAGTCAAAAGGATCGTCAGGGAAATCAATAGAGAACGTAGCCGCCAGGACCGGAAGTTGGAGTGCTGGAAATGTGGCAAGGCAGGCCACATAAGAAGACGCTGTCCAGAAGGCGTCAGTCCCACTTCCGCCAATCCGGAAAACTAAAAAAGGTCGATGCGAGGGGGCGAACGTCGACCTGTATTCAGCAAGCCCCAGCAAATACCGCCCAGGTCTCGTCACTGCAACACCATGCCAACAGTGTTTTCGTCGACGCGTGTGTGGATGGAACCCTCCGCACTGTGCTGCTGGATACAGGTGCAACGAAGACAATCATAAGGCCCGACATAATGAAACCTGCAGCTAAGGTTCGGCAATCAAAATGGCGTCTACGAACAGCAACGGGAGATCAAGCAAAAGTGCATGGTGAAACAAACGTCATGTTTACCTTCGGGAAAGCCACGTTTGACCATCCTGTGATAGTGGCTGAGATTGAGGACGAGGTGATCATCGGGACTGACATAATGGACACCAAGGGCTTCGAGTTAAGCTTTAGGCGGGGAGTTCTGCGGGTAGATGACGAGGAAGTTGTTTTACATCGAGAAAAGAATTTACGCGTTCAGGTCCTACTCCCGGAGGAGACACTGATACCAGAACGGAGCGAGATAGTCTTGGACGGCTGCATTGATGGCAAGACCACAGATGGTGAGATAGTCATGTTCGAACCCGTAATGCATGACGAGGCTGTTGGCCGAGGAATAGCGGTTGGAAAGGCCCTTGTGCGGGCTGGCAGGAGTATTCCTGTGAGGATAATGAACGTCAATCATTATCCTGTGTTATTAAAGGAGGGCACGGAGTTAGGACACTGCTCTGGAGTTTCAGCGATACTGCGGCAGGTTGCGGCCGTGGAAACCAGCCGGGAAGCCATTCCAAAAGAATTAGAAGTGCTGGTATCGTCGTCAGGCACCGGTCTAAGGCCAGACCAAAGAAAGAGGCTGAGACATTTGGTCCATAAGTATCGAGATATTTTTGATACTGGGAAGAAAGGGAGGACAAATATAATCCAGCATAAAATCAATACGGAAAATGCTCGTCCCATTCGGCAGACAGCTAGAAGGCTACCGCTGGCTAAGAGAGAGGAGGCTGACAAGATTATTGAGAGTATGGTCGAGGAAGGAATCATAGAACCATCCAGCAGTCCATGGTCTTCACCGGTGGTACTGGTAAAGAAGAAAGACGGCTCGACCAGATTCTGCGTTGACTACCGGCTGCTTAATAATGTGACCAAAAAGGACAGCTATCCTCTTCCTCGCATCGATGACACTTTGGACACCCTGGCCGGATCGAAGATCTTTTCCACGCTGGATTTGAAGAGCGGGTACTGGCAAGTTGAATTGGCCCCCGAAGATCGGGAAAAGACAGCTTTCACGGTAGGTGCTGGATTATGGCAATTTAACGTGATGCCATTTGGATTTTGCAATGCTCCTGCTACTTTCGAACGACTGATGGAAACGATTTTAAGAGGACTGTCCTGGAAGACATGTCTGGTCTATCTTGACGACATTATTGTAGTAGGAAAATCGTTTGAAGACCACATGCGAAACCTAGAAGAAGTGTTCCTGAGGCTACGAGGTTCAGCACTGAAGTTGAGCCCAAAGAAATGTCATCTATTTCAAAGAGCTGTGCAGTACCTGGGTCACGTTGTTTCCAGTCAAGGAGTGGCGGTTGACAAGGCAAAGATCCAGACTGTGAAAGGTTGGCCAGTTCCCAATGACAAACATGAGCTGCGCAGCTTCTTGGGATTATGCACATACTACCGACGCTATGTGAATGGATTTGCCAACATCGCAAAACCATTAACCAGGCTCACCGAAGGAGAACGAAAATTCCAATGGTCCCAGGAATGTCAAGAAGCTTTCGATCACCTAAAAGGGGCTCTGATAAGCGCACCTATCTTGAGCTATCCCCTACCTGAAGGAAAATTTGTACTGGACACCGACGCTAGCAATGTCGGCATAGGAGCCGTGCTGTCCCAAATTCAGGATGGGCAAGAAGAAAAAGTCATAGGCTATTTTAGTAAAACGTTGTCCAAGCCAGAGCGTAACTACTGCGTCACCCGCCGAGAGTTGCTAGCTGTTGTGAAAGCGATGGAGCACTTTTACAAGTACCTCTACGGAAGGAAGTTCCTGCTACGAACAGACCATGCAGCTTTAAAATGGCTCCTTCAGTTTAAAAATCCAGAGGGACAAGTGGCAAGATGGATAGAGAGGCTACAGGAGTTTGACTTCGACACCGAGCACCGAGCAGGGAGAATCCATGGAAATGCAGATGCCCTATCAAGAAGACCCTGTCCACGGGACTGCAAGCCGTGCCAGCGGGCAGAGGAAAAAGACGCTGACTTGTTACGAACCACCATAGTCGACGATACTTGGCAAAATAGAGATCTTATAAAAGACCAAGAGGAAGATCCCGATATCCAGATAGTCCTAAACTGGATGAAAGAGGAGAAGAAGCCAACCTGGGGAGAAGTTGCCAAGTATCCTCCTAACATCAAGTCGTATTGGGCACAATGGGACTCCCTAATTCTGGAAGATGGACTCCTGCGGCGGAAAATAATTGACCACGACGGCCAAGAGGAAAGAAGGCAAATTGTTGTGCCCAAATGTCGGATTGCGGAATTGCTAGAAGAACTCCATGCTGGTGTGTCAGGAGGACATCTCGGAGTGACAAAGACGCTGGGAAGGGTGAGGGAAAGATTTTACTGGGTCAATAGCAAGGAAGACGTAAGGGACTGGTGCAGAAAATGCGTTGTATGTGCGGCAAGTAATGGACCGCAGAGAAAGCAGAAGGCTTTGATGCGCCAGTACAACGTGGGAAGTCCCTTTGAAAGGATTGCTATTGACGTAGCCGGCCCGTTTCCCGAATCCGAAGCAGGAAATAAATACATCGTGGTCGTGATGGACTACTTCAGCAAATGGGTTGAGGCATACGCTCTACCAAACCAGGAAGCCTCAACAATTGCCGACGCCTTGGTGAAAGAATGGATTTGCCGATTTGGCGTACCTTTGGAGCTACATTCGGACCAAGGGCGAAATTTTGAATCCAGTTTGTTCCAGAACATCTGTAAGACGCTCGGAATCAAGAAAACAAGAACTACTGCGTTACACCCGCAGTCAGATGGAATGGTGGAGCGCATGAATAGAACCATTAATCGGTATTTGGCCAAAGTGGTCTCCGACCATCAAAGAGACTGGGATGGCTTTCTTCATTTGTTCCTCCTGGCTTATCGATCGGCCGTCCACGAAAGCACGGGAGAGTCTCCGGCTCGGATAATTATGGGAAGAGAACTCCGTCTCCCATGCGATCTGAAGTTTGGTTGCCCGCCAGGAACTGATGTCGCCGGGGAGGACTACGTCAGTGAACTGCGAAGAAGAATGGATGCCATTCATAGCCAAGTTCGCATTTCCATTCAAGATGCCAGTAATCGGATGAACGACGCATACGATGTGAATGCCAAGGACCACAGGTACAATGCCGGTGATATGGTTTGGCTCTACGACCCTAAGAGGCGAAAGGGACTGTCGCCAAAACTTCAAACATCCTGGGATGGCCCATACAAAGTTCTGGAAGCTATCAACGACGTCCTTTACCGGATACAAAAGCCACCGCGGGGTAAAGCTCGAGTCATTCACTTCAACCGACTGGCTCCTTACTACGGAGACCACGAAGACGCGGAGCTGCGGCGAATCCAACCAGAGCCGGACTTGACATTCGACGAATTCATGGCCCGTCATACTAATGGTCAAAAGAGTCGGTTCGGTGTGACCTGTGAGGTGCAGCGGGACCTGTTTACTGCTCCAGCTGGCTACGCACTGGCACATTGTGTGGCTAAGGACTTGCAAATGTCTAGAGGGATAGCCAAGGTTTTCCGCGGGAAGTTGGAAATATTCCAGAGCTGCGTCGGTCTAATCCCAGAGTCGGACAAGCACTCAAGGCAACCGACGAAAAGACCGGCAGAAAGATCTTCCACTTGGTTACCAAAGAGACGTCCGATCAGAAGCCAACCTATAGAGATGTTTGGGACACTTTGTGTTCTCTAAAGGAAGAATTGCTAGCCGAGGACCTGAGAAGCCTGGCGATTCCCAAGCTGGCATGCGGACTCGATGGCTTGGACTGGAGGATGATTCGCAGCATGTTGGAAGCACTCTTCAGGTTGACGGGCGTACAAATTCTGGTGTGCTGTTATAGCCCTCAACGTCGTTCCCTGGAGAGAACCGTGGACTGTTACTTCCACAAGAGATCCTGCTGCAAGAAGGGAGCTTTTTGCCGATATCGACATCCACCATCTTTGGAATCATTTCGGGACGAAACGAGCTTAGGAGGGGGGCAGTGTGACGATCTTAACAGCCGCGAAAACGCCAGAAGTTCTAGGTTATTCCGGAGTATTATTCCATCGAGGCAGCGAAGCGCAAGTAGCGACCGCTCTGGGCAAACGTAGAAAACTCGGGAACATTCCAGAGTATCGATCGATAGGTATATAAGAGAAACTGCCTTGCTCGCTAACCAGTGTTAATCAGAGTGCAGTCGGAGCGCGGGCGCGATTATTGATCGACATAAATAGTTCGAAATAAATACTGTGAAGATAAATTTATAGTAGCCTTAAGTGACAGTTAGTTTTTAGTGTTCGTGTTTATAATTAGTTAATAAGACTGTAATAGTGTTAAATAAATTAAGTGACTATTTTAATATACCGAGTGTTTTAATTCACACCTTAACGAACGAAAAACGCTACAATATTGTTCAATAATAACAACATAATTTGGGAATGAACTTTCTGTTTTAATCATGTGCGCGCAAATTTTGATATAATACCATGTCCATTTTTAGCCTGAATACCAAATATGTAGACACGAAAACTATTAGATGAGATAATTGTAGATATGTTTCCTTTATCATACATGGTATGATAATGTATTGTAATCGTGCCGAAAAACAAAATTAAGATTTTAGAGGAAATGGGTTTTTTTGTCCCCTGAACATTTTTGACCAAGGTACAAAAAATGTCCGTGTGTGTGTGTGTAGTTGTGTGTGTATACCCGATTTTTGTGGCGACGATTCCGGCGAAGCTACCAAAGGTATCGGGACGAAAGTTCATATTTAGAAGTTTTATGACCAAACTTAGAGCTGAAAAGCTTTTTGTTCAAAAGGGTCCAAAGGAACTGGATCTTTACTCTGAGAATGTTTTGAGGATTTAGCAAATGAGCCGCCATTTCTGTAAGTTCGTCAAAATATGTAGTTAAATAATAAATTAAAGTAGGCAAAATTTTATATAAATTATGTCTATGACATTTGTTGGTAAAATTAATAGTTTTGCTGTATTCGCAAATTCTATTTTTGACAATTCCTACTGTTAAAATTATCAAAATATCTGTCAAATCCAGGCTCTCGTTTTATTTTAATGCATTCACGATCGATCTCGATCAAATAGAATCTCATGCAGCTAAACTATTAATTTTATATAGTGTATGATAAAGTCATGTGCCTGGCAACATCAGATTTTTTATAATAAAATGTTATTACTGCCGCAAATTTTATTCGCCCGGTATCTTCGAAACAAAGGGGTTTTTAAAAAATAATCATAGGGCAAAATATTCTTAGAATAGGCCAAGGAATAACGCATAGAATTTTTGCCACATGTTTACCAAACAGCCTGTATATAAAATTAATAGTTTAGCTGCATGAGATTCTATTTGATTGAGATCGGCCGTGTCTCCATTAAAATAGGTATTGACAGTAGGTATTGTCAAAAGATCAGCGTTTGACACTACCTACTGTCATTAGAATGAAAATATCTGTCAAATCATGGCTATTTAGTTTTATATTAATGAGGACACGACCGATCTCGATCAAATAGAATTTGCTCATGCAGCTAAACTATTAATTTTACCAAAGATTTCATAGACATAAATAATACACAATTTTCTCTACTTAATTTATCATTTAACTATCTTGACGAAATTACAGAAATGGCGGCTCATTTGCAAAATCCTTGAAAAATGCTGTGCAGAAACCATCCAGTTCCTTTGTATTGTTTTGAACAAAAACCTTTTCAGCTCCAAGTTTGGTCATTAAACTTAATATGAAGTTTTACTTTACTAAAGGTATCGTCCCGATACCTTTAGTACTTTCACCGGAATCGTAGCAACAAAAACGGGTACACACACAGATATTTTTTTGTACCTGTTTAAAAAATTTTCAGGGGACCCAGAAGGAACATATTTCTGCTTAAATCTCAACAAATGTGTGTGTGTAAGTGTGTCTGCGTGCACCTACCCGTTTCTTTGTGGCGACGATTCCGGAAAAACTACTAAAGGTATCGGGACGACACATCATATTTAGAAGTTTCATGACCAAACTTAGAGCTGAAAAGCTTTTTGTTCCTTATTTTATTATATTAGCATTTTTCAAGAATTGTGTAAATGACCCGCCATTTCGATAATTTTGTCAAAATAGTTAAATAATAAATTAAAGACGAGAAATTTTGCATAATTTATGTGTATGATATATTTTGGTATAATTAATAATTTAGCTGCGCAAATGAGCAAATTCTATTTCATCGAGATCGCTCGTAGTGCATTAAAACTAGTCGCTAAGTTACTACGTTACTAAGTCATGCATGGGCACATCAGAACGAGAACCGTTTACTGTGCTGGTTTTCTCAAAAACGAGTCTCTGTCCTCGGATTCTAGAAATTTATTTTCGATTATTGTATTTTTAACGAATAAAATACTTATATCTAAATTCAAAACTCTACTAAATTTTTTTACTGCAAAACATAGTATGTAGTTTTTACTATTATATCTTAAGATGAGTATTTATTCATCCTACTAGGTAGTAGCAGGATGCATAAATTATTGTCATTGTGTACGACAAGCGAACAAATCTTTGTCTCGGCAGAATATTTACATATTTGCCCAATACGAGTTTAATGTAAGCCGATTTATTCTGCTAGGTGTGCCCACAAAAGACCTGTTTTCAACTTATCGCCGGTCGATTTAATTAAAGCGTTAATTAATTAACGGTAATTGCCGATATATCTTCGGTTTACCGTTAATTGCGACCAGCCCGGCCCTGCTCGGTCTGCTGGAGGGTAGCGGCAATAAAATTCTCGGCGTAACTACCGCAAACCGATGCTCTCGGCCTCTTAACCGCTTCATTCTCTACCGTTTTATCGAGAAATCTTCGTTTGCTCTTTATTAGCGGCATTAACTGCCTCCCAGTTAAAAATTTATAGATTACCGAGTTAATTTTACCCAGCACGCTATTATTGTATCGTGACCTGGTAAAAATACGCATTATTGATTATATAGCTTGTCCTCGATATGTCTATTGGCCAAGGAAAGACTGAATAAGAATAGATTACTCGTTTTATTTATTAATGGTATTAAGCCTCCATTAGGACAAGTTATTGTAAATCCAAGCATTAGGTTAGATATGCCGCTGATATTGCAACCAGCCGACGTTGCTGGATACGCTTCTTTGAGGAAGACTTGCAAGCAACGGTGGAGGAAAGGCTATGAACCTACCAACAGAATGCTCAACATCAGCGTTAGGACTTGTGGGTTGGCTACCAGTGAGATCTGACGTTACTCAGAAGTTATATGAGTGGAATAGCGCGTAAGACTCAAGATGTTTGCATTAATTTTTATCGTTCCGAATAACCAAAATAACAAAGTGGTGAAGTGACTACTTTTTACTTTGAGCAGTCGATTACCAATTTAATTAGATATTTCTACCCTATTTTGTTCGGTGCCATTATTTATCGGTATGATGTCATTACATACTTGCTCTAAATTACAATACCAAATCCTGTACATTGCACAAATCTCATCAGCTAGAATTACGGTATAATGGCAGAAATACGGTGGAAATTCAAATAATCGTAAAATCTCCTCCAGAATTGCACTCAATGCACGTTCCGTACTAGAAAAACCTTCCGTTGTGGAACAAAACGCAGGCAGTTATAATCCTGCCGGGGGCAATTTTGGCTTTCCTTGCCGTTGAAACTTTCCGGCGGCACGAAAGATCCGCAACGTTTCGAAAACCGCCCCTAAACACGACGTAGGAGGTGGTAACAGCACGCGACTCCTGCGAGCGCCCCCGCCGGTAGCAGCGGGAACCTTGTCACGACACCGGAAAAGTGTAAAACGTTACGTCAATTATCTAAATTAGTACGGTTTATGCTAATCCGGGTCTTTCTTTTGTTATTTTCGGAGCGCGGCTTGAGCCATTGTTTCGTCGGCGTCATGACTGCGCTTGTTTTCGCCCCGTTGACAGGTGTTGTTATCGAGGGTAATTCCTCAATAGTCACGACCATCGATTAGTTCACAAATATTACACGCACTCAACCGTATGTTTGCTGTGTCTTTTTACACCCTTTCACAATAATTTCCATCATTAAAATTTCACAAGGTACTAATATCGTGTAGAGATTGTGAACCGTCTCTAAGTTTGGTAAACTATCTTGGGGCTAGTTGCTTGTCTGTCACGTCGCTGAGAACATCTCTTTGACATTCACTCGATTGACTTGTGTATATATAGAGGGCTTTACTTTTACGCTTAAATACGGCTTAGCGGAATGTGGAGAGGGTGGCTAAATGTCAATGTTTGTGCAAAAACTGATTACTCCTATAGCTGCGTTTAGAGCGGTATCGCTCCGGGCACGTCACGTCGGCAACGTTAGATGTCGCTACTCGTACTTACTCGCGCTAATATCTTTTTGTGTACCTATGCCAAATTCGACAAACAGTCGGCGTTTGGAAAAACGACTGTCGCCGATATTTACTTACCCGGCAAGGGGGAGTGGAGATTTAGTTTGTGTTAGGGGTTCGGATCAAACCATCGCAATCGTGCTGCAGGCAAGCGTCGTTAAGCTAACTATGAATTAAAAACAATGTTGTGATGGTTAGTGAAACAACCAGCCCTATTCTATATAAAAAATGTTGGTGCTAACAACCGTGAAAGTTGCTAAATGCCAATGTCAGTAAGTAAATAAGAACTTTGTGGAAAGTTGCAATTCTGTATGTGCCTTATAGCAACTGAGTGGTGGCAATATTTATCAACTGAGTTGATAAGTAACCACTACGAATCTGACAGTTGTAAAAGTTTGCAACCCGGTTGCTTGATTAATTTTAGCTTATTAATCAAATTAGTTTAATAGTTCGTGTTTAATTAATTATTAGTTCAATTAGTGTATGTGGGAAATAAATAACAGATTTACGGAGAGATTTTTGACTGCAAATTTTAAGTTAGGATTATTTACATAGTTACATCTTACAAACAATAAACTTGTGAAGTCCTGTCGACTGAGAAACTCATTTCAGAGATCCAAAAAGATAACAGGAAGTTTTCACAAATACTCTCTTCAAGAAATAGAAGTCAACTTCAAAAACATCTGAAGATCACTTAGTTTCATAATTATTACCTTTTGCATTTACTGCGATATTTGAATTAAATTTGTTGTAACGGTATGTGACTTTTCTTTTATTTTTAAGGGGTTGTAATTCCAAACAAAGTGCAATACACATAAATGGTTTTACTTATTATGAAAGTTTATAAAAAGTTGAATTAAATATGAAAGTTTTAGATTTTTTAGCCTGGTCCCATCAGAGATATTAGGCATTAAATAACGTGAAAATAAGCAATTTTCAAATTTCAATAGATTGTTGTCAATAGGATAGGGAGAAGGCGTAAAAACAATTTAAAAATGTAAACATATTGAATGGATAAAGTAAGTACCCCTTCAGGTAACAAAAATCATGAACTTAGTTCCTAATGGACTATCGTAAGTAAACTTTAAGATATTTTATTATGTAGATCTATAGTGTAGAGAAAATGTAGAAAAAATCAAATAGAAAATCTCTTGTTTCTACACAGTTTTAATTTAATTTACTTGGCGACGCGTTTCATGACACAGTCATCCGCCCAGTCATTAGTGCAAAATAGTTCAAAGTTTCTACAATACAATATAAGCATTCAACATGCTGTCATGGAAAAATTCTTGAAAAAAAACGCAGGTCTAACATTTCGAGGTTCAAGAGAAAATCAAGATTAACAGAACTGGCCCCAAGAAGAAATAAAGATTTCCTCTTCAGCCTCGAAATGTTACACCTCCGTTTTTCCTCAAGAATTTTTCAACGACAGCATGTTTAATGCTTATATTGTATTGTAGAAGCTTTGGACTATTTTGGGCTGATGATGAGACTGGGTCACAACACAAGTAAATTAAATTAAAGCTCTGTAGAAACAAGAAGTTTTTATTTGATCCTTTTTAAGATATTTGTTTTCATAGAAAATAAGCGTAAACTCTACGTATTATACACCTAATAGATTGCATGGAATGAACTCAATAGAGTGATTTTTATGTCAACTCTCCATGACAAACCAAAACAATGTTATTTTGTTTAACGCAAACAGATGCCAATGTCAAAACTGTCGGATTCGCTGAAACAGAACTGGCCGCCATTTCTGAACAAAGTAAAATACAAAAATGACTCCCAGAAAAAAGCAAGTTCATTAAAAAAATATGATTTTTTTCTTAAATGGTCTAGCTGCCACCTCTAGAACACTTCCGGTGGATTAACCAGTTTGAAATATCAATATGATCGCTAATTTCTCTACAATACTATTGTTGCCACTATTATAGTCAGTGACCTCCAAATCGATACAGGTGAACCATTAGAAAGCCATAAATAAGCAAAACGTATCAACACGCTCTACCGTTCTGATGTAATGAGTTCTACAGGATTTCCCGTATGCAAAAACAGTACCGTAGGTAATATCTTTTGGATTGACACGTCGAATCTCCCAGTTTCTTGTTTTCAATTCTGCACGAGTTGTTTCCTTTGTAAGATAAGACAATTCAAACCTAACATTTTTCTTTCCTGAAATGTTCAAATGAACTTGAAAATACCATGGTAACCGGGTTTATTGCCTAATAAATTGTTTATGTGACATTTAGGGTGGCTTTTAGGTGCCAAACTTTAACTTTTTGATCATACAACATTTCGAAAACCGCACCGTATAGTGCTAGTTAACCTACGCTAACGTATAACTACCAGAACAGCAACTTTGTTAACAACCTGCGTAAAAGTAAAAAATGTAATAAAGGTTGAAAAATCCGTTCGTAGAGAATTGCCAAACACGAATCAGTTGCTAAAATCAGTTGTTGAAAGTAAACCTTTAACAATACACTTTCTTTATTATAAATAATTAAATAATTTAAAAAAACAAAGGTTGAGTGCGTGGTATATTAACGAACAAATGTTTTATACATTTTTTAACTATTCATAACTTCCAATAGTCTTTTTCTAGAAAACGCATTTACGACTAATCGATAAATTATCATTATTATCTTTCAATATAAACATTAATGAACTATATTTATTGGCTTTTTAGCCAGGAGTTTCATATCCACCCCTAAGCGAAGTTCCGACATGAGTAAGTGCGAGATAAATGTTTTTTGGTGAAGTGCACGCAGATTACAAATGCGCCCCCTACATTTTAACTTTTAAATCGATTAGTTACCGTCACGGCGTAATGATAAAGGGAAGCGCGTGTCCCTTTCACCGTTCGGTTACAATTACAATAGTACATCGTAGTACGTACAAGCCCATGTTCATTGTCGTCTTATCGCGTCTGACGCATCCGCTCGTGATGCGGTTTTCGAAGGTTGTGTTCGGGGTTCGGAGGCCTTATCGAACCTGTCCCCGCTAACCCATTCGCGCAAATCGGCCCGGAACGTAATCAACTGTTCGTAGCAAATGTAGCGGATGGAATGACTCTAACACTACCAACCGCTCCCAGTTATGACAATCGGGACTTGTAACAAGTGAATTTTCTATGAATGTATGTTGAATCATTCGAAATTTTCTTTCAGTCTTCATGACGTCGAAATTTACCTAATTTATTGAAATAACTTAAGAAATTTATTAATGATATAATATAATAATAATATAATAACTTAACTAAATGCATTATTGATTTCCGGTTTCTCATGCACTACCAAACTCCCGTAACCTTACCAAATAAACAAACTGACAAACTGTTAACCAAAAACAGGGAGATGCGCAAGAAATAATGATAAGGATTATTAAGCAAATGGTAAAAAGATATAGACAAAACTAACATGGGTTTAGAGCACGATGATGTGGTTAGTGTTGCCAAAATTGTACTGATTCTGACCAGTTTGAGTTACAATTTATTATGAATGTCAAATTCCGTTTGTGTACAAAATATAGGGGGTCGATGAAATGCATCAGACCGCCATTTTGATTAATTACGTGTTGACAAATGTGTTGACAGAATCTCACATACCGAATTTTTTCAAGATTTTTAACTAACTCTTTGCTTATCATTTATCCTGATTCTACGACTTTAATACTATGTGTAATTTGGTTTCTTAAACTTAATTGTTCTGGAGATATTGATGCATATACAGGTGGAGAACATTTTATGACGAATTTTCCCGTACATATATTCTATACTACGTTACACGACAAAAACAAACATAAATTGAAAACTTTAGTTTTTCGTTGCAAATATATAATTACTTATCATTTGTTTTTAGATAATCAGTTCAACCAAATTCAAATGTAGTCCTATTTAAAAAAAAATCTGATGTTGCCAGGCACATGACTTTATCATACAATATATAAAATTAATAGTTTAGCTGCATGAGATTCTATTTGATCGAGATAGATCGTGACTGCATTAAAATAAAACGAGAGCCTGGATTTGACAGATATTTTGATAATATTAACAGTAGGAATTGTCAAAAATTGAATTTGCTAATACAGCTAAACTATTAATTTTACCAACAAATGGCATAGACATAACTTATGCAAAATTTAATCTACTTTAATTTATTATTTAACTATTTTGACGAAATTACAGAAAGCGGCTCAATTGCAAAATCCTCGAAAAATGCTTAGGGGAAACATCCAGTTCCTTTGGACCCTTCAGCTCTAAGTTTGGTCATAAAACTTCTAAATATGAACTTTCGTCCCGATACCTTTAGTAGTTTCGCCGGAATCGTCGCCACAAAATCGGGTATACACACACAACTACACAGACACACACACACGGACATTTTTTGTACCTTGGTCAAAAATGTTCAGGAGACAAAAAACCCATTTCCTCTAAAATCTTAATTTTGTTTTCGGCACGATTACAATACTTTATCATACCATGTATGATAAAGGAAACATATCTACAATTATCTCATCTAATCGTTTTCGTGTCTGCATATTTGGCATTCAGGCTAAAAATGGACATGGTATTATATCAAAATTTGCGCGCACAGAAAATAGAAAGTTCATTCCCAAATTATGTTGTTATTATTGAACAATATCATAAAACTAGGTAAGTAGTTATCATAAAAAATGACTATTTGCTCGTGGTTTCGCTCTATAGTAGGAAGGGACAGTGGGACTCTTGGTAACCCATTCGTGTGCGTTGTTATTAGATGATGAAGAATTTGGCTACATTAAGAAAGTTATAAATCAATCATAGTTCGCTGTCAAAAGCGTTAAAAGTTGAAAAACATATTCAACGTGTTAAAAGCGTCATAAAGTGACATCCAGCAAAAAAGGTGTCGAGTACAAAGATGTTTAAAACACGTTGTTTCAAAACAATGTTTTAGACACTTTTAATAACATGTGTTCTATTTTAAACCGTTTTGTCTTAAACGTTTAAACCACATCTTCAAAATGTGTTAAACCATTATTTTGTTTACCTTATTTAATGAATTATTATTATTTAATGAACCTGTTATCGATTTAAGTTGTAGAACTATAAAAACACATTTCATACGAAAATATATCGTATTCTTCTAAATAATACAATTTCATGATTTAATAGATATTTAACCAACAATATATAATAAAAACAACAGTATATTAAAAAAAGGCGATTTATGATCGAGACTCTTTTATCGCTGGCACTCGTGCGCTAATTGTCGAGATTATTAATCACCGATTAATCTCAGAGTTGGTTACACATTTTTTTTGTCGATGATATTCTTCTGGCGGTGTCAACATAGATATTTTTGGTCGTTGTCATTTGAGGCTGCATAACTTTTGTAATTTATCATTGACAGTTCTGCAGTAAAGAATGTTTTAATAGGGTTTCATTTTAGATTCATTTTACGTTATGTCAGATTGGCTAAAAAGAAATTTCAGCGGTTTTAATTGTAGAAAATCGTCACAGACTTTTGGCACGGAAGAACTAGCTGCACAGTAAAGATTACCAAATTGCAAAGAATTGGATGTGGTTCACATATTCAATGAAGTCATCCGGAAGTATTAAATAGAAGTCTGCAGGTGGAAACCCCTGACAGTAACGCCGCTGGGAAGGCGATAGGCGAGACGAGTAGAAGCCACAACACACAGCTGATTATATGAAAGAAAAGGCAAACGAGAGCGCAGAGCGATTTACAGTACCAAAACTACCCAAATAGCTCCAGGAGAAGCGCCAACAATTTTGATATTAACGACCAGGTTTTATAATACAGTACGATGATAACAATTTACAAGATGGCAAATTATCAGAACGTTAAGTAAGAAAACAAAACGGTAGGTCGATAAATCATTTGTAATCAGTTGCTGAGCAGTATTTCATTTGCAAATTCAATCAGGCAATTACGAGCAGCATTACTCACTGCGTACACATGGTAACTTGATTAAGGAAATTATCGCGCTATGTCAGTGGGATTTATGGTAGCAAGACCAACTCGGGCGCGACGTAGGCGCCCATGGCCATATTGATTCAACTCCAGTAAAACGCTTGCAGGATTCTTTGTGTACATTAAAAACGATCGTAAACACTCACCCCTGCCCTTCGCTCGCGGAATTAGTTAACATAATCATCGCACAAGAAATGCATAATAGTGGGCAGCGTTCCGACTTAATGACGGGTTAAACGGGTATGTAGGCATACATAACCGGGTCAGAACGGCGGCGGTTTGTTTTCTGACCTGTCACGGAAAGAAACTGACGCGGCGGGGAAGGGTCGGGGGCGAAGTAGCAGCGATACAGTAATTACAGAGTCCGGAATTTACAAGATAAATTGTTTTATAAGTGCGGACCACGCGGACGGCTAATTTTATCAATGGCATGCCGTTCCGTATCGATTTCGGTAATTACCCACCCATTTACCCCCACCTCGCCCCACGCTAGATTAATACGGCCGATACGGGGTATCACTGACAGTCACTATGATTAATGCACGACAGCGACGCGTTTGACGTATAATTTTCGGTTACAGGGTTGAACGGCTCCACGGAACACGCCCCCAAGTGTTAACTGTTATCACCCCCCTACAACCCCCACATGCACTAAACTCGCGTTTAATATCAAAAACTAAACAAAAAAGGTGCGAATTGATTTTCTTAGTGTTCACCATTAACGTGGATATTATAATAACGTGATAAGTAACATACTTTGATAAAACGATGTTGTTTGTTCAATGTGTAATGTATCATACTTAGACAAAACGATGTTGTTTGTTCAATGTATAATGTATCATCGATTTGTCGTCGTTTACAACATATGGGCATTTGGATTAGTTTCATTCAGAGAATAGGGGTCTTGCATGATTTTACCTAACTTAACAAAATTTGTTGATTTTATTTAATAAAATCCTTGAGTGGTAAGAAAACCGTGGGTAAAATTTTTCCGCTTAATATTCTTGCACTGAATTTTTATTGAACATCAAAGTTTAAACCGCGCCAAAACGCTCCGTGACGTCATAAGATTGGTGAGAAGCTCAACGAGCGTTGGCCGTAGAGAGCAGCCGAAAAAATAGGACCTACGGGCGCACGGTAATGGCATCGAATTGAATGTATAGCATCTAGAGGACTTTGTGTTCGTTCTGATAGCGAATAACTAAAGTTGGGTCATGGAAGAAAGTTACAGTCGTCTGAGAAGACGTACGTCCAACGTTAATGTCAATCTTCTCACATGTCGTAGCATGACAATCGCATCGTAACTAGCTCACGTCATGTGGCCTTCGACCAAGCTTTTTTGCTTTTTTTGCTTAAAGTATTTTTTGACGAGTGTAAAAGTGAATGTCTTGTTAGCACAATAAAGAATTTATCTAAGCATGCTACGTCACACCAATCACAGACCGTTCATATTTAAAGGGACGAGACCGATTTTAATATTATTAATTATGCACGAACCGTTTTCTACCTTAAAAAAAACGATTGTGGGCCGTTCTGGTATACGTTTGGCACTAATAGATCGTATTAATTTGAGACTTAGTGCAAGACCTCTATTGTTACATACCTGCTTGTACTGTGTATAACATTCAACTCACGAAAGAACAAGCCGATGGGCCACTTTCACCATTAACAGTTGATTTCTAGAGCAAGATGTTGTAAACTATAATTTAGCATCAAAATTCGCGCATTGTATGCTTAGAAAATGCGAATCATCTGTCGCCAACTTCGTATAAATGCCAATCTTAAAAAAGTTGATAAAGATTGCCAAATGTAGACAATAAAACAATATGAAGTTATTAAATAAACCGACAATTTTTCGATCAAATATTAACGGTTGTCGGCCAATAATCACGGTTATCGCGTCATAACCGAGCACCGCCAGCTATTGTTAGGCCAGCAGAAGTCGACAAAGTGGCGTCTTTCTGCACGTAGTTTTGACAATATAATATAAATACAGCAGTCGTTGCTTAGCAACGCATTGTGTTGATATGAGGTGCTTTCACATCATCGTTTGTTTTACGATGAAATCTGGCAAATAATGAAATTAAACCGCGTAAAAGGACCTTTCAGGTTAACTTCGAAAACCCGTACGATCTGACGAAAGCGACGTCGGATTCTTTAACATGAACCTTAAGCGCGTTTTGCGTCCCCTAAAAAGCTTATCCAAATGTTTCATAAACAAGGAGTTGAAAATTGGATTTTTTTGGTTTTGAAATGATCTGAGACGCTTGACTTAAATTTGCTTTACTTGGTAAGTAAAGAATAACTTATTAAGTGTTATATTTCTCTTATACGTTATCAGATCCCTGTGCAGATGTTGATGCTGTACATAGGTATGAAATATGTATATACCTACTTGTATTTTTCATTAGCTAGGCATAAGTGTATTATTATCGGCTAAGAAATGAGTACATAATCTATCGTAACAAGAGAAAGTAATCTGTGGCTAACGGTATTGGTACGGGTTTTGTGATAGACTACACGGATTTCTTCACAAACACAATGCTACGTATTTTAGGTATAAATGTATATGGGCACATAACCTCACTACTCTTTCACATGTTTATGGAATTTGCAAAACTTTCTCTATACAATGATGTACAGAATGTCTTTGTACACAAAAGATCCAGGCAATATTCTTCTATCCACATACATCTACAAAAATGTTGTAAACTGCACATAAAGATTTTTATTTCGAAGTTGATTATGGCATTTCGTTTTACAATAATGGGTAAGTACCTGTCACAAATGTATTTCCCAGTGAGCGAACTCTTACGGCGAAGATACGCGACGTAAAATCCCAAAGTGGAAATCCACTCGGACAATAAATAAAGACATATCGATTGGGGTTCACCCTGCCTTGACTAACTCGAAGATTTTCTCGCTGCAGAGTCGCACTGATACCGGCGAAGCGCGAAAATAGAATGGGTTTCGTTCCATTGAGCGAAATCCGCCGCTATTGAACTTGCAACAAATAGAGGCGGGGAACGCGTTATGATTGCCGATATGACTTCTGCGACCGAGGCATGGCACGGTGCGGTGGTAACACGTCAAGCCGCGCACACAGCACGGATTTAATAATAAAGGCAATAAAAAGGAAAAATATCATCGTCGGGCTCAAACGTGCGCGCCGCGATTGAAAATCGGCTACGTATTTGTCGGGGAAAATTGGAACGGGAAAAGAGAAAGTGGAAATTGATTTCCACAGGTTCTTACACCATAATTTCTGTAGTGTGCACTTCTACCCAGGTTATTATATATATATAGAAAAGCGAGGTTGAAAAGAGGGCTTATAGACCTATCAGAGCTATGAAATGACATTATAATATTAACACGTATTAACCAATTAATACGTTTAGGTATTACACTGAAATTTGCGAAATTTGAAATTAGCGTAATAACCGAGAATATAAATTTATGTAAAAATACATCTTTTAGTATCTACGCTTTATAAAAGAAATTGACCACAACATTTTTCCGAATTTACCAAACGTTTTTCAATTTTTTTTAATAATTCATACGTTGTCACCGGAAATCTGTCCACATGCAATATTTCAACTCCACTGTATATTGGAGAGTAGGTAAAATATCGATGACAAGATTTATAACAAAGATGAGCGTAAGATAAGCATAGTAATAAAAAGGGGATATTTTCGACATTTGCTGTTATAAAAGCAAAGACAACAGGAGATGATTTGATGCAGCCATCCCCAGCCCATGTAGCCTACTATGAATATTGTTTTTATTGCTGTTAGCATAAATTATGTCTTATAATATTGTTTGTTTTTGAATGAATGGAGGCCATCTAAAGCTTCCAAGCGACATCTTTTTACAATGTTATAGGATAAGAAACTATAAAACAGTAACAAAAACATAGTTAATGATTGCTAGCGGCAATCAAAGTTAAGAAAAATGAATTAACTCACAAGATTATAAATATAATCAAAAAAATCATCAATAAACTTTTGAATGTAAATAACAGAAATTCTGAATCGAGCCTAGCCAATAAAAAACAAAAATTTGTTTTTTTTGCACCGGTTTTCTAAAAAACTAGACAGAATTCAAAGATTCAGAATAGAAATTTTGATTCTACGGGAAAAATATCTCGGAAATAGTCCGTTGATAAATATCAACTGACAAACTAATAGTTTCAAGTATTGTATTTGTGGCAAAATAAAATCAAAATTTATTGTTAATTTTTTATAAGTCAATAGTTATGAAATTAGTTAGTCTCATAAGCTTTATTTTGATTTTCTTTTGTTTTTAACAGTTTTCATTCCGATAGGTGGTTTCCTTTCTGAAATATAATTATAATATAAAGTATTTTTTAGGGAAAATTATGTCCCATTTGTCCATTTAAGCATGGTTAAGCTGGGTGTCATTACTTTCCTGACACAATCCGACTTATTCATTTAAAAAAATTAAAATCTACTTTGATAGTAAAATCTATATCAATATTGATATGATCATTTCATTTTAGTTTAATTTTTGTGTGCAATAAAATAACACTAACTCTGCACATTACTTGAACTTAATCCACCTATTTTCAGTTCCTTTTACCCTATTCTCCAACGTTTTAAATACAAACAATAGATACGACGCAACCTTTCGCCATGGGGTTGCGTTCCCACAGGATTTAAATCCGGGGTAGCGTATAATAAAAAAGAAATGCTACCGGTGACGGTTGACGTATTCCCTTGTTTAGTGCGCCCCTAGATAAGCGGTCAACATGTCATTTTCGTGACGTCACGGGCCCGTAATTGCGGGGTTCCATTCGTCGGACCGGCAAATGGAAAACACGGAAACTATTTCGGGGGTATTAGATTTCCTAGCGGAGGGTAGCGGGCCTCGGTGGTATCAATTCTCCGAGGAGATCGGTAAACACGCATATAACTTTGGTAAAAGGGCAGAAAAACACGAACGTGAAAATTATAGACGTCTGCCACTAAGGAATCACAAAGGAATAAAAGGAAGTAATACAATAGATTGGATGATTATTTTGGCCTAAAGGATACGCCATATTAGAAACTTTTATATATGTACGTACATAAAAACGCGTTTTGCTTATGTTTGTATAGAACGGTAAGTGGTGGTGTCCAACAGAAGTGCTTAGTAAATACTTAATAATCTATTTTTACAGTTCCAAACTTTTGGTAGTACGCATTTACCGCGTAGTTTATCGGTAAAAGTTTGATAATGGGCCAATCTTTCATGAGAAACCTGAACAAGAAGAAAATCAGAAAACACTGAAAGCCGACTATTTCAGGTAGCTACACATTTTTTAATTGTAATTCAGATTAGTAAACTGCAATTCAGAAAACGTCAGATAATTCAGAATAAGACAGAAGTTGTAATTCAGAAAGGGTCAACTGAAATACCGAAAAAAAATTAATCTGGAAAAACTCGAGAAGTCATATTTCATAATTATAATTATTGAGAATATGGTACAAGCCTAGTATCTTTCAAACAATAAATGTACAGGGTGACCCTCTCATGTCACAACCGCCATTTATTGCAACAAATCAAATTCTACACATTAAATTTAGAAATCAGGAGTTATCAAGACAATACAAATAATTTTTGTAATTTATATGTGAGTAATATACTGCCATTTTAATCTTTTTCCGTCGATCGTTTATTTATGAGCATGTTTACTAAATAGAAAATCATTTATTAAAAAGCTCTATAGATGCATGATTTGTTATAGCCAATCAAACGACTTCATTATTGCCAATCGAAGAAACGCAAAATAAACCATCCAATCACAACATTCCGTTATCCAGGCACACAGTCCAGAACTGTCAGTGTCAAATTACATAAATGATCATATAACCTCAAACGACATCGACGAATAAAATCTGTGTAGATGACGCCAACTCGAACCAACTCGAATATTAAAAGGCTATTAATGATCTCGACAATTAACGCAATCGCTCATCGCTCGTGCGTTAAACAGTCTCGATCATTAATTGCTCTTTTTATCATACTTGTTGGTTAAATAACTATTTCCTACATGTTCATAAAGTGACATTTTGCATCTTCGATACCGGGGCGAAAACAGCTACTTTATGCCCGCGCGGGCATTAGGCGTTGCCATAGTTTATATCTCACATACATCAAATATTTGACATTCAAATTGTAAATTTTACATCGTCAATGTCAATTATTGGTGATTAAGGTTATTTTGTTTGACAATAATTAATTGTCTGCATTGTCACTCAAGTCCGAATTGTTTGTATTGTTATTCAACTCCGTAGATACGCATGTCACTTGATTACGTCAAAATATTGATTAATATTATTCAAACGGAGGAACAAAACCATTGTAGGACATAAAGTTTTGTATGTACCACGGGCATTACTTGATGTTCATACTCGCGGGCGCCTTAAAATGCTCGGGAGCCTATCGTCCCTCGAGTTTTTTAAACGGTCACCCACGGCGCATAAACATCTGCTTAATGCCCTTGGTACATAAATAACTATTAACGTAATTCAAAAAAAATGTACCTTTTAAAAACTGTCTAAATTGTGGAAGAGGCTAGAATTTCATATAAGAAAATTAATAAAACAAATTCATAATAGGCTATTGTTTAAAAATAAGTAGAGAAATCGTAATTATACAAAATAAAACAGTCCTTTAAAATTTATAGTTATTTCGATTTCAAAACCTCAAACATGTGCTAAAATGTGAATTTAAATCGAAATACAAGGGCAAATAAAAAAACAAATTGAGTGTACAAATTTGGCAAAATAAGTACCGAAGATACCGCCATTGCGGAAAAACCAACCACGAGGACAGCCGTTGTTACTTCCGCCGCGCCGAATGTCACCGTTGTCGGAAAATTGGTCATGTAAGTTCCGTTTGCACAAATAAAATTCCATGTAATGAGGGTAAAGGTAACCGTAAAAATATTAAGTATGTCGAAATGGATTCCGATTTATCTGACGAACACATCGATGTAAATTTATTTAATTTGAAGGCAATAAATAATAAACCATACAAAACATCTTTAATTATAAATAGGCAAAAATGTGTTATGGAAATTGATACTGGATCGGCGATTACTGCCATCTCGAAAAGCTATTTTCAACAAAATTTTAATAAATTAAATATAAATCAAGCCGATATCAGTTTAAAATCATATGATGGTAAAAGTATAACAATTCTTGGGTACATAGTAGTGGATGTACAATTTAATCATATTAAGTATGCAAAATTGAAGTTATATGTAGTGGATAATGGAGGTCCACCTTTATTGGGACGAGATTGGATGGCAAAATTAAATATTTTTTTAAATAAGGTAGGGCATATAAATACAATTTCAAAAGAGAACAGTGATATTGGAGAAAATTTGCAACACAAATTTCCAAATGTATTTAAAAATGAATTAGGGTATTTTAATGTTGGTAAAATTAAATTGCATTTGAAACCTGACGCGGTACCTAAATTTTGTAAAGTACGACATGTACCGTTTGCACTTAAATCAAAAATTGAAGACGAATTAAATAAATTAATGGAATGGAATATTTTAACTCCCATAAATTTTAGTGAATGGGCAACGCCTATAGTTCCGGTGATGAAAGCAAATGGCCAGGTAAGAATTTGTGGTGATTATAAAGTCACACTAAATCCCCAGTTACATATAGACAAATATCCTTTACCAAGAGTCGAAGAATTGTTGGTTAATTTAAGAAACTGTAAATATTTTTCAAAGATTGATCTCTCTCATGCTTATTCTCAGATCGAATTGGACGAAGACTCAAAGAAATTAGTAGTAATTAACACGCATAAGGGTTTGTTTAAATATAATAGACTCCCCTATGGAGTTGCTTCAAGCCCAGGTATTTTTCAGCGCTTAATTGAGTGTACTTTTTCTGACATAGAAGGCGTATCTATCTTTCTAGATGATATTCTGATCTCTTCGGTAGATAGAGCTTCTCATTTAAAATTATTAGATAAAGTATTTGAACGACTGGACAAATTTGGATTACGATTGCAGTTATCTAAATGTAGTTTTGGTAAGAGTGAAGTAGAGTATTTGGGTTTCAAAATAAATGACGAAGGACTTCATACGTCACCTAAGAAAGTCGAGGCCATAGCTAATTGCAAAGTTCCAACATCGGTAACGGAAGTAAGGGCATTTTTGGGGTTGGTAAATTATTACGCGAAATTTATATCAAATATATCCGCGAAATTAAATCCTTTACACAAATTGCTGCAGAAAGGTGTGAAATTTCATTGGGGAAAAGAACAACAGAATTCTTTTGAACTGGTAAAAAAGGAATTAATGTCATCTAGAGTGCTCGTTCATTTTAATCCTGATTATCCCCTCGTTTTAGCTTGCGATGCTAGCTCTTATGGGGTTGGGGCGGTAATTTCGCACGAATATCCAAATGGACAATCAAGGCCAATAGCTTATGCATCACGGTCATTAAATTGCGCGGAAAAAAATTATTCACAAATCGATAAAGAGGCATTAGCAATAATTTTTGGGGTTAGGAAGTTTCACCAGTATCTTTTTGGCCGATCATTTCTATTATTAAGTGATCACAAGCCATTGATAAGTATTTTAGGAGACAAAAAGGGAATACCCATTTTTGCGGCAAGTCGACTTCAAAGATGGAGTATAATCCTGTCATCATATCAATACAAGATTAAATTTGTTAAATCTGAAAATAATGTAATAGCGGATGCCTTATCAAGATTGCCACAAGCAAAGACTAATTTGGAACAAGCTGATTGTGCTCATATCTCTTATATAGAAGAAAAATTACCCTTAGACTACAAACAAATTAAATTACATACTCAAAATGATACCTTACTAAAACTTGTTTATGATTACTGCATGAACGGTTGGGTAGACAAGTCAAAAACCACCGCAGAATTGCTGCCATATTTTCATAAACAGGAGCAATTACATATTGATCAGGGAGGTATTTTTTGGGGTTACCGAGTAATAATTCCAAAAAGTTTGAGGGCAGAAATATTAAAGGAATTGCATATAACTCACTTAGGCGTAAATAAATGTAAATCTATAGCCAGAAGTTACTTCTGGTGGCCAAATTTGGACAAGGACATTGAAATAGTATGTGCGAACTGTGAAATTTGTAGGTCTGCCAGTAATCAATCACCAAAAAAGATATCATCACCATGGCCTTTAGCGACTAGGCGCTGGTCAAGATTACACTTAGATTTCTTGGGACCAATAAATAACGAAAAATTTTTAGTAATTACAGACGCGTACACTAAATGGTTGGAAGTTTTTAATTTAAAGTCAACAAATGCATTTAACCTTATCAATATTTTACGATCACTATTTGCTAGGTTTGGGTTACCAGATGTGGTGGTATCGGATAACGGGCCCCCTTTTTCGTCCACAGAAGTTGCCGTGTACCTAAAAGGTTGTGGAATAAAACAACTTTTCTCTCCACCTTACCATCCGCAAAGCAATGGTGCAGCGGAAAACGCTGTAAAAACAGTCAAACAAGTAATAAAAAAAAGTAAATTAGAAAAACAGGACACTTATGTTGCAATTTGTAAGTTTTTATTTGATTATAGAAATGCTATGCACTCGACAACCGGAATCAGCCCAGCCGAACTAATGTTTGGCTGTCGATTAAAAACTAAATGGGATTTAATTTTGCCATCTACTAAACCAATTATAAATAATAAAAAGCCCGAGAATGTAAAACGAAACTTAGAAATAGGCGATACAGTAGCTTTTAAGAATTATAATCAGCCGGATACAGCGTGGGGGCAGGGTAAAATTTTAGATAAGGTAGGAAATGTAGTATATGATGTGGAGGCTGAGAACGGTAAAACTAACAGACGACATTCAAATCAATTAAAGTTAATAAAACCGCGAAAATCTTTGCCGTTTTCAGTTCCCGCAGAATCGAATGCCGATATGTTGGTCGAAGCGCCGACAGAAAATAAAGTGCAGGAACCTAAAAATGATGTTATTGATTTGACCGTTTCGCCTAGGTATAATTTACGACCCAGGACATAATGTTATTCTTTTTTTGCTTTCTCTTGTATAGGATCACCATAAATGTTGAAGACAAGTTAATTTTGTATGTTTATATTTATGTATATAAAATAATGGATTTGTTTGATTTTTTATAATTGATTTGCACGGTTGTGTTTTGTAATTAGGATAAGGGTGTAATAAAGTGAATTCATATTATTGGTATTTTTCCGTATACTGCGCGCGCTCACTCCGAGCCGGTGTGGCGACTAGTTTTTATTGTCTATCATGTGTATATATTTGGGTCCGATCGAATAAACGTCCTCTTATGTTAAGGTGGCGCCAGACATGCGGCATTCGGCAAGTGCCGAGCAATCGCTCGGCAAATGCCGAGTAGTGTGGAGCGATTACTTGCTACTTGGCAATGACCAAATGTACTGCTCGGACTGTGCTCGCCTTGTTTCCGTTGCGTGTCGGTCTTTAATGCCACATCAAAGAAAACGAATATTCGGCGCGCGCCGCGCACAAAGTGCATCCACATATGCGTTTGTTTGCAGCCAAGTATTAACCTGCTTGTGAATCGCTGTACCGACTAGTTATTTGTTATTACTGCAGAAATAGAGTGGTCTTCCATTTTAACACCTACATTTGTCTATTTCGATGAAGTGACACCATCCACCATCTTCTTCTCCTCGTATTTTTTTTTTTACTTTATCATACGCAGTATGCCAAAGTATTGTAATCATGCCGAAAAAAAAAATTGAGATTTTAGCGGAAATAGGTCTTTTTGGGTCCCCTGAACATTTTTGACCAAGGTACAAAAAAAAGGCCGTGTGTGTGTGTGTGTGTATGTGTGTGTGTGTGTGCGTATGTGTGTACCAGATTTTTGTGACGACGATTCCGGAGAAACTACTAAAGGTGTCGGGACGAAAATAACCTAAATACTACAAGACATGACGTCAAAAGAGGCAAAATTAATAAAAAGTTCTGTATCGCTGTCCATGGCCGTGGGTCTGCAGTTTGTATACTTTGAATAGCGAATATTCGTTGTTCCCAAAGCTACTCGACACACGATAAACGGCGCATATGTAGTTCGAAGTGCTCGCTATATCGCGAGTACTTGGCGCAAAAAATGCGAGCACTTCAATTATTCGCTATTTGCCGAGCGATCGCTCGGCACTTGCCGAATGCCGCATGTCTGGCGCCACCTTTATAAATCGTCGAATCTATTATTTACCTGAGTATCCAAGTATCCCAAGTTATCACACTAGACGTTATTTAGAAACTTTTTTTTGTAGATTAGATAATTTTGAATTCCATAAAACAAAATCAACTTATGTCATCACATGAGAATTATAAATTCATTCGATTCCAATGTGATTCCAAAATTCTAGATCATTTGTAGTTGCTGAGATATTTGGCTTATGCCAAACGGGGTTGCTAATCATCCCATTGATGTAAACCATATTTTTGTCTCCAAGTGTAGAGGATGTCTTTTTGGATATCAATGATGTGTCGCCAAATTGTGTGGCTTTACATAAGAAAATGCTTGTTCGCATATAACCTAGAAACTTCAAGACAAAAGTCTCAATGTAAACAAGCAAGTTTGTTTAGGGCATTGATTTCAGTTGCAATAACTTTTGCAAATATTGCCAAAACCATAATTTTTCCAATTCCACTTTCTCGAAAAGCTTAAGTGATAGAAATCTGGATTCGTATTCAAGCAATGCACTTCACATTCTCAAAATCCACGTTTACTGGAGCTACCAATATTTTCCACATTTTAATTGATTTTTTTTTCTCGAAAATGTTCTTATGTATGGCCACAAAATTGGATTCAGCAATAAAATTCTTTAGTAACTTTAGGAAAAAAGTTGCCATACACCTGTCAAAATATATGGTGTGATCCTACTTTTATTGGTTGACACTGTCAAAGAAGTTATTACATTTACTTTATCGCTAACATCAATTGGATAATTCACAACAACGTTTTGGATTCGTCCGTTGTCTTTTTTTTTGGTCCAGCCTGTATAAACAGTGTTTATGTAACTAGATAAACCCTCCCTAACATTGGCTACTATAATATTGCATTTTTTTCCTGTATAACTTTCTGCCATTACACTATTTTCCCCGCACATCCCCAGAATGTCCGATATAATCACAAAAAACTAGACAACTCTATTACTAGAATATACCTAACTAACCGAATAACGCATGTTGCAAGTTGTGTTGTGTTGGAATGTCGTCTTGGAATATTTATACTTAAAAATATAATACGCCTTTATTTGGAAGTACATATTTTCGAATATGTGATAAACGGGCGGAGGCGCCGGAAAATTGTTGAAAGCTGAAGAGAATAGCCAAGTAGGAGTGTCATCGTAATTGCTCATAGCTATCAACACAAAGCGGTACGATTCAATTACTTCGGCCCCCCAAAATCGCCAGTCTAGACAATCCCTAGAGGGCAAATCCCCACAGTTGGGGAGAATTTCAAATTGTACAAAGCGGTAAAAATTTAGCTCTGATTTCTCACCGCGCGGCCGCTTTTTCCCAACTCGTGCCCTTATCCGCCCATTTCCTCCGTATCATCGAAACTATAATAACCTAGCTAGGGGCGAGGATATAGGACGGATGAAAAAGCGAACTGGGCGCGAGAGGCAGTTCACCTCGTCAAATCTACGTTTACGGCGTGCAGAGACGTTCATATCCGAGTGCGTAAGATGTGTAATCTTCGACGGGATCGGCACTGCGGGAGGGCTGCTTATGGCCGCATAAAACGCGGGTAATATCTCGCAAATGAAGTTATAAAAATGTCGGACGTTTACGATCGGGCGGTAAAAGTTTAAATTTTTTCCGACCGGCTTAGCAGATCACCCATAGAATCTCATGATACGAGCGGACTTACCTCGCAGCTGGACTGATTTATGTTGCTCAGGTTAAGTCTGTAGACACGATCCCTGTAACAAGAAAAGAAATATAACTATGGAGAAACATCAGAATCTATAGGTAATGTAAAATAGTACTTTGCCGCAATAGGAAAAATCTGATGTGACCAGGCACATGACTTTATCATACTATATATAAAATTAATTATTATAAAATTAATAGTAAATGAGATTCTATTTGATCGAGATCGGTCGTATCTGCATTAAAATAAAACTAGTTAGCCAGGATTTGACAGATATTTTAATACAATAAAAAGTAGTCTGATTCCTTATATAGGTTATGAGATATAAATTACACAATTGACAATCAAATCAAACTCTAAAAAACTCAGTTGTAAATACTTGGCCCGTGGAGAACATAAAACAACATACAAACGTCACAAAGCAACATATATGAACCTGCACAACAGATTTTTTTAAAAATATATTTTATACTATTGTCGTGATTGACAGTAGGTATCGTCAAAACATACACGACCGATCTCAATAAAATACAAATTGCTCATCCAGCTAAAGTATTAATTTTACCAAAAAATGACATAGACAAAAATTATACAAAATTTCCTGTATTTTAATTTATTATTTAACCTTTTTGACGAAATTAAAGAAATGGCGGCTCATTTGCAAAATCCTTGAAAAATTCTTAGAGGATACATCCAGTTCCTTTGGGCCCTTTTGAACAAAAAGCTTTTCAGCTCTAACTTTGGTCTTAAAACTTCTAAATATGAACTTTAGTCCCGATTAATATGTAAAAACAATGAGCTATTTTATTAAAAACATTACCAGCTTGAACTAGATATTATTAAGCACTTATATGGATACACTCTAATCTTTAATATATCCAGTCTCGTCTCCTGTAAAATTTACCTACTTTGTCTATGTCGTACCACCAGCACGATAACATATTTCATAGATAAAAAGGTAATAATTAGGGGGATTGCTCAAAGAAAGTTTAAAAGTACGCAATAATCACTTGATAGGTAAAACCTGAAAAAATTATAGTTGAGAAATATGCAGTGTTTGAGACTACCAATAAAAGACCAAGTTGATTAGTCAATGGTAGCTTTTGTGACCTGAAAAGAAAAACAATGACAGCACCAATGTTTTTTTAATGGCAACCCCATATTTTTTTAATAATTTGGGCGGATTCTTCAATTGTCTTAATGGTGTTGGAAACATTTTATGGCCTTACATAAATATTTTCGTGAAAAAGACTATATCTGGGTACATAGGTTATCTGAATACAGTATAAAAAAGCGTTTTGGATAGAATGATTTATAATGAAAATAAATACGGACTAAAAAATGCACTGTGGCGAAAGATTTACGAGGCGAATGAGGTGAATATCAATCAGCGCAATTTTTTGCAAAATGTATGTCAATTTACGTCAATATCCTAGAAGCCTTCGTACTATTAGGAACATGAAGTCCTGAAAGTTCGCCCGCAAATGTTTTATCAATTAAACAACGAAAAATGCAAAAACTTTACAACTGCTAACAATTATAATTGCTATCCATTTTCTACCAGTTCCATTTCATTTAGCATTATTCCGTTTGTAATGGTGAAAGACTAGTAAGTAGATGCAGAGATATTGGGTCCCATTTGATATAATATGACTAAAATAAAGATAATATCACATCGTAAAAGCATAGTTATCATGCCAGACATTTCAAATACCAGACTTGCGATACACACGACATTCACATAACCTCACTATTACACGGAACTATGTGGAATAGCTAATTCTTAGGGGTAGGTTATTTTTGTAATGTTATTTAGACTAACCGTATCTAATGTCGCTCTTTGTCTCTTTCCACCTTATTTTTGACTCCTAAAGATGCCTATAAAATTAGGCGAAAGCGCTCGACCAACACCTTTTTTTCAACTATTCCGATTGGGCTTAACATACCGGATTAACCAATTCTCCTATATTGAAGATACCCAGTTAACAACCTTTAACATAGTTATAATCTATCGCCTATCATAAGCCGGTATAATAGAATTGTAACCATAACAGAATTTACTGAAACTTTCACTCTCATTCCGCAACCTCCAGCGAAACTGAAGAAGAAGCTTTAGTTTTGCAAGCGGCTTTCTTGCTGCGTCCGAGTCTCTTGACGCTGATTTGTTTAGCTATTAATTGTAGGTAATGCAACCGCCGGCGAAGCAGGCGCCTCCGCAAGGGAACTAAAATTGTGTAACCTGTTGCACCAGCAATTATAATAATAACAAGGTTACTCGAGCACTTTGCTGATGCTTTCAAACATTTACGATACAAGTTTCTACTAGACGCAACACGACGAGAGTTAAGTTGCGAGAATTTTACATATCGACAATATCATATTTATTTTTAGGTTATAAAACCATAATACATGACTACATAATATGATACATTATTTAGTATGTATTTGAGAATAAATAAATAACTAAATAAAATAATAAATAAATAAATTAACAATACTTTCCGAAAATAACCTGTCGTATATGAATAACCTGTCATATTCATAGTAAAGGAATATTGTACATAAAACTCGCCTTCGCCCTTTCGCGGAATGTACATTGTTGAGCTGAGGATGACGAGCGTATCAGTGTCAGTTCGGATTCATGCTCAACGTTTCACTTCTCTCTCTCCCTAGAAACTCGGCTAAATGTCAATCATGTCACCTAGCGGACATGACTGCCTGCCGTACACACTGTATTCCGGGAGAGAAAACGGCAAGGCATTCGTGACCTCTGTGACCTTTATGCATTGTTTATGTGACGGTACCAGCGAGGAATTGTCAAAACATAAAAGGTCATCGTATTCTGGAAACCACTGTGATTTATTTACCGCATAATAAATTAATTACTGAGAATGCTTTTTAAAATACATACACAGCGCGCTCTATGGGCCAGAAGACCATAATGTGGTGGAAATGTTATTGTCTTGGACTATTTCAGCGACCGGTTTGTTCATAAAGGGTTGTAGGGGGCCTGATTCAAAAACACATGTTTCAAAATTCTAAATGGCGAATCCATAAAAATAAAAAAATATTAAAAATACTGTTGGATTTGAATGAATAATATTTCGTTTAAAGCTCTGGCAATCTTTATGAATTTCTGATGTTAAGATTGCTATGCAAAAATTATCTTTCTTCACTTAGGCTATAAAAAATCTACTAGGCATGCAACAAGCCCATGTAATCTAAAAAACCTTATTTTTATTTAAAATAAGACAAAATAAGCTAATTTCTAGGTTCACGTAACAAATTTAATCAAAAGCCATATGAATCGTTTTTTACAGAGTATTTAGATTGCGTTTAAAAATTAAATGTAATTATATTCATGATACCAGTCAAACATGATACCAGTACGACAGTCAAACAAAATGGTCAACTAGAATCGTAGGTGAGCAACGTAGGACAATTTTAAAATAACATTATAACCAATGAATGTGGGTGATAATGGAGACGATATACAGGGGGTTAGTCATAACTACCGGACCAATTAACTAATTCTCCAACCGTAAACAATTTAAAGAACTTTCTTTTTTGGGTTTAGACTCCAAAAGTACTCGTTTCATATTATATTTTCAACTCATTTATAGAATTTACAATTGCCGTGTTATTATAATAGTTTTAATCTATTTTTTGGGAAACGGCAACAATGAGCAAACTTATTCAATTTTTTTCATGGTTTTTAATTTTTCTTAACAAGAAAAAAATCTGAGGTGGCCAGGCCCATGACTGCATCATACTATATTGAGCAATATCAAACTATATCAACAACTGATGTTTTGTCAATAGAATACTGTAGTAGAATACTGTCAATTGAATAAAAATTCTGGCCAAGCATATGACTTTATCATACAACATATAAAAATAATAGTTTAGCTGCATGGGAATCTATTTGATTGAGATCAGTCGTGTCTGCATTAAAGTAGGTATTGTCAAACCATCAGCATTTGAAAATACCTACTGTCATTAGAATGAAAATATTTGTCAAATCCTGGCTAGGTTTGTACCAATGCAGATGCGACCGATCTAGATCAAATAGAATTTGCTCTTTCAGGTAAACTATTAATTTTACCAAAAAATGTCATAGGCATAAATTGTTCAGAATTTCCTCTGCTTTAATTTATTAGGTATATAGCAATTTTGACGAAATTACAGAAATGGCGGGTCACTGGCAGAAATGGCGGCTCAGGCAGCTAAACTATTAATTTTACCAAAAAATGTCGTAGACATTAGTTATTCAGAATTTCCTCTACTTTAATTTATGATTTAACTTTTTTGACGATTTTACAGAAATGGCGACTCATTTGCAGAATCCTTGAAAAAGGCTTAGAGTAAACATCCAGTGCCTTTGGACCCTTTTGAACCAAAAGCTTTTCGGCTCTAAGTTTGGTCATGAAACTTCTAAATATGAAATTTTATCCCAATACCTTCAATAGTTTCTCCGGAATCACATACACTCACACATACACAGAGAATTTTTTTTGTACCTTGCACAAATAAGTTCTGGGAACTCAAAATGACATATTTGCGCTAAAATCTCATTTTTTTTTTCGGCGCGATTACAATACTCATTATCATGCTGCGTATGATAAAGTAAAAATCTGTCAAATCCTGGCTAACTAGTTTTAAAGCAGACACGATCGATCTCGATCAAATAGATTTTCCTATTAATTTTATCAAAAATGTCATAGACATTAGCAAAATCATTGAAAATGCTTTGTAAGCATCCAGTTTCTTTGGACTCTTTTAAACAAAACTTCTTTCAGTTATAACTTTAGTCATTAAACTTCGAAATAAGAAGTTTTGTCCCGATACCTTTAGTAGTTTATCCGGATTCAGTACAAACAAATTTTGGGTGTTTGTAAAAATCAACGAAATCGACATTTTTGCAATGCATTTTATTAATGAATTAAAAATTTAAAATTTAACGTACAACACGTACTATTTATAAAAAAATTATTAATGTTATTGAAATCTTATAAGGGTCTAACATAATTTTGATTAATTTATTTTTCTCAGATATTTTAATTTTACATTATGTTACGTTGTTGTGAAGGATATTGTTTGACATTTGTCAAAATCAAAAGATATCTTGTTTAAAACTTTTGTTTGTATTTATTTTTTTTAAGGTTGGAGAATTGTTGCGTATTAATAAGATAACAAAATCAAAGCTAAAAAGTGGACCTAGACCTAAGAGATCAGTCATGAAGCCAAAAAATTATAACTAATGCGAGACAGCCTGAAGAAACCGAACTTGCTTGTGGGGGGGGGGGGGGGGGAAGACACCGATTTGAACATCCTAGGGAAGGAAATTAATAAAAGTATCGAGATCACAAGCAGATTCTGGCTGATGTACAACGACGGTTCTATGAGAAGAGGCATTATCAAGATAACAACTAATCAATAAACTATGAAAAGTGCTGTTACCATTAATCATACACGGGATGTGAATCGACAGAAAGGTAAGGAAATATACAAGATGAGAAAGGGAAATGGGGACGGAAGATCCAGAGTAGAATGCAATAGGTGAATGTCGGCCAACGAGTAGAAAGCGTTTTTCACCTTAACACTATCAGATGAGCGTTTTGCAGAAGTAGGTTGAAATTGAAACGGAATGAACATCAGTGATGACTAATCATTTGGACAAGTTTGAACCTGAGTGGTGTGAATAAATATGAAGGACTAATATCCGGGTACAATCATTGATACGATTGTTCCTCCAAAACTGGAAAAGTGGTCCGGATTTTTGAGTGCCAAGTCATCCGATAGCGCTGATTATTTCGTCCGAGTCAATTATTTTTAATTGCTTTTAGTCCTCTCCCTTCCGTACCAGCAGCATTTCTTTTCGAATCGGCGATTTTACCCCGGCAGGCATCGGTGGATTCATCTCATCATCCTTCACCCTCGGAATCCTCTTCCTTAAAAAACAATTAGCAAGATTTTAATTACACCCCCTTTTGAAACAAAGGCGCCCAACGGATTCGCCTTTTATCTCGTTAACTGTTAGAGAGAGTATGTTAATTGCGACCCCTTTTATGTATCGCTTCTGCTTTATCTTCAGATCTGAAAGGGAAAGTGAAAGTATTTCGTTTTTCCTTTCTGGCAGGAGTAAATGAATAAGTGTATACGAGTAGCCGTCGGCTAAGAATTTTTCTCAGATTAAAGGAATGGAGAAATTTTATGATATGTCATTTCCATGTCTTTTGGTTGAAAAACAAAAAGATTGCTAGGATAGTAAACTAAATATTAACGTCGAAACTGAAAACAAGAACTTTACGTATCGTGTCTAATTTTCAGTTACGGTTACCGATAATTAGGCTTACCATATATCCCGGTTTGACCGGGACAGTCCCGGTTTGATACATTGGTCCCGACCGGTTTGGTATTATGTCCCGGTTAAAGTTCTTAGCTAACATTTATATCAGTAATCAGATCAGTACACAGAAGAAAAATCTCTTGTAACAATCGACTGCCAAATGCACATATTGTGAAATGATACGGAAAAATGTCTGTTGTTAAAAAAATATGCATGTTACTCCATACGTCAAAATATAGACTATCTCAATTAGTTAGTCACATTTTCAAGTTCTATAGCAAACCAAACAACTCCTAAATCACAATAATTTACATCGATTATCTATGTAAGTTTGAAATATATTACGAGGAAGAGCTAAGGAAAAAAATGTTGTAATTTTGATCAAAATTGTTGTATGTATAACTTTGCTTCATTGTACGTAAATTGTATTGTATTTACCCATAAACTCATGCAAAATTATAGACAATAATAATACAAGTATTTCCAACAGGTTTTGAGATAACGCACTATCGCTGGCTAATTTGACTCCACTAGTAAGAGCAATATTGTTCTGCAAAATAAATTTTGGTATGAAATGCTCCAAATTTTATGAGGTGATTAAAGCATATTATTTTATAATAGAAACAAATTATATTATAAAACCGCATTTTTGAAAAAAATTTGTAGTTTACGATCGTTGTACGTCTTCATGACGTCTCACATTTGTGCAATGTAGACTTCTGGTTTGGCATCTATGAAGACGAAATTGACATAATATGTAACAAAATAAGCGTTATGATGTCTTATTTTACAGAGTAATTATTGTTGTGTTGAAATTACGTATGTTTTGGTTACTTTTAACATCCCAATTGTTGATAATAATTGATAAAACACCTGGGAAGCAACAAGAAGAAAAAAGAAAAATCAAAGACAACAAAAAGCCAGCAAAGGCAGCAGGTGGGATTGTTGGTTTGCGCTCGTGGACGTGGGCTTTGTGGAGGGCTTACTTGTGTTTTCACGTTTTTTTATATTTTATTTCCAAAAGTAATTCTTGTCTCGGTTTGACATTTCAAAATTATGGTAAACCTACCGATAATCTATATGTAGTTAAAATACGATAATTGTAACAGTGACCAGCACTTTAAATTCTACTATTGATTAAATATTTTTTGATTGTTGTGCATAAATAACCACTGAATTGTCATCGATTTATCGCGTCGTTTGCGAGGTTTGTCGACATTGCATCGCAATAGTTTTTGGGGAACAAATTAACGAAACGCATGGCAATTTACAATAATAAATTGTACGCGTTGGTTGTATCAGACCCGTGCAGTACAATACTGCCCTTGTTTGGACGATCGAACTTCAATTTTATTGATATTACAGGGGTGTTTTACAACTAGGCCAGTCTTCCAAATTGTCAGGTAATTGTTTTAAAAATACTCGATTTACGGTCGATATATTCCGTCCCGGACCGTCATCAGTCACAGAGAACAACCTCCCTCATTCGTTAATTATTTAATGAATATTTAATTGAGCTGTGGAAAATTGTAATATACTCCGTCACGTGTCTAGACACAATAAATATATATACGCCCGGGCTATTGTTCCACTGTTAATTGTGCCAATTATAACGTAATGAATCATTTTCTTGGGTAAATATCCCGGCGATTATCTGGATGTGCGCATTCGCTGAAAGTGATAAATTATTTAATCAGTAATTTGCCCTATATTAAGACCACGATGCACAACCCACGCTTGGTATTTCTACTGTTTAATATTTCAAAGGCTAATAAACGTAAACGGTCGTAATTTCATAATTATTTGACGTAGAGTTAGACTGTCCCACATGTTTGTCTTGAAATATCTTGGCATTTCTTACAAGTATACAGTGTGTTGTTTCAATATATAATTGGAAAAACCTTTCTTTACTCTCAGTTTTCAAATTGAATGGCACATTGTAATGGCGTACCTAAAGTTTAACATGATACGAAACCACAATAGGGAGATCGCCCACTGACGTGACGAGACAGAAGTGTGGCGATGGCGTGGCGGTTTTCGGTCATCTGAGCAAGCGCACTGTATACGATTAACCAGAGCGCTTGTGCAGATTACTGAAAACCGCCGCGCCACCACCACACTTTCGCTACGCCACCTCAGTGGGGTATCTCCCTTAGTGAAAAAATATAAAGTGTGGTGTGGTATGCTGATCTTTAGCCTAAACAAAGTTGTACTTCTAATGCAAGAAAACATACTGTAGCGTCAACATTTTGTAATTAGTATAGTATTAATATTATTTCCAATATTTTTGTCACACTTTCAAAAAAATCGAATTCGAAAATTATAAGCATTGCGATTATAAACCTTTTACTTTAGGTATAAGAGCGTTTCACATATTACCCATTACTTAATTTGCCAATACAATAAAACTAAATATTTACGCTGGCCTAGAGCAAAACCAAGAGTTACACATTCTGCTACAATTTCTTCCGTGGTAGATACTGAATCTGAAATTTGATTCGACTAGTTTTTCAAAAAAGCGTATTTTTGCATTTGGCTACTAAGTTTCTCAAAAACTAGACTTAATCCAAAGTTTCTGTTTTCAGATCCAGTGTCACAGGATTTCTTCAATAGTTAGCCAGGCTAAATTATTTACTTTCAATTATTATATTTTTGACAAATTAAGAAATTGGAAGATATTCTGATTTATACACTCAAAATGTAGCTTATTTTTTTCATTAAGCTAATAATTGTGGTCAGACAATTTATTCTTTGTAAAAGAACAAAAATGTTTGTTTGATTTTTTTAACTTTTATAACCGGTGGTAAACCCGTAATATTTTGCTGTTATTCAGTTAATATTTCTGTAATATTCTGATACACTTTACGTGCGAGGTTATGAACTTGCATGTTCTGATTTGCAATTTGGGATATATTTGAGCATTATTATATAGTAGTAATTCGGCTACGAAACTTATATCAGTCAGTCTGCTGCTATTTTTACTTGGAATCAATACATTACAGAAACAAATGTTCACATAAAATATTTATAAGTTCCCAGAACTTCCATTTGTAGTACTGCAGTAGAGTATTCCGGAAACGCATTTTATTCGGTTGTTTCTATGTTTATCTTTTTTGTAAATTATGTAACACTCAAAATATTTCCATTGGCTAAAATTAGTAAATAATTAAAACTTAGATTAAAAATTGTTGTATATAATTGTTGAATATAAAATATATTACATCAATGTTTGTGTAATCTTGCGTCTCAAAACAATATTTTATTGCAGTTAAATATGTGGCAGCACCTGTATAGTTAACTTTTTATTTAATGTACCACAATACCAAAGCTGGGCAAAGTTAATCAGAAAGTTAACGTCGTTAACCGATAGTCAGTTAATTTGCTATAATTGTAACGGAAATTAATGTTAACCGTTAATCGTTAACTTTTTATAAAAATATAGGTTATGTTGAGTATAACCTAATAACAACAGATCTTTCGGGTGCATAAGTTAAAATTGCCTTAGAAATTTTCCAAACTTGTGGTAACTGAAGTAAGTACATTGCGAGATGTAATATTTATAAAAGACATTGAAAAGACCAACTAAGGTGTTTGCAGTTAGAAGAAAAAATTTTTCAGAGGATTTCTTTTTAAGTTTAGATTTATATTTTGAAACAAAAAAAAATAGCTAAATATCTACTATTACATAATAAATAGGTATACCCGCGGAAAATAGTACGTATACATCATAAAGTTTCTGGATGAAAGTCGGACCAAATTTCGTTTGGTAGTTACTGAGTTACATGGAAACAAGAAACTTAGGATGGGAACATATTTTTTCCGCGACTGTACATACAAAAAGTAACTAAAAACTAAACAATTCACGCACATGTTTTATGTACGGACACCGTGTCGCACAAAGTAGTACGTCATACAAAACCAAGTCCGAACATGCACAGAATGCCAATAGCAGTTTGGAATGTTTAACTATGATATTTTTGATTTAACGGACTTGAATTAACGGATGACAACTCTAGCTGAAGTTAATGAGACCGTTAATGGTTTTGATAGTTAACTTAAAAGTTAATTCCTTAACGAAAAATTTAACTTCGTTAATTAACGATTAACGGATTAACGCTTTTGTGCCCAGCTTTGCACAATACGGTTTTCTACTAACAAAACCCCTCTCAAATGATTGGTTTTAAAAATACTGAAATCGGATAATACTTTTGAAAAATGCTTCCACTCATACGTATAAATAGAAAACTGACCAGCTTACAAGTGCTAAACTTTGTACCAATTTATTTGTTGTTGGTGAAAGATTATAAGATGTAATGGGGTAGATTATGAGATCATTATAGTACTATATCTTATTGCTTGAGTTCGCAAATTTTCCGGTGTAACACGAATCCTACCGACTGCGCCAAATGTCGCATTCCTATCGCGGTTTTACTTGAGCGATTCCGTTACAGACGCAACGCGTGTTCACTTTATGGTCACTATTGTATATAGTTCTCTTATTTCATGGTCTTCAAATGTGAAGGTAAATTAATGAGCACCAACACACAGGATGTCAGTAAAATTTCAGTTAATAAGATCTTGTTGTGATGTGGCATTATGTTATTTCATTAAGCTCCTCTATTCTGTATAATCTCTATTCCAATCGGGGGAGGATTGTGCATAACTTCATAAAAAAGAGACGTCAGTGAGAGCTTAATGGATCCATCAATCTCTTCCTCAGTAGGTAATCCTAGGGTAAATCGTGCAGAAAATCAAATCAGGGCAGAAGAAGACGACTCGGGTGCACTTTAATGCCACCCTTACACTAATTAGTGGAACACTTCCAGTCTCTCGGTGATGGTGCTCCCGCAGTCTCGCTCCACAATTAGTGGAGTATTCAGCGCGCGCGACTAGGAGGATGGCATCACTTCGGACGCGAAAGAGGTGTCTCGCGGTTTCGGCAGCCCTAATGGAATAAGCCTGAATGGCGACGAGACGTTGCAGTGCTACATGCACAGTCGACTAGATGATGCTCGGTGCAATCCTACGACACCACCACAAAGGAAACGGTAATATGGTTAAGTCGGGTTGCGCATCGTAATGGAGGCTGGATGAATACGGACCGTGGTAAATGGGGAACGGAGGGGGCACGATATTGGAAACCGAGAATTGTATTAACACGCAAAGTGCCGTGTCATTAAGGCCATGCGCTTTGAGCGTAATTGCCAACGCTAACGAACACAAATTTATTTATCGGAGCACGTTCGGTTTGCTGTTCCACCATAGAAATCACTGCCGATTCACAATGTTATAATAGCAGGCATATCGTTCGATTTCATAGACAATTCTCATTGACCGGGACTGAAAGATTAAAAAGAGAAATAAAAGCGTTCATAGGTACCAGTTTTGGTTGCTAAGTCAACATCAGCCGAAATAGTAAAAAAAGATTTTATGGCAACAAAATGACCCCATTAAGGGGAGGTTCTCATGTAGAGACATAAAAAGTAGCTCAACTTTGGGACAGTTTTTCAAATAAATTGTAAGGAATGTCAATATTTTTTCTATTGCTATATGTATATTTATTATAAGTTAGTGTACAAAAAGAAATTGTGCCATAAAAAACTATATGCAAGAAGTGGACACTGTTGTAGGAAGTATCAGCTTCTGCGAGACTTGCTTGTCTTAACGACGTGCCTGATAGCTCCTATAGAAATAAACGGAAATTGAAAGTTCAAAAACGCTGTGAAACTAGATGAAATTAGTTGGACGCTAAACCAACATTTAGTGCAAAAAGGTCAAAATTGACAAAATGGCTGCCGTTTGAATTTTAAGATCTATTTTTTAAACCATTATTCGTTTTCAAATCGTTATAAATAATATAATTCTTTAAAAGCGTCACTAAAAGTTTGAATGATCGTGTTTCAAGAAAAACGCGTCGATAATATCGGCGTAATAAACTCTATAAGAGAAGGTAGCATCATCATACTTTTTAAAACTCCTTTTCTATATGAAGCCGTTGAAATATAATAATTTACTCAACATAAGCACCTAGATCTATACGCTCTCTTTACTGTATCAAATTCACATTCCTAGTAAAGTGTCGGCGAAAATTATCATTTGAATAAACGCATCTCTTTGCGTCGCCTTAATGCAGGAAATTTAGACCGGAGAATACCATAGGCCATAAAACCGTAAAACTTGCGAGAATCAAAAACCTGTTTCAGAAGCTTATTTTATATAGTTCAGGGTTTACAAATATGAATGAAAAACCTCCCAGTATTTTTTTTAAGAACGGCACAAAATGTCATGTAATCTTGATTTTAACCTTGCACATTTGCTTAAAAAATAATACGGTCTGATAGCACTCTATAAGTAGGCTAAAATGAACGTTAGAGCCTTAAGCTTCGAAGCTTTGAAGCAAAATAAAAACAGGGTAGACTGTTTGAAGTGGTGTAAGCCAAGTGACAAGGCATCTAGCATTATAACCCATGTTTCATTTATACCTCTAAATTGGCTCAAATGAAAGTTTGAACCTTGCACATTACAGGTATAACGCAAAAACTCATGTGACAACTCTTTGCAGAAACCCTCAAAATATTGCTGCTGAGGCGATTAAACTCAGTAGCAACAACCTTAGGATGAATGTGACCGGACACAGTACCTGCAGCCTCAAGAATAACCAGCACAACATAAAAATTTTGAAAGAAGAAACTCTGTGAAGACTATGATGGGGAAGATATATTATTCGAATTCTTAACATTCACCCCTGGAGGTACAACATCCCACAACAAACTTCCCAACTAAAAACTCACCGAAAGATTCATAAACCAGACAAAAAACATCTTCTTCGATAAATCGCGTGCAAAGTAACGTCACGGACGTTTCTTCCTTGGTCGCTTTGTTCGAGTTTGTATCATTGATGATATTTGAAAACCTTCTGATGTCGCCGATGACGGCCTAAGCTGTCAAAACTGGTTAATTATGTTGCTCGTTGCAAAATGGGGCTCTACGAAATAAATGTGATAATAAACACTAAGGTGGATTTGTGACCACAGTACGACCTAAATATTGTTAATGCAAATTGACCAGTTGAAATCACCGCAATACATAATCATCCACTCAATTTTTTAAGGGATAAATTCGTAAATTTTTCATATATGCCCTAACAAAATAATTGCGGTGCAATAAATAAACAAAGCGCTAATCTGTCGCAATTTACCAGATAATTTCCACGAGGTCGTGAGCGCCAAGAAGGTTTCCTGGAAGGCGGCCAATCGGCCGGACAAAGGATTGCGAATAAAACCGACTGCTGTTGTTCTGGGAAATTCTTTATAGTTTAACAACTTTATCCACGGCCGCGCTCTGGATAAATAACAGTAATTTAGCGAGGGCGCTGGCGACGGAAATCGCTGAATTGACGTTCTGCGAACCAAGAATACGGGCGCAGATTTGAAACGCCGCCAAGCGGATGGGGACGTGTATCACGTATCCTTTTTTGCGGACCTGATTGAATCAAATCCCGTAATTGGGCTATTGTTTGGACGCATTAACATTCCGGGCGCGTTTACTTACCTAATCTGTGCAATTTTCCCGAGAAGTAGCATTATTACCTACTGACGTTTGCGTATATTTTTCTTTAATACTAACCATGTTTTCCAAAATTTTCATACAACTCAACACTGGTACAGAATGGGTGCCCAAAATATAAAAGAACTCAAAACATGAATACAGACGAAAAGAAATCCTGAACTCTGCAACGGAATAGTATAAAAACCTATACAAGAGCTCCCACCCACAAATATTACAACTGCCTGAACATTGGAGGGGATTCCGCAATTCCCAAACGAGGAAATAGAGAAAGCAGTAGATGAGCTGAAAGTTGGTAAATGTCCGGGCGAAGACGAATTAATATCACCTCTTGTTATGTTACTCAACAAAATCTTAAACACCTTAGAAGTCCCCCAGCAATGGACAAAGCCAGAGATTATTCTCTTGCACAAAAAATGCGACAGGAGCACCTACAAAATATTCTCCAAGGTACTGTAAAGAAGAATAAAGATTAAATTAGAAGAACTTCAACCAGAGGAACAAGCAGGGTTTCGAAGGAGCCAATCGACTAGTGACCATCTATACGTAGTAAATCAAGTAATCGACAAAGCTAAAGAGTATGGTATAATTATATACAGAGTGATCTAAATGACTGAGGACAGGTTAAATTTCCCGCCAATTTGAATAATTGTGATGTTGGCAATGATTGCAAATGACAGCTGGTATTTTGGTCCAGTGGCGTAGGTGTTCCTTCTTGTAAAGGGATTCGTCCTCTGATTATAATTAGCTATATTAAATTGAAACAATTAAGGGTTAGTTAGTCTTGGCAAAGCCATTCTACATGAATAAAACGTTAGCAAGACAGCATATTTTAAAACCTAAAATAAATTTTCAAATGTAATATCAAAATAATATAACAAATAATAAAATCCTCATGTCTCATATCTTCAATAAAATAAAATAAATATAGTATTTATAACGACTTAAATCTCGAACAGATAAAATATTGTTGCAGATGAACGTAATCCTTACTGACGAGTCGACTATGGTATCTGACAGCGATCATAACCTGTATTCTGCACGCATACCACCTTAGTACCAAATACGTTCAAAACAGTGGCGGGAAATTCAAACTGTCCTCAATCATTTTAGATCACCCGTTATATGGCCTTCATAGATTACAACAAAGCTTTGATTCGATTACCGCCACACCTTATGGCAAGCATTGAACAAAGCAAATGTTCAAGAACGCTACGGATCACACAAAACATGTATTAGAAAAACACAGCAAAAATACGGTTGGAAAAGGCAGGAAGGAACTTTAACGTCGAAAAGGGTGTAGCACAAGGGGACCCAATGTCTCTGGACCTATTGAACTGTTTGCTGGAGTCGATTATGCAGTCAACAAATTGGGAAGAGCAAGTAGGAATACAAATAAATGGCAGATGCCTTAGCAATCTGAGGTTTTCTGACGATGTGATGCTTTTTGCGACATTGCAGACGTGGAACATCAAACTACTGAATTGCAAACTAAGAGCAACCAAGTGGGCCTCACTATGACATTCCAACAGACAAGGCTTATGACTAATGATTCAAAAACTCCAATCGAAATTCAAGGTAAATCCATTGAATATGCAGAGGAATACATATATTAGGGGCAGCTGATTGCTATGAACGGCCGAACTGAAAGAGAAATAAACCGAACAATTACTTCTGCATGGAAAAGATACTGATCGCTAAAACTAATATTTAAAACATGCAAATGATTGTTTTACAAAAAGAAAGTTATTTGACACCTGCGTAAGTACAGTACCGACCTACGGCTGTCAAACCTGGTCTCTGACAAAAGAACAAGCTACAAAAATCCGTGTCCAACAAAATAGAATGGAGCGGAGTATGTTGGGTATCACACTGCGAGACAGAGTGAGGGTATCGGAGATGAGGAGGGAGACAGGTGTTGCTGATATGGTAGCCACCATTAGATCACTGAAATGGAGACGGGCGGGACATGTGGCGAGAACAGAGGGATGGCCAAGAGACGTTACCGAATGGGTACCTTTGTGCTAGAAAGTAAAAAGGGAACCAGGTGGGCAGACGAATTTAAGGAAATTGCAGGAAATGATTGGGCCACTAAAGCGAGATCAAGGAGCACTTGGGAAAACATTGGGGAGGCCTTTGTCCGTAAGGGCTCTCATTCTAATTAATTATATGCATATTTTTTTAAGAAATCCTTCATTAATTTGATTCGTTTTATATTTACATACTTCATTATTAGAGGTCGCATTGTATTATTATTGATTTATTTTAAAAACTGAAATGAAATAACGGCTATTATTATTATTATTATGCATTCCAAAAGAAGTTACTTATAATTTTATAGTGAGAAATATAGCCAAGGAAAAAAAGAATGTGTGCCATGAAATTAGACGAAGCATTCTTTTACTACCGATAATTTAATTCTGTAGTAAGTATCCGTTGCAGAAGATTTACGATATTTGCAATAGTACCCCGTCGAAGTAAACTATAGAATGGAGGAAATTAGAATTGTCGGTAATTATAGATTATTCGGGCAGTTAGATCTGAATCCAATGCAATGCTTCTACTTTTATCGCACTAGCAGCGAGGCAAGGCTAAAAGCACTAAACCTTAACGGCACCGTTAGCTATTAAACTGCCTGCATTCCGGGTACGCTCGCGCAGGACGATAAGGATAACCCTGAAATGCATCGGGCAAATGTAGGTGAACTGCCATAAAGACATCAGTTGGTACTAAAATAAATTTGATAGGATTGTGGCTTATTTGTGAGAGCTAGACGGCGGTTTGTAAACATTTTACTACTTTGCATTATAGCTACCTTTCAATTATTATTATAATTATCGTGAAGCCTCACGTAAAACCAATTGACATTTTACTTCGAAACTTATAGTACGCACAGCGCAATTGGAAACGTGGAGACTCTGCTATAAAAGCACGTTATTTTTTGTTGGGGCGATAGTGGAAAATTGCATTGCGCTATTTCAAAAACGCAATTACGCCGCGTCCCGGTCCACGGGACGGTGCCGAAATTGCAATTTTCTCGCATTGAAACTGCGTGTTTCTGTCGCGTACGAGTAATTATTTTGATGTGAAATTGATTTACTTGTTAGCCCTTTAGGGGCAGCCCCCACGCCGCACGTCCCACACATAGTTCTGACTGGCTTTGTAACGCGGCGCTAGCTTTTTTGCATTTCAAATTGGACCACGTAAAGTTGTTATATCGTCCGAAATAACTTTTTGTTTGCAAACTTTTTTTTTGTATAACGGTCCCATTGTAAACTTCAAGTAATCGGTCACGCGCTTACCAAGAGCACATTTTTCAAAGCCTACAAAATAGATCGTAGTGCTAATTATAAAATAAAAGCGACTAGCTTTTAGGTCTATTGCTGAAATGCTGAGTGACTTTCTGCTAAGACCTTCTTCGAGGCCATACTACCTCAAACCATCTGCTTCTGTGTCAGCCCCGTTTTATCTTTTTCTTTTAACGCAAGATCAATATGTTCTTCCCCACTGCAGCAATATCTAGACTAACAGAGCACCTGTTTAGCCAAGTAACCACTTCATTAGTCAGCATATTAATTGGGAAGCCCGCGCATGTCATCTTTTGTCATCTAATGATAAGTCCGATCCCAATGTGTATTGCTCATACTACTTCTGGTTATCGGACAGTGCTTTTGTCAATATACGCAGCTTTTTATGATATACTGGTCGATACCTTCCGTTCCTGCTATGAATTTATAGTATCCTTGATATACTCATCTTCCTTTATTTTATCTCAAGTTCTACATCTAAGCCATTACCATCCACACTGTTTCAATTTTTTAATTGTTCACTTATCTGCAGGATCTCCCAGTTTTTTTTTGGTGAGTGTGTAGTATTTGGCTATTACGCTCTTGATATTGTCTTCTTCCTTACGAATTGTTTAATTTCTTATAGAATTTCCAATATTTTCCAAGCCAATTGTAACTGATGTCATTAAACAAATATTAAAAAGATGATCAATATAGATTCTTAATCGATGTTGGAATTATTCGGTTATGTGTATAGAGTTTGTTCCGACTCCGTCGGTTAGGTTAGGAAGCTAGTCCCGTCACCTTTAAAACGGTTAACATTGTTAAATTAAGCACGAGAACTTCAAAGGTGGCAAAACCGTTAGCAGCTCGGGCACGTTCCTGGCGCCGTCAAAGGCTCCCTGGTCTCGCTGGCTCTCTCAGGATAGCGCCCATTATTACAGCGGTCACGTACGCCACTGGTAAGCAACAACGACCCCCGGAGACAACATCGCTAATTGCGTTGCCTCCGTGCGTCGCCTGCTGCGATCGACCTTAGAAGGCAACCCAGACGGGGCCTTCCTCTAGCTCATCGCGAACTCTTCGAACCACCGAAGACCGCGGATCATCACTAATTCAACTAATTCGGGAAGCTGTTTGCTCGTCAGGAAACTACGCGTCCCCCGTTTAGCCAAAGGCGGCTCGTGAGCTTTAATATTAAACAAGTCGACCAAACTTACAAGACACGTGTGGAAGGCCTGGCTACACAATCATCTCTTGCTGGATTAGAAGGCTGACTTTTTAATTAATTTTGGCAACAGAGGTGTGACTGATAATTATATACCAGAATACACTATCACTAATTAACTGAAGATGGGACTAACTCCTGAAACCATGTACCAACTTAAAAGATTTTGAGCATCATGATGGATTTTAAGCCGACAATAAAACATTAATGCATACTGTATCTTTTGCAAACAACAACAACAAACACAAAACTTTTTATGGGGTAATTTAAACTGTAAACCCCACATACGACATTGTCTCGAGGGTTGCAACAATTAAAACCTAAACTCGGGCGAGGGCGGATACAGAGAAGTTACTTGGTAGCGTAAACACGTACCACATGAAATGTACAAAATTTAACTACGTTGTCCCAAAGGGCGCTGCGATGGGACCTTTCACGAGCAGACCGAGGGTTCTAACTAGGAAATTATAGGTAGTAATAAACCCCAATCTCTCTAATAAGCATAAAACGTTCTAGTTTCCGCCGAAACGTAGGTCTACCGCAGTTTCGGGGTGTAGGGTCGGTCATCCCCGGACAATTAGGCGCAAAAACTCCATCCCTTGAAATTAAGGAATTTTATGTAATTGCAGCTGAAAAAATACAGTGGTTAAACAACGAGAACAAGCCAAAAATAGAAAAAATAACTTGTGCGTTGTGAACCCAGTGGGTCAGACTCTTCCCTTCCCTTTGCAAGTGTATTGAATTACCAATTATGAGCGTGGTTTATTAATTTAATGATCATCGTTGCGTTGTGTCCATCCGGGATTTACGACGACCGTCGGAACTTTTTGCAGAAGTATATTTTCAGAACTTTATATAGCAGTGATGACAATTTTCAGGAGTGTTGTAATCATATGTAATTAGATGCGAACTGGTCTATTTCAATGCCGTCATGAAAAAAGATGCACTTGCAGCATTGAAGTCCTTGTTAATATAATTTTTATACTTGCAGTTTTGATTTCCGGTACGGTTTAGCAGGAAAAAATTAAAATAGAATGAGTGATCATGAAATTTGATTCTGTCGTTAAATGAAAGTATTTCTAAATTAGTTTCTTAAATCAAATGGAATGCCGTTTGCTTTTTACTACAACGCCTGAAAAAATACTTTTTTTAAGTAGTCAAATTAGTATTCGAAACAATATTTAGAAATAAGTTTGATTCATTTATAAGTTCAAATTTCATGCTGAATTACTCTTATTGTATTTTTGCCTCCTAAACCGTACAAGTTATTAAAAAACGCAAAAAACAATATCAAATTTGAATCAATGTGATATAAACAATGTCATGCCACCGGTTAGCTAAAATAATTTAAATAAGAGTAATAGCTTCCGATGTTGTAATATATTTTATGTCCTACATGATCATGAAGTGACATTTTACATCTTAGATATCGGGGCGAAAACAGCTACTTTATGCCCGCGAGGGCAGTTATGCCCGCGCGGGCATTAAGAAATCTTAACGCCCGCGCGGGCATTAAGCTTTGCCATGGCTTATATATGCAAAGTGCAAAATTTTGAACCGTCAATGTCCATTATTGGCAATTAAGGTTGTTCTGTTTAAGAATTCGTTGTCTGCATTATCACTCAACTCCGAATTGTTTGTATTGTTATTCAAATAACAAATAAAATCGAAGCTGTAGAAATACTGGCACACGAGAATAATGCCAGCATCCTGTGTATCTCCGAGCACTGGCTCAACTTAAAGAACCAGCACTGCTATAACATTGAATGTTTCACACAAGGGAGCTGTTTTACTAGAAAACAGTATATACATGGAGGTGTATGCATTTATGTGCGTGATGACATACAGTTTCATGAAATATCTCTAATTGCAGATCAATCAATAGAAAAAAGCTGCGAAATTTGTGGTATTTATCTCAAAAAGCATAATATGATTGTAATTTCCAGCTATCGATCACCTGATAGCGATCTAGAAGTGTTCTGTGAAGTCGTGTCAAGAGTGCTGAATGAGGTACTACAAAAATATAACTCGGCTGTTCAAATAATCATTGCCGGAGACTTTAATGTCGATATTTCAAAACAAACAAAAAACTCAAGGGAATTAATCAACACATTTACGAGTTTTGGACTGAAACACGCAATCACAGATTACACTAGAATACAAGGATCCTCCATGACAGCAATCGATAATATATTCACCAACGTTATTAATCATGAGGCATACACTCTTAAAACAAACATATCTGATCATTATGGAATCGCCATATCATTAAATTGTGATTCTCACCAACAAAATACATACACAAAAACTAGAATATTTTCACAGCAAAATGTCACAGTATTTGAAGATCTACTCCGAGATCAGACCTGGACAAATGTATTACAAGCAGAGGATGCCGAAACTAAATATAACGTGTTTCTCTCCAAACTTATGGCATGTATCGATACTGCTTTTCCAATAAAAGCGAAGGCAAATCGAGCAAATAAACCAAACAGACCAACAGCACCAAGTGAGGAACTCAGGCAAATCAAGGAAACCCTCACACTTATCCAGGAATCGTACGCTAAACTGGGAGGACTACAACTGAAGAATATTCTTACCAGTTATAAGGATTTTTACCTTAAAAAAGCCAGGGAAGAAAAGCAAAACAACAATATGCGTTTGATATATGGCTCGGGAAATATACAAAAGGAAATCTGGAATGTCATTAGAAAAGAAACCACAAACACGAACAAAAACTTCAATAGCCCATCTGCCGAAAATCTAAATACATTTTTCTGCAACATAACCAACACTATCATAAATAACATGCCAAGCGATAACGATAAACAAGCAAGACTAATACAAAATATTAATGCTGTCAGCTGTTCCTGCTTCTTGTCGCCAGTGACGGTAGTGGAGGTAGAACAAATAATAGACAGAATCAAACCAAAGAGGTCAATGGATATAGATGGTATAAATACAAGTCTCCTCAAAACATGTCCAAAAGCAGTTGCAGTTCCAATAACCAACATAATAAATGCATGTTTTGAGCAAAGTACAGTTCCTGTGGGCATGAAGAAAGCCAAAGTCATTCCAATCCTTAAGAAAGGCGACCCCACTGAAGTGAACAACTATAGGCCAATTTCTATACTTCCTGTCACCTCAAAAGTTCTTGAGGCGGCCTTGCTGAGTCGGTTCGTATCATTCTTCAACAAAAACAAGGTTTTGTGCACTAATCAATTTGGTTTCCGAACTGGGAAAACAACGGTTGATGCAATATTGTCAATCCTTAATTTCATTTGGGATGCCATGGAGGAGGGTGAACAGTGTGTAGCGGCGTTGTGTGATCTTTCCAAGGCTTTCGACTGCATGCAGCACCAGATACTAATTCAAAAAGCGGAACGTTATGGTATCAGAGGCCAAGCCCTAAAAATCCTGCAATCATACTTTGTTGATCGGAGCCAGGCAGTTTATGTGAACGGAACATTGAGCAAACTTCAGAGCCTTGAACATGGTGTTGCACAAGGATCCCTTGTCGGTCCTTTGCTGTTCTGCTTATACATGAACGACTTACCACAGAATGTTTCTACGCATATAGCTCTATATGCCGATGATACCACGATTATCTGTCGAGGGGCTAACGAACAAGAACTACAGCAAAAAATAGAAACGGCTACAAATGAAGCAAATGCTTGGTTCATAGCAAACAGGCTCAGTCTAAATAACGAAAAGACTGCAAATATCTTTTTCACGTCCAAACGGAATCACAACACGGTATTGAAGGGATCTGCGAAATTGCTAGGAGTAACTCTTGACACAAGATTGACATGGGGAGATCATATCAGCGATCTCTCAACTAGGTTGTCATCAGCTCTTTATGCCGTTAGGAGAATCAGAGATATAGCAGATAAACACACAGCGATAACTGCCTACCATGCACTTTTTCACTCAAGATTGAGCTATGGCATCCAACTATGGGGAGAATCAGCCCATGCAGATAACATCTTTGTTCTGCAGAAAAAGGCAATAAGGGCCATCAACAAAGTGGACCAAAGAACGCACTGCAAACCACTTTTTATAAAACTTAAAATAATGACGTTGGCATCGGTGTATATATACAAACAGTTGATGAGGGCGCATGGTGAACAGTCACAAGTGAAGAGAAAAGGGACTAATATGTATCTTGATTTAAGATCATATTATCAGATGAACATAACTCCCCACAGGATAAACACTACTGCAGCTCAACATCGCCACTTAACACTTCTCAACCAAATGCCGTCAGAGTGGATGAAAAAGACGCAGCCAGAGTTTAGGAAGATCATTAAATCTTTATTGCTAGAAAACGGCTTCTACAACGTTTCCGACTTTATCGACTACATGAAGGAACTGAGAAGATCCAAGTAATCAACCCATACAGATGAATACGATATATTTTGTTTTGATTATTAATTAAATTAAATTTTGTTTGACTTTACCTCTGTATCTTCTGATAGACTGGTACAATAAAGATATTATTATTATTATTAATCCGTAGATACGCATGTCACTTGATTACGTCAAAATATTTGTTAATATTATTCATGCGGAGGAACAAAACCATTGTAGGACATAAAATTTTGTATGAACCATGGGCAATTTGATGTTTATACCCTAGGGCGACTTAAAAAGCTCGAGGGCCGATAGACCCGAGAGGGGTCACCATCGGGGCATAAACGTCCGTTCAATGCCCTTGCTACATACAAAACTATATTCAATATTCAAGTTCTTGGAGCCGTGTGTTCCGTTATGTCTACAAATTCCCGTCCTTAGGCCACGCGTCCAGGAGCTGTACAATAACAAAAAGTCACATGCTAAAGTGGGGGTAGGGATTATTATGGAGTACAATTTCTTGCAATGTGTCACCATTCACTATAACTAAAATGGGCTAAGAACCATAGAGTCACTCCACAGGCATTCAAGATTAACATCCAGAAGAATTTGAACCACCATAAGAGGTCCCTGGAGATGTGTCTAATAAAATTACGACTTGAAGAACACTGGCGAGAGAGGGGTAAAGACTGCATTACTTTTTTGACGAAATACAAATTCTTATCGTATTTGAGATCTTGTGAATGGTGACACATACCAGGAAATTGTACTTCATAATAATCCTTAACCTCACTTTGCCATATGGCTTTTTATTATTGTTCAACAGCTTAACCCGTGGCCTAAAAATGGGCATTTATAGACCCGTAACGTGTAGCCCCAAGATTATGATGAAGATGGGAAGAAGAAAGAGTGTACAGATTGTTTATGAATCTCGTACCAAAAAAATTAACACTCATTTTCTATTTACTTTCTTTCCTTTTTACAAACACAACATTCGTACCTACAACCTGCAGCACATTTTCGTGCAGAATTATTTAAAATTTAAATGATGACAACGTTAAAAAACTTCAAACTTTTCAGTAACTAGATAAACAACTAGGAATTGTTCCAAGGACCAAATTAAGTTACTAAACAGAATCACCGGAAATAAAATAACGATGAGTCTGCATGGATGTATCGATCAAAGTCAACAGTGCCATTACTTGCAAAAGTTCGCATTAGCATATATACATTTTTGTATTGCACTCTTGAGTGCACGGTTTGTTGGATGTGTTTTCGATGCAAGAAAACACAGATGTCATATTATCATAGCGTCCCCGGATGAGCAAACACTAATATTTCGTTCCCCCTCACGACTCAACTTATACTTTCAAATGTGCGACGGTATGGAGGACGAGGAGGGATATCGAAGCGTGCTTCGACATTCGCAAACACGACTACTTTGCTTCCCATCTCCAGTTTCCTTGTTGTAATATTTACAGGACGCTTACCGTCAAGAGCGTGTCTTCATCACCTGGAGCGACACCCGTTGACACCAGCCTCGAGTTAATAAACAATATAATTTTGAAGTGAATACTGTACGTCGATTATATCATTCTATATCAGTTTTGAACAATATTTGGCAAACGCGACCGCGCATAAGTAAGTGTAAGTAAGATCAGGCGGCAGAGTGCTGTCGAAGGATTTCGCTATCGCAAAGCTGAAGAATATTTTTCCGCGTGGTTTCAGTAGTGACGTATTTCCATAAAACGGCTGTCTCCCGTCATGCACACGACATGTGTGCAATGTTTGGTGAAATTGTTTTTACGACCGTGAATATGAATAGGATGTGTGGGGATGTGAAGCTAAATTTACGTAGAATCTAAATAAATACATGCATCCGAGCAGGGTTATTGTATTGTATACAATGTACGCGCAGTATACATACCAACGATAATTCGCAAATATGAAAAAAAAGGACATGTCAAACCATATAAAATCTGATTCAGATAAAAAGTAAAGATGATAAAATTGTAATAAATTGTTTCAAGTATAATTAAGGCTTATTGGTGACATTTAAAATTAGAACATTTAAAGAAAACAGGAATAGTATAACCATTAGGATTTTCTATGAGTTTCGTATACAAGTAGGTATATTTCTAAACCATTCCAACTGCAGATGACCATTCAGATGACTCGTTACTTGCCTCTCAAAATACGGCGAACAAAAATCTTTGACTGATGAGTTTGGGACCAGGACAACCTAGTTTAGTAGAGCAACAGTTCCAATAAGGCCATTCAAAACAAAACAAAACAAAAATATATGTTATCTACTGTTTCTTCGGGGTTACGTTGAACAGATGATATTGTCACATTTGAGAAACGGGGGAAGTTAGCCATAAAAGTTATCCATAAGATTTTTTTCATCCGATTTGAGCGAATGACATATTTTTCGAAAGTCCTTAACGTACTGCCTATACAGTAGTTATTGCAGAGGGCGCAATTCATAATTACTACCTAAAAACTTAAAAAGAAAGTCATCATTTTAGCTTAAATTGGTAAATTTTTGCAATCCCATATCTCCGTTACTCCGTTACCAATTTCAACATCTCTTGGAGCAATCAAATGTACAAATATAGCCCATACTTCCATAGTTATTGCAGCTCAAGTTTCCGTTAATTAGTGGTTTAACAAAGAGTTATGCAAATTGCTTTTTGAAACGGTGTATATTTCTATACTCGCATCTCGGGATAAAAATAGTCAAAGTTCTTCAATTTTTTTAGACCACTAATTCCCGGAAACTTGGACTGCAATAACTAGCATTAGTGGAGACAATCTTTCACTGCCGATTAGTGTATTTGAAGTTACAATCGGATGATAAAAACTCGTTAAACAAATTGCTTTTCTGAAAATGTGTACGTTTCTACAAAATAATCAAAGTGCATAAGTTTTTTTCGATTACTGGAAACTTGGCATGCAATACTCGCATGTCCGAGAGTAAAAATATTCACAGTGCAGGATTTTTTTAGACCACTAATTAGCGGAAACTTGGGCTGTAATAACAATGGAAGTATGTATATATATTCTATATTTGTACTTTTGATTGCTGCAAGAGATGTTGTAATTGGTGAAAGATTAGTGGAGATATGAGATTATACAAATTTACCAATTTAAGCAAAAAAATACTTTCTTTTTAACTTTTTAGGTAGTTATTATGAATTGCGCCCTCTGGAATAACTATGGTAGACTCAGTACGTTAAGTGCTTGCCAAAAATATGTCATTCATTAAAATCGGATGAAAAATGTGGTACAACATTTGGAAATATAGATAAATTTTATGGCTAACTTCCCCTAGGTGATTTGAGACTAATGCACAGTTAACCAGCAATAGTCATAGTTATTTTGTATCTCTTCGTAGATAATATGCTTAATTACATAATAATTTATTTTTTGAGGTGGATCCATATTGCAAACTTTGATATATGGTGAAATAAAAACAGATAGACTCTTATCCTTGCTTTATGTCTTTATTAAATTTACTTGGGAGACGTGTTTCGAGGTTTTCCAAGCATCATCGGTCCCAAATAGTCGAATTTTGAAACTGCCAACAAATATTATCAAGGCTCCGAGTATTTTCTTTCTTGATTTGATAAGTGGCTCTGGCAGGGAACACAATCAGGGGACGCTTCAACTTTTAACGTGTCGTCTCTATGGTGGCTGTATATAACTCTTCCAAAAAAAATTTAAAAAAGTTTTTTATTTTTACCTTAGCTTTTTTGACAAACTTAGTTGATAGGAAATACTGAGTCGGAGGTTGTATTTAGCGCAAAATATCGTCCGAAAGATCACGTTTACGTTTTTAACCGTTTTCTCAAAAAAAAAATCTTATGTAAGGTCACAAATCTTACTACTTTTACTTTTCCTTTAATCGGGATTTTGGGAGGGAATGTAGGACTCGAGATTTATCTGTTGGTCTTCTTGCAATAGACGAACTTCTGATAAAGAACCCATGTCAAGAAACAAACGTTTTGGAAGCGCAGAATGCAAATAAAATTCCTAATATTGTATCCATAAAAATATCCCAATATTGTTTTTTTAATTTAAAGTATCTTTTAATTGACAAGGTAAAACATGTTGAGCTCTATCATGAAGTTGTGGTAATTACTTGGATGTATCGTATAGAGCCGTGCAGTAGCTGTCTAGTCAGCCACTGGCACGCATTTTGTTGTTTACTGCTAAACTAAAGATTTCAAATATAATAAGGAATTATATTACTATTACATTACATTTAAAAAAATATCATTGTTTGGAAAAGCAACCCGCATTTCTTCATCTTCCACTTCCTTCGTCGTATCGCAGCAACGCTAAACTCGCACTAAGCGTTATTGATTTATATTATTACAAATATTATTTATATTACTGCACCTCATTCGGTGATACTTAAACATACATACATAAAATTGTATATGAGGACGGTAATTCTGTGTGATCCGATAGTGGATGACGTGTGGGCAAGTTTATGTTGGGAGCGAGCCTTCGATAATTAGTTGCGCGAGCACTAATTAATATTAGGGGTGGTCCGGTGATCGCATTACCGGGCAGGAGACCAAAGATGTTATCAATCTGGTTCACTCTGCAGCACTAATGATATAACCCGAACGATCTAATTTACTCCGTGTCCTCTGGTGGTGCTGGTGCACACGGGTATCAGACCACGGTGCGGTCGCGGCCCGTCGGCAATGCCCCGGGCACTATCTAACCAGGCTATCATCACCGTATTAATTACTCGCCTGGTCCACCTACTTTGTTCACGCTATATTTTCAGAGCGCTTGAACTATACCCGATAATTACGGGCTATTGCTCGACACGTTATCGGATATTGGCGGAACATGCAACAAAATGGCATAGAAGTATACCTACGTACAACAGAGGACATTCGCAAAATAATGCTATATAGCGTAAGGCGATATCTGAATTTTTTAGAGCTGCGGCTTTGATGCCAGCGTTGTTGGGTCACAACATGTTAGTGTTTGTGGTTTTCGTAAAGTTACCAACACTAAAACAACGTCGCCAATGATGAATTGTTACATTGTTTTCCGAAAATGCGAGAACAACGAATTAACGATGCTAAAACGTAATTAAAAGACAATTTGTAAATTCGCTCTTCCGGTTTTGTATCAATTTATTCGTTGGTGGTATGTTATGCAGCGCCGCATTAACGAAATCTTGCGCCTGGGGCCAAATAGCAAATTGCTGCCCCTTTGAGCAAACAGGTGATTCCACGGGTGATTACAAAGTGTTATATAAGTATTACAAAGTATTCCAGGGGGTATGCAACATTTTTTGTAGTATGAAAGCGTGCCATAGTAGTAAAAAAAACTATGCTATTAACTATTTTACGTAGCATAAATGACATAGACGACATGGACATAACATAGTATAAAAGACAAAGAGCCAATATTATTATTTATTAGTTACTATTCTAAAATGAGTCATAACAACCATGATAATAAAAATGTATATAAATATGTAAAAACAGCCCATTTTGTTCATTAAATTCAAATTGCATTCACTCTGAAAATCTGTATCTCTCTTATGGTACATTTTTATACGTTTATGTTATTAGCCGCGGTAATGATACCCTGGTCGGATGCTGGACAAAACTATTATATACTCATATGAAGTGAATTTCAAGTAATTTTTGCTGCATTTCTGTTTGTAATTATATGTTATTTAACAATAATTGACCTCTTTTACTAGAATTTAAGATTTTGCCTAATTTTCAACCAATATTGTAGCCTTTTGATTACTTATGAATATGCTAGGAGTAATTGTTGTTAATTGCCTATAAGAATTTGTAGCGTGTATTCATCGAGCAACACCCAATGTATAATAAACAATTGTCACATTTGAATAAACACGGATATAGACTTTTCAATGTTGTACAGTTCTTCTAAATTATCGGTTTTAAACATTATCTCTCACTAACACGAGTGAATGCTAACTAATGTTGTCGCCCTACTACTATTCTGGATGTACACGACCAAACAATGTTATAGCAAATTAATAAAGGATGGGAGTACATACATCACCCAGTTGTCGAGAGATTGTTGTCAAAAATAGTGGTACATCATGGACCAAATTGATAATTCTAAAATCATACCAATCGAGCATCCGATAAAAAGTCTTATTAACAAATTTATAAGCAAAAAAGTAAATAAAAAATTAATTGAAAATTTACCGCGTTAGCGAGAAACAATGACCTAATATAGAAAAAAGCTGATGTGGCAAAGTACATGACTTTATCATACTATACAGCAGTGTAAAAGCGGATGGCTGCACACAGAAAAGTGATTACTCGAAACAAGAAAACGTAATTTCTTGAACTTACCTCCTCGATTCAAATGCATGATCACTTGGACGAAAAAATTAGATATATACAAGAAAATATTTTCTTAGTTCAAGACAATAATCTCTCACCTATGTACGAACCTACCAACCACTTCATCCAAGTAATTCTCTCTTGTTTCGAGAGATTACTTTTGTGTGTGTGTGACAATACTGTGAATAGAATCAAAATATCGGTCAAATCTTGACTAATTAGTTTTCATGCAGTTCGAGCGATCTCGATGAAATAGAATTTTCTCATGCAGCTAAACTATTAATTTTACCAACAAATCTCATAGACATAAATAATTCCAAATTTCGTGCACGTTAATTTATCGTTTAACTATTTTCACGAAATTACAGAAATGGCGGCTCATTTGCAAAATTGGCAAAGAGCATAGGGAAAGTAGTGTCATGTATCATAAGATAAGTGCTCTTAAAACCAAACTACATTTGTCTGATTTTTTTAATTATTCTACGTCTTGGAAATGAGTTAACGACAACCCAAGTTCTTTAGACTTAAATAAATAAAGTTCAACATAAAAATTATATAGTTTTAAACTACCTACACAGTTACACATTGCTATACAGTTTCCAAAGTTGGTACCATATTCCAGCTCCCTGCAGTTTCTAGACGGTATGTTTCTGGACGCTATCAAAAGTTGTTATACTATCTTTTATCGCGCAGTATACTAGAATTAAAAAAGCTAGCAGTGCAAAAAAGTGCAAAGTAATGTAAAATAATTATCGACATTTTTGACGTAACTTAGGCGTAAGCGCCACCCAACCTTTTCCAGCGCATTCTAACTTGTTGTTAATACCAAAGACTTTCATCGATAATTCAGCAACGCTTGATAATAATTATAAATGAGCAAAAGTTTATTAGGAATCTATAGTTAGGCGGTATGAATATATGGAATTGACGACGAAAGAGAAAGCAGGTGAAAAGTAAATTTAAAAATAAGTAAAGTTAAGTAAACTTAAAGCCCGGAATCGAACCGGGGAATTTTGCCTTGCCCGGTCAGAATATCTTTGGTACTATCGTATCTATTTCCAAACGAAGCACTTAAGATCTTCTGTCATTCGTGGCTATAGACCATAATGGGATTAATGATGGTTATTTTGAAGAGAATCAGTGGTACCGTGACCTGTGCTACCGTGACGTGTAAATAATGACAACGATAACGAATGCAATGATATTTGAACCCTAAGCAATGTATTTTCCAGTGTTTAGAATCAGCTGATATTTATTACCATCCGTAACATTGGGATGTTGACAGTGCTGGACAATCGCAGATAGTCGAAGCGTGCTTTGTCGGGTGTCTCCACTATGTTCCTCCACTCCGCATTCAATACCTCCGGCTATTGTACACTCATTTGTTTACCTATCAGATTTCCTTTTTTGATTCATAAATTCTTTATTTTTACAATTAAATTAAAGACATAATATATACAAATAGAAACTACATGGCTGGGCAGTAGTGGCTTTTGTGTAGTAATAAAAATTGAATTATAACATTGTCGTTGGAAGAATTAAAAACATTATAAAATATTTTGGTTTATCAGATTTAGTTGATGTTTCAATCGCCATATAACTTTTAGATGTTAAAATATTCACAACAAACCACGGATTTTTCTACAGTCGACTTTTAAACTGTAGAATAAAGCTTATTTAGTTATAATTTTCAATCGGCTATTAGATAATAATAATAATAATAATATTAATATGATATGCATGTTTAAGTTTGTGCATTAAAAATATACGTTAGAGTGACTTTGTACCATTGATAATACCTAATAATAAAAATACTTGGCTCAATTGTGTCAAGTGTAGGTGACAAATTCTGTCTATATCGGAAATCTATAACATTGACTCAGACCATGGAAGTTTACAATCTAAATATAACTAGTTTTATCAAAATTTTGACTTGGTTTGGGTCATTTGGCTATCTAAGAACATGTTCATATCACTTTGAATTAAATTTGACCAAAGCGCTAAAGTAATTTTGAATGGCTAGATTCGCATTTCAAGCACTGTGCGACCTAGCCACCAATAATCGTACAATCCGTCACCCAGACACGACAGAACTGCGTATATTTTCTGTATTATCGGCAAAGCTTCCAAGTTCACTTTATCTCATAATTTGAATGGAAATACCAAATCATTTCGGTGTAAATCTGAGTACTAAATTATGATGTATATTTGGTTGCCTACTCAAATCGAGGTCAACCCTAATCCATTGCTAACCGACAATTGGGGTTTCTCTAGCGGATTCACAACAAGCGGCCAAAAAACTCGGCAATAGATCGAGAAATCCCCGGGATGCCATGTAAACATAACAAAACCCGGCGTAATTTATCGTACGAGAGACAGTAAATCGCTGAGCACTGTGTGTAACAATACAAGCAGGAACCGCGAGATTATAATAATCTGTCATAATCTCCTCTCACTCGGCGTCCCATTGTCAAGTTTTTGCCTGTCGGGAGAGCCCAGTATCCAGCCGGCAGTATTAGGGTACAATCGTAGGCGGCGATATTGTCGGAGATATGTCGCAGCCGTCTTGTAAGTTAATGCCGGGGTCAGTAGACGTAATCCATGGCTGTTAGCAAACGCTTTACTGCCGAGGACTTCATATACGATAATGGAGTGCTCCGTTTACGTCCCCGTGCCACTTCTGCTGTGTCACTTTGGTAAATTGTAGCGTACGACAGTAGTTAGTGGTTACTACTGTCTTAGTTTTATGTCAAATTTGGTTTAGTCATCTGTTTTTGTGCAACGTAAATCACTTTACACTCTGTTTTGTGCACTCTTACAAAGTTTATAGAAAACCGTAACTTTTGACACTAATTCTTGTGAAAACACTTCGTTTTGGACATTTTGGCTACTAAAAAAACTTATCAAGCTTATTTATAACCCATTTTAAACAAATTTCGTTAATGAACAATGCGTTTTTGAGACTATAAAAATCAGTTTACTGATATAGACAGAAGAACTGAGATTGAATTATTGGGTCATGCTATGTGTTAGAACTAGGCCTTTTAGCGAATTTTTAATATACAGCTAAAATTACCGGAACACCTAAATAATTTTCCAACGGTAAAAATTTAAAAAAATCAAACAAAAGCTTTAAGACTTTAAGCAATCCATCGCATCGTTCAAATATATTTTCAATATACAGGATGTTCATTTTATTGTAGAAATTTGTAAACTTTTCCTTTTTAAATGGAATACCCTGTATATTTTTACATTTATAGTTCTAAGACTAATTCTAAACATTTTTATTGGATTCATTTTTTTTTTATTTCATAATGTTTTAGTTATAAGCAATTAATCAAAACTCCTGAACTTCACATTAAGAATATTTTCCCATATACATACCAATTTATCTTAATTAAACGGATAAACTATTTTTTCTCGTTTGGTACATTAATTTTATTAATACCCTGTATTATTAATACCCTGTATATTTTTACATTTTATAATTCTAAGACTAATTCCTAACATTTTTTTTATTGGAATCATTTATTTATAAGTTTCCTAATTTTTTAGTTAAAAGCAATTAATCAAAACTCCTGAATTTCAAATTAAGAATAATTTCCAACATACATACAAATTTACCTTAATCGAACCTTATTCGAACATTTAGGAAACTATTTACGGGAATTTGTTGATAAGTTGGGGGATTGTCAAGCCGCTCAGGGATGGCAGTTTGAAAGTTTTATTTAATTGTTTTGTTATTTTTTCTTGAATTTGTTATTACTAATCCGTTCGGCGAAAATAAATGTTTTGGAGTTTTGATTAATTGCTTATAACGCTATAAGAAAATTATTTCAATAAAAAATGTTTTGAATTAGTCTTAGAATTATAAAATGTAAAAATATACAAGGTGTTCTATTTAAAACAAAAAAAAAATTGTGAAATTTCCATAATAAAATATACACTCTGTATATTAAAAATATATTTGAACGATAGCTGGTTAAAAGTCATTAACCTTTATTTGAATGTTTTTTGAAATTTTTTACTGATGGAGAATTATGTAGCTGTTCTGGTAATTTTGACTAATTTTAATTAATTGCTTAAAACTTAAAAATGGTGGATTTTAGAAGAAAAAAATCTGATGTGGCCAGGCACATGACTTTATCATACAATATATAAAATTAATAGTTTAGCTGCATGAGAATCTATTCAATTGAGATAAATCGTAGGTATTGTCAAAGCATCAGCATTTGACACTACCTACACTACGTCATTAGAATAATAGTTATTTATGTCACAAATGCCGCAAGTACGGAATAGCGAGACGAGCGGTGATGCGCCGCGTCACCGAAGGCGGAGTGTCGCCGTCGCATGTGAGCGCGTCGCGCTATCTAGTTTTTGGCAGGAGCGACATCAACGTTTATTGTGTTGGTTTTTAAGAAATACGTATTTAAAAAATAAATAAATGATTTCTGTATATAGTAAATGCTAGGTTGGTACCACTTTGACGAAACGTCAAGTTTAAAGGTGCGCTCCGATTGGTAGGTAATGGTAGCTAATGGCGGTGGTAGAATACGAAATTATAGTATTTCTTACATATCGTGATAATGACACATATTTGTTTGCATGTACATAAACATGAGTCATTGGCAATTTTCTATTAGAAATACTATAACGGCGTCTGCTACCACTGCCATTATCACTAATGAAAACGCACCTTAAAAAGGTAATTCAAATTCTGACAGATTTATATTTGTTCATGACACATCCCTACCAACATACTAAAATAAAACTACACTCATCGCTATACGTTACTTATAATTTTCTCAATTTATCGTTTTTAGAATTAGATATAAAGACGGGTTGATATTTCTTATCAACAAACAATCAAATTGGTGATCTTATTTTATTTGAAATTTGTATTTTTTAATTTGCCGCACTAGAGCGGCAACGTTCCATAGCGGTTCTACAACCTCTGATCACTCTGATGAATCAGCTGTTTTCGAATATGACAACACAAAAAAATATTTGTTAAAATCCTGGCTACTATGTAATTTCATATCAATGCAGATGCGACCGATCTCGATCAAATAGAATTTGCTCTGGAAGCTAAACTATTAATTTTACCAAAAAATGTCATAGGCATAAATTATTCAAAATTTCCTCTACTTTAATTGATTAATTAACTATTTTGTCGAAATTACAGAAATGGCGGCTCATTTGCAAAATCCTTCAAAACGGCTTAGAATAAACTACATACCAGTTCCTTTGGACCCTTTTCACCCAAAAGCTTTTCAGCTCTAAGTTTGGTAACAAAACTTCTAAATATGAACTTTCGTTCAGATACCTTTAGTAGTTTCTCCGGAATCGTCGTCACAAAAATCGGGTACACACACACATACACACACACACACACACAGACATTTTTTTGTACCTTGGTAAAAAATGTTCAGGGGACCCAAAAAGACCTATTTCCGCTAAAATCCCAATTTTTTTTTTCGGCACGATTACAATACTTTACATACTGCGTATGATAAAGTAAAAAATTATTTTAATAAAAAATGAACATGAACATGAATATACCCCTGTATATTAAAAATATATTTCAACGTTGGATTGCTTAAAGTCAAAAAACTTTTGTTTAAATATTTTTATGAAATTTCTTACGGTTGAAGAATTATTTGGTTTTCTGCTGAAAATTTCTGCTGTTTTTTGACAAATATTCCAAGAAACATTCCAAATTTACCTAGAAAAGTGTAATTTTTCAACATTTCAATGGACTTTATTCTGATATACAGCGCAAATGAGCTCGCGAGATTTCTTTTCTGTTTATTAAATATAACCATATTTTTTTAGATCATTCTCAATATAACTGATGTTAGTTCATTCCCAATATAATCCAGTAAAAATTTTTAGGTTATATGTATTAAAATTAAATTATGAAAAATTCAGTATAAGAAGAATTCCGTTTGTCCTACAACAAGGACAACAACGCTAAATTACTTTGCGAATTGTAGAAGAGTCTTAAAATGGATCTTTTAGAGCAGCTGGAAATTAAATCCCAAAATAAATTTACTAAATGATCAAACAACTTTTTTTTATTCAAATATTTTTTTTTTACTTTTCGCGGTGCAAAATTCCGCTGTCAACAAATTGTTCCTAGTCATATCGGTTGAAAAACGCTTAAAAGACTTTAAGTAAAGTGTGTAATTACCGATATTAATTAGATGTGATTAGTTTGACTTGGCCTAGTGCTGATGTAGCATGTCAAAACCGGTTCCCAAGCAAATAAATATTTGAAGCAACAAACCGACCATTTCTTAAACATTCGACCTCGATAGGTTTTCCAACACAGTTTCACAGGCCATCCTAGCAGCATTCATGTCATATCTATACACTCCAAAACTTTTCGCTATTACCGCTATCGTTTAACTTATGATTTATACGCCGTCCGGTCTGTCCGCTCTTGGCTAGTTTCCATCCATCTGGACCGGGGGCTTTTCAATTTCCTTTACGATCGTCGGCGGCCGCTACGTCCGGAGCGGTTCGGAAACCGCCCGGAGAACGCACATACATCGTTAACGCATTAAAATATGTTCCACGGTCCATTAAGGAGGGTAAACATAGCCGTTCGACACAATGGCTTCATACGTTTTTCTCGGACATCGGCCACGTCATATAAAGATATGTTATTGCGTCGGATTGAGCTGCACATTGCTGAGGGTTTATGCGTTACTGCCACTTCCGATCCCCCCTATGCGCTGCCGCTAGCCGTAAATCATAGCCGAAGATGTGATTCGGGCGTCCGTTACTGATTCCGGACTTGGGATTTTGATGGCGGCGTGTGCCTTACTTAGGGTTTCTATTTGAAATTACATTTGCTAACAGCTCTTTTGTGGTGAAGATTTTTGAAGTCATAATAGAAGGAATTTAAAAATAAAAAATGATCAAGAAAACAATATTGTAAAGCTATACCATACATACATTCTACCTATACCTAATTTTAAAAATAATATATTACGTAGTTAGGCTCCAACACAAAAATTAAGAAGTACGAAACTTGGTAAAGGGTAACAAGAACAAAAACAGTTGTTACACTTATTCGTTGGTTGGATCAAATTGCAATTTGTGTATTTATTGTTTGGCTGAAATGGAATTTTTAAATGAAGAGCATCTAACAGAAATAAATTATGCGTCACCTCATTGACTCGATAAAAATATTTAATGACGAACGACAGTTTGAATTTCCCGCGGCAGTTTTGAACGTATTTAGTGTTACTAAGATGGTATGCGTGCAGGATACAGGTTATGATCACTGTCAGATACCATAGTGGACTCGTCATTAGTGGTTACGTTCCTCTGCAAGAATATTTTATCTCTTTGGGATTTAATTTGTTATAAAAAATTGTTATATTTATTTTATTTTATTTAAGATATGAAAGATGAGTTTTATTTGATATTTAGATAATGGGTGATTTCCACTTGATTACATATGGGAGGATTTTAGTAATTGATATATTATTTTTATGTCCTACAATCTATATGACCATAAAGTAACATTTTACATCTTAGGCGTGGCGAAAACCACCCCGGTATTTTTTGTTTGTATTGTTATTCAACTACGTAGATACGCATGTTACTTGATTACGTCAAAATATTTATTAATATTATTCAAACGGAGGAACATAACCATTGTAGGACATAAAATGTTGTATGTACCACGGGCATTACTTGATGTTTATACCCTCGGGCGCATTAAAGAGCTCTCGAGCCTATCGTCCCTCGAGCTTTTAAACGGTCACCCTCGGGGCATAAACATCTGATTAATGCCCTTTGTACATAAATAACTATTAAAAAAGTGTATAAATTGTGGAAGAAGACTAAGAATTAAAGATTAAACTACCTAATGATAATCAGAGAATGAATCCCTATACAAGAAAGAATACCTACGCCACTGAACAAAAATAACAGCTGTCACTTGCAACCATTACCAACATCACAATTATTCAATGCGGCGGGAAATTCAACCTGTCCTTCGCATTTTAGATCACTCTGTATACTTTTTAATATTAATAATATTTAAACGTGATGTGAATGAAGTTGTCCAGATTTCCAAAAACCATTTCGATGTATGGAACGCATTATCTTGATTAAAAATCGGATTGGATCGGTTGGTCAAGTCCGGTATACTTAAATCAATTAAATTAAATTCATTCTAATGACAGTAGGTAGTGTCAAACGCTAATGTTTTGACAATAACTACTGTCAATAGAACCAAAATATCTGTCCAATCCTGGGTAACTAGTTTTATTTTAATGCAAACTCGGTCGATCTCGATCAAATAGAATCTCATGTAGCTAAACTATGAAATTTATATATAGTATGAAAATCATGTGCTTGGCCACATCAGATTTTTTAATTCAGAATTTAAAAACAATCACGTTTTTAAAAAGCATGATCTGAAGAAGCAAATTCTTACTGAACTACAAGAAATTTGTGTGAAGTGATTTATGATTAAATTCCATTAGAATGGATGGTATTAACAATTTTTAGAATACGACAAGTATTTTTTATACAGTGTGTTCAATGTTCATAATATAGGGCTATCTACATCTATCAATCAAATTCCTTCTAAATATATCGATTTTCCATTAAAAATACATATATTATACTTTTATGGAGGTTATGATTGTACCTATTACATTTATTCTAATCTATTTTAATGCAGTTTTATTTAAATTTTACTTTTGTTCAAAGGTCATTAATTTTCATACAATTTACGGGCAAACCCATGATTTTCAATCTTTGTAGTAAAAATTAATTCTGGATGAATGTTGTTGGCTGTTCTGATTCTAGGACAACTGACACCTGCTTTTTAACCTTCTCTCTTATTCACCCAAATACACTTCCTCAACTTGGGGGATTACTACAGAAAGGAATATCGAATATGATTATGGAATTTGTTTCCAACAAGGAATTGAGATGTATGCTATTGCTAATAGGCATGATGTTCCTGGTTCTTCAATCATTGTTATGGTGATGCTACACACTAGAAATCCATTGGCGCATATAATTGCCTAACGTTGACGCAATGTAATCTCAATAGTAGATTGAATTCCTATTGTGTATATTAAAGGTAAACACGATTATGGGGCGACGAAAATCGGCTGGCGGGATCGTCCCGAGTTCGCTTAAATCACGTAACGTCGTCGACGTGATCAGGTACCCTGCGTCCCGTAATTGTCGTACGTGTTGACGTAGCGTCAAATTCGTAATCCACTTCCGCGAATACGCCATTGCGTTTTCCAATTACGCGCCTAGACTGGAATCTAATAATCGCCTCTACGGCAACGCGACGAACCGTCGCATCAACCATCGTATTTGCGTAATTACCATATGAGCCTGACGATTACGAATACGTCTAAACTTCAACCAGAAATATATTTGAAGTATCCATCTCGCAAAGACCTTAATTTTGACAAATGGAATAAACTAACCTATAAAAACAACAACTTCCAACGCAGGAATACATTAACCGAGATAACAACACAACATGTCAGTTCTAACCAACAATTCACGACAAATTGCAACACTAGTAGATCACAATAGATCACTTCATACCTCTGAGTAAGCTCTTTCAGTTCATTCAATCTTAAAAAGAAACCCTAATATTTATTAATTTAATTAATAATCTATCAAACAGCATTTCAAGATTGTCTTGCTTGTTGTATGCTGACGATGATTTTGAGCTATTCAAATCTGTATGGGTGGACAGGATCTGTAGTTAACTTGGATGACGTGAGTTTGTGGTTTCAATAAAATAAAATGTAATTAATTATTGAAAAATATGTGGTGACTTATATGTGAAGTTTCGATCGCAAACTAAAATATTAGTTTTTAAGATTATTAGTATTAGACATCATAGGTAAAAAATAAAATGATAAAATTAAATAATTACCATCATGACAAATAAAGCTTATTAAGCACTCTGATTGGTAATACGTAATAATAAATTGTTTATAAACTAACATAATATTTCCTCTTTATCCTTTGTAGTCCTTTTATCTCTTTCGTCCCTTTTCTAAGATTTCTCCTTTTCCTGTTTATTTTGCCTTATCTCCGTTTCTCTGGTTCTTCTTATTTTTTCATTTTTCTGGCTTTTCTCAATTTTTCTGTATGCTCCTTGTTCTCATTTTTCTTAATTTGCTCCTTTTATCTTTTTATCCGTTTCACACGTTGTATCTGTTTTGTTTCCTTTTTGTCTTTTCGTCCTTTTCATATAGGCCTATGTTCATTATATCCCCACGTTTACTGTGGTAAGGTATATTGACTGTGTTACAACATTTGTAACACCCTTAAACCTTGTACAGTCTGCAGCTGCAACGTGTAATGCAACACGTAATGTAACATGCAATGGGCGTGGACGGAGTTAACGAAAACCCATAGTCGGTGGATCACGGCGCGCGTACAGTGCAACGCGCGCTGCAACATGGCTGTTACGCGCAACACCCCGTCCACACAGGTTGCGTTGCATGTTACATTACGTGTTGCATTACACGTTGCAGCTGCAGTCTGTACACGGCTTTAAGGAAGCATGGCAGGAATAGACTTGTACTTGATCAGAACTTAGGTATAACAGCGTATCTCTTTAAAAGTAAGGACAAATTAGCGAATGGGCAAAATCGGTTCACTCCATACTCCATTATTTTTTAAATATTTTGCGGTGGGGGTGTTTTAACTTCGGCCCGGCTGAAGATAATTTTCTTACCACTTTTCTCTTTTTCTCTCCTTGTTTTAATTTTTCGCAATTATGCTTTTTCTCACATATATATATATATATATATATATATATATATATATATATATCTTAATGCTTTATCCTTTTTATCCTATTTATCCTTTCCTCCTTCCATCCTGCTCATCAGTTTCGTCTCTTTAGTAATTTTCTCCAGCTTCTTATTTTTAACCTTTTCTTCATTTATCACCGTATTCTCATTTTTGTCCATTTATCCGGTTTGTCCCTTTTATCTTATCCATTTTATCTTTTTGCCCTTTTTATCAGTCGCGTTATACACTTCTATTTGGTCCCGCTCGAACTTTTTTTTTTTCATTTTCGCCTTATTCGTCCATATCGTTCTTTTACCCCTTTTTCTAATTGTTGTTCGTATTTTTTCCTTTTGTTGTGTTTTATCCTTTTATCCATTTTTCGTCGTTTACGTCTTTTTTGTCCGTCTGGTCCTTTGCGCCATTTTTGTCCTTCTGACCGTTCTAGCCACTTTCGTCCCTCTCAATTTATTTTCCTTTTCGTCCTTTTTGTGCTCCTGGTTTTTTCATCCTTTTTGCGCTTTTTATAGTTTTAACCATATCCCTCTTATCATTGTCCTGTTATCATTCGCTTTTATATATTTTTTGTTGTTATTTTTTACTTTTTCGACCTTTCGTTCTTTTGGCTTTTTTTTGTTCTTTTTGTCCATTTTAATTTTTTTATCCCTTCTGATCTATTTTGTATTTTTCTTCCTTTCGTTAAATAAATTAAACAAATAGACCAACTACTTACATTGAAATCATCGCCAGTACAGTATACAGGGTCTCCACGACGAGCTGCCATTAGAAGCATATGGAGAACCAAATGAAATGAGATATTGAAAGTTTGTGCACTTGTATTGTTGGACACAATCGTCTCAACTAAAATATGTTTAGTTTTTGGATACTTTCGGTTACACCGGAAATGTTGTCAACTTTTATAATTCAAATAGAACACCCTGCATTTTAATGCATTTTTGAAATCTCTATTAAATTCTAGATCAATTTTATGTTACATTCCCTATAGCTAACATGTGTCATTTTTGAGATATTAATATTTTTCATTAAAATATGACAGCTGCACGGTTACTTTCAATTGCTAATAAATTATCCCTTGTGACCGTTGGAAAAAGTTTTCCGGCAAAATTGTTGTGAAAGTAGCATATTATCGACATATCGGTAGAATTCGTAAAACGGCAATGTTTTTGAACAGTTACTGAAATAGAATTCAGCAGTTCTTTAAATTGTGTTTTATTGTAGGTTTATAGTTTTATAAATACTAAATTAATTATATTGAAAAATGACGTAAAAAACTTGTTAAATAAAGACCTTTTATTCCAAATTGTTGAGTTGTTTTCAAACGCAATCTAGATTTGGCAATGTTTGCAATTTCTACTGTGATGTTTAAAAATCGATTTCAGTAGGTACAAGTACATGTTAGATATAGGACATTGTACACAAAGTTGACCTAAAATTGTCCATAGAATTGAGAAATGTATTCATATGTTAGGGTTGCCATCTGAGAAAATCGACTTCTAGTACTTTTCTCGAATTAAACTTTGATATTATATTTGAACACTCTGTATAACTTTTAGAAAAATTCTACCGATATGTCGATAATATGTTACCTTCACAACAATTTTGCCTGACAACTTTTTTCAAACGGTCACAGGGGATAATTTATAAGTAATTGAAAGAACATGTGCAGCCGTCATTTTTTAATGAAAAAAATTAATATCTCAAAAATGACACATGTTAAAATGATAATTCCATTTGAAATATAAAAGTTGACAACATTTCCGGTGTAACCGGAAGTAACCAACAACTCAAAATATTTTACTTGTAACGATCGTGTCCAACAATATAAGTCCACCAATTTTAATCTCTCATTTCATTTGGTTTTCCATATACTTCTAACGGCAGCTCGTCGTGGGAGATCCTGTATACTATATACATGCAATAAATATTTACGAAGTAGACACAATCAAAAGCTTGCAAAATGACTCATTGGGGTAAATCTCAAGTCAACATATTGAACATAACAGCGGTCCGTAACGATCGTTAATTCGCGCTACCTGACGTTCATTGTTTGAAAATAGTTTCGTTTGGGGTCTAAGAAGTTGTGTTACGACACCAAGGAACCCTCCTTGGTTCCGGTAGGTGCCTCCGGGCGAGATAGGTGGCAGTTGGGCTGTCTTGTACAACTAACTACACCTTTCCCTAACGTGAAAGTTCTTCCCGGGCAATTATGTGACGGTTAACATCCATCAATTATGTTCATTAGGGGTTTCCGAGTAACACGTTCATACATTGTAACCTCGAAGGCATCCGAGGAGGCCGAGACCACGGCCAGGACCTGTCACTTCAACTTCTCCAAACTCTGACATGCGAGGACCCCGAGGGTACGCGATGTTTACCGGATTAGCACGACTAATTCGATTGCACTCCGGCCAAAATTGGTAATTTGTAGACGTAGTTCCGGAGGAGATACATACGATAGTTGTAATGTTCAGATTACAAGCTTAATTATATAAAATAACAATACGTTGTTGTATCAAACAAGATAATAGAATTTTACAACAGCATTAGGACATTTTTTAACAAATAAGTATTTATAAAAAATACCTTGATCTAGAATCGAACGTTGGTCTCCTGTACTACCGGTCTGCACTACAGATTTTAATATATCTAAAAATCGATGCCTCATGTTTCAGCGCTTTTTAATTTAGTTCTGTCTAAGCTACAAAATAATGTACTTGAGTATATAGTTTCATTTATAGTTTGAAATAACACGTAAGTGACGAAAAAGTTACTTCTGCTTCCATATAATCTCGCGGTGCCCTGTGAACCGTAGCAATGATTTATGCGACGAGCAAAGTTTCGGGAAAACTTCGCTAGATGGAGCGCGAGCAAGAACATAAAACAGACGCCACCGTTCGTGATACATATTTGTTCTACAAGTGAAACAAAGGCAACAAACAGCGGAAAACAGATGACACTGGCTACCATAAAAATCTAATAGTATTAACTTGTGTGTTTGTGTGTGTAGCTATATGTGTTGGAAAACTTTTCTGGCGCCATAAAGTTTTCCCTCGCGGAACTAGTAGCTACGAAGTGTGAGTTAACTTTCTTGTACAGTTTTTGGTTATCCGCTAGGGTACTAAATGTTGCATCTTGCTGTCGTACTATCTTAACAAATTTACGAGTCATTTTATGCAGATGTTCGTCCCATTGGAGTGCTTATAGTTTATACATCAACATATTGATCTTCCAGTTTTGATGTATATTTCTGATAGGTACTCTATTATGATTACTCAGCCATAACATAAAACCATAAAACAGAGTAATAAAGTGACAGGTAAATGTTAATATATATTTTCTACTCCCATTCACTATGCATGCATTAATATAACAATTAATAAATAATACATAAATAATAAAAATAAAATAATAAATGATACACATCTTGAATAACTGTGTGTTCGCTTTTTCATTAAATAACATTTTAGAACCGTTGACAGATGACAATTTTCCTCATTTAACACTTCCATTATGTTGCCTTTAACAACTGGAATAAATCAAAATAGATTTGTGCATACAAACAGTGTACCAATATTATTACATATTATGGTAATTATACATACAGCTAAGCTTTCTATTCATTATTTCTAGAAGAAATAAAAATGAATACAGCAATTACTAGCGGTAAGCTTCAATTATATTTAATGAATCATTAGTTAATTTATAGTTTTATCTTTATCGTCCGACAAAGGCTTAAACAAAAGACGAGTTAATAGACATATAAACGATTGAATTGGATAATTGTTAAAAATTAAGGCCAACAAAATGGAACTTTTATGGGAGCCGATATTTACTGTTCAATTAAGGAAACCGTCATTACTCAATGTCTATAAAAATGTTCATACTTTTCCTGTGACATATGGTGGAAATTAAGTAACGAAATAGAGTGGATATTACTTGTTTTAATTGCAGTTTTATAAAAGATAATTATTTAAATAAATATTGTTGCACGTTTAGACATATTGCATATGTTAGAGAGTTATTATATTTATTTTGATTCTACGACAAAAAGTTCTTTTAGTGACAACCAAAACCACTAAAAAACAAATGCTGAAATATATATTTACTTGGAATATACGCATGGTTCCACCAAGAGTTTTCGATCACTTCAAATAAAACATGTTTCTTCCGACAAGAATAATATTTTATGTAATTATTTAATAGATTTAAGATTTGTGTTTTTTGTCTTAAAAAGTTCATGTATTCAACTGAATTAAGTATGTGGACTATTATTTTAACCAAAAATAGAACCGATCATAATGTCGCATGGAACCTCTAATATCTTTGTGTCTACAGCGTCAATTCAAGAAATCTATAGCAGTAAATTGAAGGAATATGTATATTCAATGTTGAGGTAATAATCAGGTATATTCAAATGAATTTAAAGCAAATTTGAACATCTACTCCCACCGTGACAGACCCATGTTACCCAGCGCTTATCTTGTAATGGTTGTTTGTGCAGTTTATGGTCGTCTGTACAGTGTCCCGGTTGGATTGTAACAGCAACTTATGGAAATTACATATAATATCTTCCTGAACAAATAAACTTTAGAAATAAATGCATTCATTGAATTCTATGTTGCGAGAATGGGGATTCGAAAGCCTCATACCGGTATTTGCAGGTAAGTGTTTATTTTATTAATAAATAAGACATAATTCCGTGTATATTAAAACTACGACACTTGCAATGTAACGGAAAAAACACGATAATACTACTGGAACTACTGTATTAAATATAGTTGTTTCAGCTGCTATATTCTTATATTTTAATATTATTATTAATTATGTATGTGTAGTATATAATTTTTCTATTATTGAATATTGTAGTTTATTTATTTTATAGATTAATTTGGATTTCTAGTCACTATATTCCAATTCAACTAGTCCTCTATAGTTTTAGTTTGATGCAATCTGACAATTGAAGAAATTGGCGTAAAAGAACTTTATATTTTAGAGCTTCTAGTTGGGATGTGCTACACAGTTGAGAGTAAGTCCATAAAAATAATAAATATGAAATCATATCGTTAACTAATGGTATAGATGCTAAGTATGCAACTCAGCTAAATGTGCCTCACCTAATTCCCCCAAATGTAGAAGTACGATGAGCAACAAACATTGAAAATACTCCACTATCGGAACGGAAGAATCTATAATAAGTTTTCTTAAGGTAGATAATACTTCATACTATATTGATAACATGACTAATGCAATTTATTTCATACTCCTGGGGATATCGAACAGGAAACTGAGAAATAAAAAATGTTATTTACAATATCATTTGCATGTTTTATTTGCATAATTAGAGTAAGTATATTGTGGTGTTGTGTACAAAGAGACTGTACTATTGTAAGATATATTTATAGGCAAATACTTACTTCAATACAGTATTTCTGTTCAAATAATGTATTGTATAATTAATCTATTGTTGCATCTGGTAAGTATCAAACTTCTTAAATTCCACTAACAATAATGAAGCTGTGAGTGGACAATAGTGTTATGTTACTAAATCAAACTTGGAAATAAATTAGTTTTTTTTTTCAATCAATTTTGTTCAGGTTCAATCTATCTAAGTAATAATTATATGAACTTATTTAGCCCCAAACATATAATTGATTAGTTGGACTCTAACTGAACAAAACTGTAAAAAAACTTTTATTTACACCAAAGTTTGATTTTATAACTAACACCTTCATCCACTCATATCTTCAATTTAATTAATACGAATATCGTGAAACTGTTACCTTGAGTATACCTCTTGTAAAAATAAAGAAATAATTTACTAGAATCAAGGTGGCAGTTAAGGTGTTGACATGAAATAATAGTTACATTTTGAATATATGATTTAATCATTGTAAAGAATTCTTACAATCATACTGATTAAACGATTTCTTTAAATAATACCATCAACTTATAATATATTTATGTCTTGGCTGAATACGATATTTAATTCCTTATAGAGGATCTTACCATTTACTCAACCTGAAGCACATATATTCATGCCAAGTATTTATTTTAAAGTGTGTAATGGTTTATTAACTTGATTTATTCAGCTTTTTCTCAAATTGCGGCAAAAGTACCAAAATCTCTCTTAAAATACACTTAATAGACCCCCTGCCATATTTCGATATATTATTGTGAAAACATTTTGATGGTGGGAAAAGAATGAGCGTCATTCGAAATACGTAGTTGGAGCAATAATTTAAAACTTTATTTCCTGCTTACTTTCTTACAGTTACAGTTCAAACTTTAAAAACACATTCCAGCTTTATTGCCTTAGAAGAAAGAATCCAAATTAAACCTAATATGATAGTTAACTTGAACTACATACTTCCATTATGTTTATTATGTTTAATAACAAGCTAAGTCCGTTTATTAACAATTACGGATCATGGAGGCTATTTTGACCGGTTTTAGTGCGATTTTACAGTCGACGGTCTTAAACGTGAATTACGACCGGGATATGGAACAGTCCCGAATATAATTTTAATAAACGCTCTGAGCAGTGCGCGTTCACTATGAATGCTTCCGTATTTAACGGGCGCGACACCGGGCATCGACAATAGATTTAACCGGTCTATTAAACGTTCGGGCGCCTCGCGCGCCGGTCCAAAATTGGGTATTTATCCGCATGCAAAAATTGCAATCGCGACCGGACAATGGAGCCGATACAATAGGAGAGCGGATTCGTTAACCGGCGCATTGAAAGGATTAGGCTCCCCCGAAATCAGGCCTTATTCTTCTCCTGTTCGCCGCCGACGATGTAATCTTATTAAGAGTAACCGGTGTGTCCCCCGCGTCCGTATTTCGAACAACTAGCAATCCTCGGAACTATGGCAAACAGTAATTCCCCAAATTGAACGGCCCCCGGAAGGGAACGCGGACGACCCTTTTCGCTTTTCGTCTGCGCGATTGTGTGTTTAACTCCGCTCAAGGGATAATTGCATCAGGTGGAATTGAATTTTTCATTCGGACCCACCGATTCGCTCCTAAACAACATTTCAAGGTTAGGTTTTCGGGGAGAGTCGACCCGAATTAGCGTCACAAAAAAAAACGCACATGCGTGCGCGCCCCCTACGACATCAACCGCCCACACACGCGGGATTTTCAAATTCAATTTGCAAACGAATGCTTTATTTAATTAACCGCGATGCGTTGTAGTCTATACAAATTGTCGGCCACCGTGCAGATGGTCTGTTTTTATAGAGGAAGGTATGCTTTTGTCATGTATATTGATGTCTGGAAACGTCATTATGTTGAAGTAGTTGCATGCGGATAATTACAGGTCTCGTTGCTGTTTATGCAAATTCAAACGTCGATATAATTATTATAGCCCAGACGTTATGTGGAACTGGTATGGAGACATGCAACCTAGAACCGCGGAAGAGTATGCAGACGAAAATAATTTGTTGTAATTGAATGTAATTGAGCATTCGCTGGACCATTTCCATCGAATCGTAAAAAATAATCTTATAGTTTTAATCGATCTATATAAGAGCGTTTTTATCATTTTATCATTTATGTCCATCGCTGATAACTTAATAAGGTAATAAGGTGAATAAGGTTTTGCTATAAGAATAACATCATAAACAATGTTGCCAGGTTTCATGTATTAACCCGAAAATTAGGTATTTTGAACTCTGAATATTATTCACACGAACATCTTTTAAATAGATAATAATAGTAATAAAAAAGTGTCTTTATTAATAGGTTGTGGTTAAATGATACAATAATTCATCCATCAAGCTAGCAATAGTGTCACAGAAAAAATATACAAGTCCACAAGGTACAACCAAAATAATCACAAATTTAAACAAATCGCTAACAGTGTATGGTTCTAACGTACACAAGTACGAAAAGAGTTCACTACGCATTGCACGTGTACTGCTGAGTTTCTTAATAACTGAGAGAACATTATTCCATAATTTTATACAAGAATAAACTGCACCCCGCTCATACTTCGATAATCTATGCTTAGGAAGTATATAATCCTGACCATGCCTGCAATTGTAAAGGGTATCACTCCTTTAGAAAATAAACTGCTTCCGGGTTATGCCGTGTGTCAAGATTTGTTAATGCTGACGTTTCGCGAACCATGTTGCTCGCTTCTTCAAAGCTAATTGAGTTATCACTCCTGTATTCACGGAAATATTGACGATTCTTCAGAAGCAAAGAAATACTCTCGTAAATGTAGATGGCGGGAACTGTTAACATGCCTTCTTTTCTAAACAAAGTGCGACAAGAATCGGTGTAACTCATTCCTCGCAGTGTACGAAGAGCACGCTTCTGGACAATAAAAGCCCGCTCAGCATACTTTACTGACACCCAAAAGATTATAGCGTACCTCAAATAACTGTATATTGTAATAAGTGTATATTTGAAAATACAACGTTTTTGCTATATTTCTATTTGTATTCTTCGACAATATTCGAAGTCCGTAAATATTTTTATAAATTGTTGTGCTCAGTTGATCTATATGTTGTTTATATGACAGCTGATCATCAATAATGAAAACCCAACAGCTTAGAACAATTGCTCCTGTGTATTCGCATCTCGTCATACTTAATTTAAGCGGTGTTGATGGTTGTGATGGAAAATAATATAAACTTTGTTTTATCTGTGTTTAGACTCAAAAAGCTAGATGAGAACCATTTTGCAAGACTGCATATATGCAATATGCATGCCTGACCTGTGCAAGAGATCAGCAATAGAATTTGAATTATTCACGACCGAGGTATCATCTGTGTTACATATAATTGTTGAAAATTACACAAACATTTCGAAATATTTTTTGGTTATTTTTATGATACACACTGTTTCCGGTTTATAAAGAATTATTATTTTTTTTTAATATTATAAACGTATTACTTCAGATTTTAAGCATATTTAGTTTGTTAATTATGTTAAAGTATTTTCTAAAATACAACTGACAACGCTGGACAATGGATATTTAACAATTTTCTCATCTATATATTATTATATTGTCCAATAAGTATGCGTACCTGAGCAACGTATCATTAGGATTTCTTTCCCGCATAAATCATTCCGACAAACAATAACACATATTTATGTTCAATAATCTGCCAACCGCAAATGGGTTTTTGCTGCAGTTTTTATTTTGACTGGTGTGACGCGTACGGTATAACCGACGCCGGCGAGTGCATGGAAAGGAACTATACACGTCACAGAATAATTGGAAAATCGATGGAAGGCAATTGGCTGAAAATAAATGCCTCATCTACTGGTCGTAAATAAATTAGTAGTGGACCGGCATGGATTGGTGCGGCGCGTTGCGAATAATTTATGGCCAGTTTCGGTTTCGACGCTTTTTGCCGACGAACTTCTATTTACGGATTTCGCGGTCGACAGCGACAGAGCGGATCGGTGACCGACCTTTGCAAGGATCAAACCGAACTCAAACGCTAAGCAATTTACTGGATCACTGGATCCATATTTAATTTAAAAAAGTATCCCTAAACAATTTTTGATTACGATGTCGTCAAAACATAAAACACGTCTGTTTAATGTTTGACGTAGCTTAGAGAATGTTATCATGTTGCATTGTTTAATTCGACAGTACTAATTGCTACCAAAAACATCTTTTTTTATAATTTAAGTCATTTTTCTTTAAAAATATTACGCGAGAGAAGGCTTTAGCCACCAGATTTTAAATCTAGTGACGAAAAACATTTTTTGGACACAAGGAATAGAGAATAAAGATTCAGTATTATAAATTAATGATACGTTTTTGGTTCTATATCAGAAATGGGTGAATCGATCCAATTTCTTTTTGGCAGATAGACAGATTTGTATATTCTGGGATGGGATACAGCATTCATCAGTTCTACCCGAAAACGTAATGGCGTCATAGTTCTCAATATAGCAACGTCATCACATAAGAAAATCAAACGGAAAATGACCTTGACATAAGGAGTATTTATATGCTGAGATAGATGATAACTATTAGGATTAGTCGGGTTAAATAAAAAAAAAACGTTTCAAAACCGTGTTTTCTGGAACATGGAAAACAGTTTATAAATGAGAGAAAAAGAAACGGCATTGGATGTTTACAGAATTAATATGTAAAATTAATGAGTTATTAAAAGTATTACAAATTTGCAAAGTTTTATATCAACTAGTATGGATCTTATAAACGATATGCTAATGCGGCCACATATAATTTACTCCCAGTGAAATATATATCATTTAGTACTATCTAAATGAAAACGTTGAAAACCAGTGGGCTGATTGCCAAGGAAACGGGAAGTGAAAAAAATCACCTACGCGCTTCTATGACAACCAGTATCATTAAAGCGCATTTCCCATAAAATGTAAAAATGTGGCCAGGCACATGAGTTTATCATACAATATATAAAATTAATAGCTTAGTTGCACGAGAATTTATTTGATTGAGATAAGTCGTGCCAGCATTAAAACTAAACTAGTTAGCCAGGATTTGACAGATATGTTCATATTGAGTCTTCTATCGTTAACGCTCCGATATTTTTAAATTTTCCCATTAAACCGTTTGGTTTTGACTGGTTTTTGGAAATTTAGTGTTCGAAAACTTTTTTTTTTTCAAAAACCAGTGCATTTCCATGTAACAAAAACGACTCATGTCCACGAAAAGATTTCCCAAACTGCTTTTCCAGTTCTGTACGGTTAACAGACGCCAAGCGTAAATATCTGAAATTAACACATTGATTCTTAAACAAGTAAATGAGATCGTAATTCTTTTACTTCATTAATTTCTAAATGTTGTTTAATGGAGAATTCCTCAAAACATAAAATTGCATTTGATTATATATAAAATTGCCGATCTGCCGATTTTAGTGTTCTTGTTATGCAAAACGTAATATATTTTGTTTGATTTTAATAATGAGTTCTAAAAATGCTTTAGTAGTTGAATATGTACATTATAGAATGTATGATTTTATTTCTTATAGCATGTCATAATTTTTACGTAGTATTATTCGTTTCTGACTTACAACGCTTCGCTTTGTACCACCCACAACTTTTTCTTATTTTTGTCACAGTTTAAACAACACATTGTGGACGTTAAAATACCTATTATCTGAGACCCTTTATGCTTCACTTTCTTCCACCACATTATTTCCACTTTGTTAGTTATAAATGGTTCAGAAATTGTCAGAAATTGGCAAACCCACAAAAAATGTACAATGGACTGAAGTGTATCAATGCAGTACTCAGAGCACATTCAGAAGGATTTATCCAGGATGTCCGTATTAAATCACTTATCCGTGCGATCAGGTCGGGCATGTCACATGACTTGTAAATCTCGCGAAACAAATGTATCTAGTCGCGAGCGCGAACATGATGGATTACTCTGCGGCCGAGTACGTTCATTATTGATGACTCACTGTCCGGCAGAGAGTTACCGCACGCCGCTGTACCGCACTGATACGCAAAACCGCATTCATAAACCACGAAAAAAAAGCATTCCAACAAATGTAGATGGATCACCAGCAGCAAACAACATTAACACCACACATTAACCCCCTAATAAACCGTGATTGATGCCGCCATTGGCAAAAAAAAACTTTCACTTCTATATTATGATGACTCGCTTTAGGTTTTTGTATATGACACTAAACAATTTTTAATTCAAAAGTTTATTTTTGGTATACGCGGACGAAGCCAAACTCAGGAACATACAACTGCATTATTTATTATTGTAATGCTTGCAATACGTACATATTCCAACAGAGGGGAAAATATCGCGGTACAATTTTAAAAACAAAAAAAGATCCGCGGAAAATGTTAGCTGCGCTCGTAAATAATGGTTGAATTTTGCTTTTTAGTATGAACACGATGTTCTACTGTACTCGTTACTCATCTGAGGAAATGCTTTGTTTTTAGGACCGCCACATGTCTCGAAATGCGACTAGCTACCTCACTCAGTTTACAACATTGGCCTGAACACACCCTTGCTCCAGTTTCATTTAATTACTTTATATTTTTGGCGGACTATATTTTATATTCTCTCATTAGATCATCACAGTTGTATAAATTAAGTGAATTATGTTAATATACTTGGCTGTGTAAACGTTTGTTTCGTCTAATTCTCACAAAATGAAGCAATAATTAACACAGTTAAAAACGGATGTATTGAATGATAGCTTCACCGATATCTGAATAAAAAAGGTCATAGCCTGCTTTAGGGCCCAAAAATCCTGAGTTAGGACTTCTGGTTGCACACATTTGTCATGTTAGATTTCCGCGAATTGAAATCATGCCACAATGGAATGTCAATGACCTGGTATTAACTATACAATGCAATTAAAATATGCAAAAATGTAAGGGTTTTTGAATCTTATTTAGATAACTAAAATAAAAAGATTGATGACGTAAGGTTTTTGTTTATTGTTTTACAAAAACGTAATGGTTTGGTTTATTTTCAGTGTTTATGGTTTTGTTTTGTTTAGTAGTTTTCCCCCATATCTCCCATATCTTTATAACTTTGGATTACAAGGATAACGCGAATATTACCAGGAAGATTGACAGCAAAATGTAGCAAAATTACAAGAAACATAAACAATATTGAAATAAGTTTAAACTTTGAGAAAAATCTATACAAAAATAATGCAAAAATGCAAAAATATGCATTCTTTTTTTCTCAAAAACTAACAAAAATATGTGGAAATTTAAACTTAATAGTATATCGATTTTTTAAGATAATAATTGTATGCAAAGTTTGTTGTAAATATAAATAAATGTCCTTTTTATTTCTTTGAATTATAGATTCAATTCACTTTACTTAAAGCTGGTAGCAAACGCTAAATAAATCTTTTCTTAATATTATGAAAAAATACTGCAGGCCATATAATATGTTCCCAGGTCCCTGGTTCAAATCCAGGTTGTGGCTGTAATTTTTAATTTATTTAAAAATTTACGTCCCGCCTGTATATCACCTGTATACTTTGATTAATAAGAAGAGTCAGCAGTCTAACAGAAACGCCAGCATTTATTTGTTTAAATATCTTTTTTATGACAAACGTTTAATAAATACAGTTTTATACACCTTACTTTATTTACAACTTTATCAATTGCTATAAAATATCAATAGAATTGCGCAAAAATGTATTTTACCAATACAAAATATACTTTTTCTCAAGTTTTCACAAGACGTTTACCAGAAAAGGCGACAACAATATTGTATGTTATTATTTTATGTTATTTATTTTGTGTTATCTTTATGTTGGAAAATAGAACACTCTAAAATCAAAATCTTGCCTCCTTAATATTCAATTACCAAGATCGTGAACCGACTATAATTACGGCCGGCGCGGTACTCAAAACTAGTTAATAATCGTAATGCACGCTGCTCGAAAACGTAGTTGATAAACAAGAACTCGTAAGGCAATTAGTATGTCATTATGATTATTACATATCGCATGCTTCTTATCCGGCAACAGATCGACGGGTTAATGGCTCCAATTTGAATTTCGCATTAATTCCATGGTGATTAATGGGATAGTGATCGATAGTTTTTGGGCGGGCGCCGGTCGCTTGCCGACGACGACGGACGCGTCGCGAAAAAAGCTCACGTGACGGCGTATTTATGCGTCCCCAACAATGGCACGTAATGCGGGCATAAAACAGGCACAGAACAGGCTCCCGCGATAAACAGATTAAATAGTTTAGATAGCTGCCGCACCGCAACGACAACCGCTGTAACATGTAAGTTGTAAACGTACACGTTACAATCGTGTGTTTGTTTTTGAATATGTATGAATTACGAGATACACGACCTAGATTTTTTAGGATCGGTTTTTCTTTGATGTCGGTGTTAAATAACTGGTTTAATCAACATTATTATTTCTATCATGTCCATTTCAACCTTAAATTACCTGGAATATTATCGACACATCAATGTTTCAAGATAAAAAAGGCTTCATATATCTAACAGTCTCGGGAAACCCATAGACAGTAATGGTGGATGCGCCGGACGTAAATATAATTTATTATTACCACTTTATCCATAAATGAGCTTCATGTTTACATACTCACTACTTGTGAAATTATCCATTTTAATCACATAAATACAAAATAACAGGAAACCCGACACAAAACAGATCAACCAGAAACGCTAGAAATATTCGAGCAAGCGGTTTCACACGGGTTAGCTGATCGTGCAGTAGGTTAACTTTAGTCTTCCTAAAAGTATGAAGTGTCAAGTGCTGTATTTTCAACAACTAATTACTCAAAACCTAGAAAGAAAGATCTATAACCACTAGAAATTATTGCAGTCGTTTCGGAGTGAACAGGGACGGCGGCAGGCGCGTGCGAAGTGTGCAGGGCACACAGACGCCGTAATAAAAGGGCGCTAAAGGCTAGGTTTTTTCAATGCCAGTTTACACCATAAACTGAGTTCAACTATACAAAATCGGCATTAAAAACCACAGTCCAAGAGATCTTAAAAATAAGTGAGAAAAGTATTTATATTAAAAATTAATAATGATGATTAAATAATAATGATTTTCCCAAATTCAGACTTTGCCTGTTTTAGTTGTTACGCCTAGGCGCCCACACAGATAGAAATTTATGTTTAACTCAAATAAATGCGCAAAAGGGGCAAAAATTACACTGTGGGCCACAAAAAACGGTACAAATCTTTAATCCCTCGTATTTTCAATAATATTTGGTCAATTCAAATATTTCATAAAAAACGAAGCGTGAATATTGAAACCATACTTTGTTTTGCTTTATGTTTTATGTTTGGCTATGCAACATTTCTCATAATGTCGGGTTAACTTAATGTGAAATGAAAGATGTATTGAAATCAATGGATAATGTCATTTGTCCTGTTTTGGAAAAAAGGCACTACGGATCTTATAGCATCGTATACAGGGTAATTTTTTTCTTATACAAGAAATATTTAAAGTTTCTTTTTATTGTGTTTAGTGAAAACCAGTGGAATATGACGTTTGTAACAAAAACATTGCAACGGCAAGGAAAATCTAACTGTGTACTTGAGTTATCTCTAAAGATTGTGAAAAAACCATTGGTGATGTTATGGGCGGCATGTTTGAATGTTTCATTTTAGGTGGTCTTTTCGTTAGTTTCAATTATGATGTATTGACTATGATGTACACTTGTAGTTTAGCTGTAAATTTTAGACGCATGTTACTTGTTCTTGTTCTTTTGATTGTTTTTGCTAAGATTGAATCGGAGCTGTCATCACCGCTTTTTGAGTATGCCACATCACTTCAAACCAAGTCTTGTTTGTTTATTTTTATGTCATGTTTAAATAAAGAGTACTTCCAACATCAGCCTGAAACCAGCCTGAACACATTGTGTTGTTCCTTTTCCTATATACTTTTTATTTAAGGATGTACTTTTTACGTGAAAAACGAACAGCAAAGACCTGACCGTCAGACAAGTGAAAGCAAACTGCCTTAATTTTAGTACAATAAAAAACGATGTTGATTTTCGTTCCAAATCATTGCAAAAACATAAAAATTTGCAAAAAAGCTACAGCCCAATAATTGTAGTGCAATATGACAGATAATAGGAAATCTAAACGTTGGCAAGTTTCTCCATCATATTTAAAGATAACTCAAGTTCGCAATTGCACTTTCCCTGCTTATCCAATGGAATTGTTTTTTTTATCTATGCAAAAGTCCAATTTAATTGCTTTTTTGAGTAAAACAGCAAAAAATACGTTTCAAAATTTTACCCCGTATACTAAAAAAATTAACCTGAATACGATGCTATAAGATCCCTAGTGCCCTTTTTTCCCGAAACAAGATAAATGTCATTACCCATTGATTAGAATACACCTTTGATTTCATATTAAATTGACCCGATATTATCAGAAATGTTGCATAGCCATACATAAAACAACATTACATTTGATCAAAACATTCAATGATTGCAAATTTAGTATGTTTTCAATCTTCACAATATGTATAAGCAATTAGTTTATCTAAGAATTGCTTGAATTTACTTAATATCTTTGGAAATATGAGCATCTGAACATTTGTACCGTTTTTTGGCCAACAGAACATATTTATTTGCTACAAAGAATGTTTATTTGAGTCAGTTATTTGGAGTAAAGTAATATTGTTTTGACTCAAACAAACATTCTTTGTAGCAAATAAATATATTTCTGCCTCTTATCTAACAAATATTTATTTGGGTTAAACAAAAATTTCTACCTATGCAGTAAGGATTTTTTATCGGAGCGGATACAAATTTCCATAACGGCGGATAAAAATGTCACTGTAAGGAAAAATACAAGTGGCGCCTGGGCTAAGAGCATAAGAAACTTTTCTAAACTTACAAATGACGTAATTGAACCAAGAAAAATAGAATAGGGCAATTATTTCAGTTGAAAATGCGATTGCACAGTCAAATAAAAATGACAAACTACCAGCGCAATTTTAAAAATTTAAGCTGGATGTGTTCCTTACAAATAGATAAACAGTATAACTCCACAGATTGAGGTACACAGATGAAACAAATTTTTATTGTGATTTTTCATAAATACCAAAGTCGTAGTTGTGGGTTATTCCGCAGTAACATGTCACACCCGTCACGCCCGTTTAACAACTATACAAAAGCAACTTATTATTTTGAAGCAACATTATAACAAAAAGACGACTCATCTTTTAGAATTGTTGTAGATAGATGTTCAAACTAAAAAGTTTTATGAAAAACAGCAGCTTGTTTTCGTAAACTAAAATTAAAAATTCGCGGAATGTTCCTCGTGTAAAGTTTCTATTCTAATAAAGTTAATAAATAATTCTAGTTTTTATGTGAAATTTAGGCTAGCTACTATTATATTGATTGCATCTTGTGTAGTAGCTATAATAAGCATATAAATAAGCCAATAATCTTGACTAATCAAATTACCAGAAATGGTGGCTGCGCCGGACAGTATGTAATATCGAATTCTTTTACTTATAATCTTGACGGTATTAACTGACTAGGTAACTTCGCAATAATACAACAAAGTAATCTAAAAAACGCAAAACGTGAATCTACATTCTGCGTATCAAACGGATTTAATTAAAACGTTCCTGATGGACTAGGACTCGATAATTAAAAGTGATAACGGAGTTTCAATTATGCCGAACTCCGGATTTGGCTTGGGCGGCGCGCACTTTGGTCCCGTTCGTTCGAGAGATAAACAGTATCAGCGGTCGGGGGTTTTAGGTATTCCGACAGCGTCGAGGCCACTTCCGTCTTTTATTTCATTCCTTTCTGATGAGATTTAGTTTTGGGGAAAGAGGGCGCGCGCGGCGGTTAATACTGATTAGTTGGGCCGCATCTCCTTCGCCGGCAGACCAGCAGCGACGGAGACATTTTATTGCCAGGAGATCGGTCGCCTATGTCAGGTAATTTCGTTGGCAAGGTTTATGGCGTCCTCCTCAAAGTCCCCGCTCAAGTACCGGCCGGATTAATTTATAGTACGGGCGCTGTATTCGGCGGGCGGAGTACTCCGGGGAGAGATTGTATAGTGTCTGGAAAATCTGAGCCGCGAATATACGGACTGCTTTCCAGACGCTGACTCGAACCAGTACTGCGGATTATAAATAAATATGACAAAATGTTAGTAATTTGTTACCATATCCTTAGCGCGTACGATGGTAAATAGTACAGATAGAAACTTTATATTTCTAAATCTAGCAGATAGTCAAAATCACCTACATTGTAACATAATGTCAAGCAACCATACTCGTAATAACCTTGGGATTTTGAAACACAACACCTGTGTTGTGTTTCAAAATCAGTGTTCACATGCTCATAAGAAGTTTTTGGGTCTCTGATTCCAAATATGGTATCAGATTTAAAAAATTCGAAATGGCAGAACCAATTTGGCGCCCAAAAACGATGAAATATTTCTGATGTGCATGAAACTTATTTCCTGCACTATTTCTAGACTTCTGATACCTAATCTGAAAATAGAGTTTTAAAATTCATAATGACGGAATCAATATGGCGACCGAAAATGTAAATAATTTCCGAACTCCAAGAAACTTATATCCTACAGTTCTACAAGACTTCTGATTCCAAATCTGATATACATATTTTCAACTCAGAATGGCGAAACCAACATGGCGACCGAAAATGTAAAATATATCCGATTTGCATAAAACTTATTTCCTGCAATATTAAAATTCTCCTGATTCTTAATCTTATATCAGAATTTGTAAATTCAAACTGGCTGAATCAATATGGCGACCAAAGATTTTTGATTTGCATACAACTTATTTTCTGCAACATTACAAGACTATGCTGTTGGGGATTATACGAAGATGAGAAAGAGGTTAAAATTACAAGTTACATTTTATGAATTTCACACAAGGAAGTTTTATTGTGGGTTTTCCAAAGTTTTCCTAAATGTTTAAAAAAGTTAATTCAATTCCAATTATCGGCCTGTGAATTCTGTTGAAAATTTCACAGATTTGAAATCGACAGTTTCAAATATGACAGGAAATAAGTTTCAATTAATTCCGACAGTTTCGACAATTCCGCCATTCTGAATTTTGAAAATCTGAGAACACATTTGGGGTTAGAGATTATCAAATTCCACAGGAAAATAGTTTCATGTGAATCTGAATATATTTTGATTTTGGGTCCGCCATATTGAATCAGTCATTCCAAATTTACAAAATCTGACATGAGATTTAGTATGTATAAGGGAGCTGGAATTTTGATAAAAAATAAATTTCATGCAAATCCATAGCTTTTACATTTTTGGTCGCCATATTTAATCCGCTATTTTGATTTGTTTAAATCTGTCATATTTGGAAAAACGGACCGTGAGGTTGCACGAATTCGAGAGTTTTTGGTCTTCATATCGAGTCCGCCGTTTTTAAGCTGAAAAAATAAAAATGGTACTGATTTGGTATCAGCGACAAAAAACTCTTTGTCAACATATTTAATGCTTATTTTACAATAGCACAAGAAGGGGAATTTTGCCTCATTGTACGGTCTCCGGGTTGATACTGCGATGTATATTAGTTTGCTACACAATAGAAACATATTGCATTTCCTATAAAATCGGATGACATTTTCATACTACCTGAAAGCTAAAGGTACTACCTATTTGGGTAGTATTGACTATTCGGCAGGATTGATTGGAATATGTAACTTTTCCACTACTTAAAGTTAAATAAACGCAACGAATACTAAAAATACGAACAAGATATTTTCTAATTTAAATTATAACGAAATGTGTTACGTTTTTCATCATTATTAATGTGCATTAAGTAAGCACAAACCTCCAGGAAAAATATCCATTGTAAAAAACTTATTCTCATAACCACGAATACAAAGAAAACTGCACTTGAAGGCAGTATTGAATTATTAAACTTACAGTAAAGAATAATTCTCCCGTGTAACAAGTCGAGTTTGGGGCTCATTCTACGAACTAGTTGCAACTAGAAATCAACTTTTTTTGTGTTTCACATATGCATTGGTACCTTGTCTTGGTAACTGAAGTGGATTTTTGACAATTACAGCATTTTCATTAAATTAGGTTTTTGCCAGCTTTTCGGGTATTTTCCCTACTGTGAGTTGGAGTCGGACCACGAAAAATACCTGGCGTCGCAGTCGGAATCGGAGTCAAGAATTTTCTTACTGACTCCGCAGCCCTGACCTGCCCTTAAAAATATAAGTATAGTATACTGCTGCAATGTTTTTATTATCGTATGTGACATGGACAATCTGGTTTTAATGTGAGTTTATAAGACATTCTTCCTAAGTAGCTAATCTTTCGGCTGATATTTTTAATGACATTTTTTATTACTAGTAAATTTCAAGGTGTTGTGTAATATTACATCTAAATATTTGAATTTGTCCATTGGGTCGACAATTGTGCTATTGATGACTCTTTCTGGAGTAGAGTTTGCCGAATTTCTATTGCCCAATAACATAACTTTCGTTGTCAACGCAATTAACCATATTTTAACTTATTTTATTTATTCCAATTTTATATTAATACCAATTCATAATTTAATGTCGCGATTACATACATGAGGTAAGTGATCTCCTGCAATTGATATTAGGGTATCGTCTACAAATAGGTTACCAATATTAACTTATTAATATTTACCACTATAAGCTAATTTGGTTTATGTATAAATAAAAAAAAGCAACTCCCAAGACAAAACCTTATGGTACTCGTAACCTTCATTAATTCACTTGACTCATTTTCTCCAATGTTCACATTTTGTCTTCTATTTGTTAAATAGTTTTCAAACAATTTCGATTCATTTCCTCAGATTCCAAAGGTTGCATAATTTTTTACCACAAGAAGTCCCGAAGGCTCTTCTCAAGTCTACAAAACCTGCAAAAATCGTTCTCCCGTCTTCAAATTCCCCTTTCCAATTTGTCAATACTAAATTTAGGGCTATCTCGCATGAAGGCTTAGCACGAAAACCTGACTGTCAGTAATAATTTACTTTTTATTAACGGAACCACTGAGTTGTTGTTTGACAATGATTTTACCCAACACAATGAAGACAATACTGTTGTAAAACCATTGTTTTCTTATACTATAATTTGTACTATAATTACAGTGCCACTTCAGATGTTTTAAAACTGACATGGCTGTTCTCCCCAGATAATTCCCGAAATATCAAGTTTCCCAGTTGAACCGTACCTTATCTGTGACTCACCCTCACCCTCCTTCAATTTATAAAGGCGTTCTCAAACTACCCCATTTCAACTGTTCTGGAGGTACCTGCTTTTCAAATTTCCGGTCTACATTCTAATGGCTAATAATATCAACTCGTTATCATGTGATAAGTTGGTTGACATAAGCAACAAACATTTAGGTGAGTGTGAATACAGCACACATTAGAGACAATACGTTTGTTTGCATTAATTTATAATTCTGTTTTGCAGGAGATTTACGCGGCTGGTTGGATTGTTAACTATAAGATCTCGGCAATAAATAAGCTTGAGGACACGCAGACAAGCGCACAAGGAAATAATTCGCTTTCAGCTTCAAGATACTTATTTATATAGGAAGTTTCTGCTCCGATTTTTCGCTAAAGGTTCAGGTCTTCAGCCTTTTTCGTATTCTAACCGATGTAAATATAAATGAGGAAATTATTTATGTTCCAATGCGTAACCCAATGTTTTTTCGACCGCTTATAGTTTTCCCGGTTCCCCTCGCGACGTTGTTACTTAGGAGATTGACATAAATCTTGATGCCGACACCGCGCCGCTCTGAAATCAATGCTTGGGTATGAATATCAAGTGCGATTTTATCAGATAGAAACCGCTAGGCAGGGGATGGATATCAAAAATTCATAGCTTGCACTATACCGTAAACATGTAATATAATCGGCTCTATCGTGTATTTATTTATGCGGTCGTAAGTTTCGGCCGAAAACGGTTATGGGTTTGCCCGCATACGCAAGCTAACGTCTTTGTTTTTTATGTTTACGACGATTTAGATTCTTTTTGTGGGGTTGCTGCATTTAAATGTTATTTCACTGGGATATTGTCGACGCAGCTAGTTTACCGCAACCATCACTAACCGTATTTACATGTTTCACAAAATTAGCTTTCGATATCAATATCACCGTTAGATATGACTGGCTGGATTTTAAAGCCATTAAAACATTTTAGAAAAAAATAGATTACATTGATTTCCAAATATTTTTTTCCCTGGTATTTTCTGGCGTTCGGTAAATACACTAAGTGGCACAAATACTAGTAAGATTTCTTACTAGTAAGTTGGTAGAAACGTTGTACTGCCAGTAGGCAACAAACTGATCAAATTTTGCACGAAAAACAACATAAGAGTAAGGGTGAAAGTAAAAGTAAGAGTAAGAATAGGAGTAAGAGAGTAGGAGTTAGGTGCAAAATTTTAAGAACCACTATTAACGATTTATATACATATACTCTCACATTCTCATTTTTCAATTCCTGTTTCAAAACCGATACTGGTTCTTTTAGTTCTTTTTAGAATGCATGGAGCTTATTTTTAGAGATAGATAAACATGTAAAAATGTACATATGCTGGGTATGCTGGTTAATAAGTTTTTTAGTTTAGCAAGGAATCCAATAACGTAGTGGAGATCTGGGCAGATTGGGACACGGGGCACATTGGGACACTTTAAATTCACCGCCTTAGCGACTTGCGATTAAATGCGCATTCACACAAAATACGCGTCAGTGAATGTAAACAATATCCAAAAAAGTTTCCAGCGCGATAGTGTCAACACTACGTTTGTTGATGAATGTATCAGTTTTTAGGTAACCACTAACCAAGTAAGTATTTTCTTCATCTGTGCGTAAGACTCTACACAATTTTATATGTTACATTGTATAATATTATGTATATTCATACAATTATACATAAATTCTTCATACATTACTGCTATTGGCGGCTACCAAATCATAATCTTCAATTTTCTAGAATTTTTCAATTCATAAAACTCAGGTCGGGGCACATTGGGACATTTCAACTGGGGCAGTTTGGGACGGGGAAATAAGGGGAAATGTTCCATTTGAAGTTTTATGTTCCACTATTTCAATGTTTGTAATCAGGATCTACTCGAGTCGAACTAAAATATTCTCAAATTGACTGCATTCCCGTCTGCCGGAAGTCGATATCAGCTTTGTTAGTTTATTTTAATTTCGTGGCAATGTTTGAAATTTTATATCTTTGTTGTTATTAACAGTTTCAGGACTGGTGGACGCATACGTTACATGACTAACAACATGATGTTAACTTCATAATTATAATACAGGAGCGGAGGTGGCCGAGTGGATAAGGCGAATGCCTTCCACTCAAGAGGTCCAGGGTTCAAGCCCAGGTTAGGCAGGGGATTTTTCAAATACTCCGTCTCCCCGACTGCCGCACAGACAAGCCAAGGCTTTGTGCACATGGCAACATCCCCAAATAAAAAAAAAAAAAAGTTAAATCGTCAAAAAGTAAGAACATCTAAATAACATTTTCCTTGTCGGCCGAATATTTGAATAATTTTAAAATATTATTGTTAGTTTTGAAGAAATTCTTCAACAACCATTGTAGGTAGTTCATACAAAACTTTGACCTTCACAAGGTCACACAATACAATCAAGTCACCGTTACGCTATATGTTCGTTGATGTTTTTGTTCATAAAATAAGACGCTCAATCACCCCTCCAATATTTGGGACGTGGAACAACACAGTCTGTATAATAATATAAAAACTATTATAATTTTAAGTATATTTATCAGGTATAGTCTGGAATGACAAAGGGCAAGATTTTTTTTCATAGATATATACGGGGTTCAATTTAAAAACATGATTTTTTAAGTTTGAAAATGTGTTATTTGTGTAACAAATTTTGAACAGCCTGTATAAGATATAAAATTGAAAATAAACTGCTTCCGGGTTATGCCGTGTGTCAAGATTTGCTAATGCTGACGTTTCGCGAACCATGTTGCTCGCTTCTTCAAAGCTAATTGAATAGTAGTATATAGTAGTAGTAGTAGTAGTAGAATAGTAGTAGTATTCAATTAGCTTTGAAGAAGCGAGCAACATGGTTCGCGAAACGTCAGCATTAGCAAATCTTGACACACGGCATAACCCGGAAGCAGTTTATTTTCTAAATGATTCTGGCCGTGAAAGCTCACATACTTATATAAAATTGAACTTAACGGCATTTTGTCCATGTCGATGGTTTGTAGTCACCTAACATCAAATTGGTATCTTCAATAATAATCAAGATATTCACACTGTCCCAGTGCGCCCCATGCATATGCCGCGGGCCGGGGCACATTGGGACAAACTGCAAATTGAAAAGTAATAATTATATTTCCAAAAATACTTTATTCAACTTAAAATTTCCAGTGTAGATACCTGGATAATTGTATATATTAAGTAGTATTGTCATTACGAACAAGTTATTGTGCAAAATAAGGCAACTATATGCGGATGTCAAAATCCGTCCCAATGTGCCCCGGTCTTCTCTACTTGAATTTGAGGTTTCTTTTAAGATAATAATAATAATAATCCACGCCTTAACATCCCCCAACAGCTTTCGCAACTACGGGGGCATCGGCAGGCTCGAATTATCATTATTATGGCCCGCGTCTGTGGCACGTCTTAAGTTGTTTGGCTTTCAGCATTCGCCGTGGAGTAAAGGAAAACCACAGAAAACCCTTTTACTCTGAAAGCAGGGCGTGGGGTTCGAACCCACGACCTCCAGACTGATAGCCAAGCGCGCTACCACTCGGCCACAGTCTGGCCGAGACGGAGAACACTAGGTCATTTTTGAAAATAGTTATTTTTTCTGATTCTAACCGTGTATCACATTTTATGTTTGTGACGGAGAGCCAGTTTGCTTTCAATTGTTTACGAAGAAAAGGCAGGAGTGTCAAACAAATTTTTATTGTTATATCAAGATTGGCGTTTTAAAGACACATTAGGACATATGTTCAGATCACAGACACATTTACACCTGTTAAAGTTTGCCAATGAGCTAGTCACACTGTATTTAATAAAAACAACCTGTGGTATATTTACATATTTTCGACCAATCCAACTGGAGTTGCTATGATTAAACTATGATTTTGTAATATTGTATTTCTCACCAGAACTGAGAGTGACTTATCGCTTAAAGTGGTAAGAACAGACGTATGGAATAATTAACTATTAACTATTCCGTTCTAACGCACAGGAATGTTCTGTAAAATATGTGCAAAATATCAGCCGAATTGATGTGTCATTCTAAGCTTTCGTGGAAAACACAATTTGAGTCACTTCTCCATTACTCATTAACAAAGCGTATCATTTAATGGTATGAAATAAAAGTTTACACCTTGTTTAAGGGTAGGTGGGGCAGTTTGCGTCGTAGTGTACGAAAGTTACTGCCGCCCTAATGAATTATGCGTAATGACCAGTGCCGGACTCGTAATGCGTTTTTCCGGCAAAACCTCGTTAATGTAAATGTCCAGCGTGATGCGTTCGCCAAACTCTACCAAAATTCTACCGGTCTCGCTGACCGCAAATTTTTTCTACCCCAAAAAATATACCCGGTACGCGGACGGCGAATTTTTCATTTAATGGCTGAACTAATTTCGCGCACTTTTATATTTTTAATTTTTCACAGACACGGGTGGCGAGGGAGGAGAGTCGGCGACAGGCCGACCCTGTATTTCGGCCATTAAAAGCGGAAAATTATGGCGCCATCTGGTGCCGTCGGTGTGCGACTCCGAATGCATGTGCGGACACCACGGAAACCCGAAATATAACCGCCGCACCGCGCGGCGAACGAAAAAGTTTTTTTTAATGACGGACCACCGCACGGGAAAGGCACATAATACGTGAATTTTTCCGTTTTTTCCGAGTTGCACGCGAATGAAGTTTTTTATCCTCGCTGCAGTGCTTTCCAGAGGGTTTATTTGTTGGTGCAGAAAAAACTGCCGGACATTTTGGTCAGTAACCTAGATTTATTTTAAACTGCATTCATTTAGGCAGAGTACCTAGAAATTGATCATGTTTGGACCTACAATATAACTCTTAACTAAATTTTCAAAATATTTGTATCACCTACTATGTTAAAAAAAGAAAAAAAACGAAATGAAGGTACCAAAGAGCTAATTGTGCTCAATGTATTCATACACCACGCTATTCCGCTGTAATTGCAGAACAGCTGTATGTACTGTACATTAGGGTGTCCGAAAAAAAGGTTTTTCGAAATTAAAAATTTTAAGTTGATCAGTGAAAGTTTTCCCTGTGGATCCTCATATACAACCAAAAAAATGCCTAATTGTATAATATTTAGGTCTCCCGCAGGAGGCGTATGTTTTTCTCTATAAATTCGAATTTTTTCGTATTTTTTAATGAAATATTAAGCCTATATTTCCGCACATAAATTATAAATTATATAAATTTTGAAATTGTGGTTACTACATTGCGCTAAATTAGAATCTAGGGTATTTTGCGGGTACCACGTGGCAGTACTGTCAACTTCGTACGGTTGGGACAAAATCATGACAAAATCTAATTGTGAACAATTTTACTTTAGTTTAGCCTACAAGATTTAATAAATAATCAGCGAGGTCGCAACTATGATCATAATGGAGCTTGGGCAACACTTTTAACCCTACTGTGATAACTACATGAAACATAACCTAAGAAGTTACCTTTAAAATACTGGTATTGATAAATTATAATAATCATAATAGACGTGTTTGGCGGTAACTGATTAGTTACTTCAAAGAATAAGAACTTACTAAAGAATTGCTATAACGGTTAACGTTTAATAGCAGTTTCTACCTAGTACCACTGGCTTAAACAAGTTTACACGCACATATAATTGAAACATATAATTAAAAAATTGTAAAATGTTGCACACAAGCAGAACAAAGACGAGGACAAAAACGACGGACAAAAGCGACGGACAAAAACGAGTACGGTATTGAACCGAGCAGAATTCGGTCCAAAATGTTACCAAAAACTTATGCGTTAGATAAACTAAGAAATCCTCAACACTTTAAATGTACTATAGCTTCCTACGTGTATGCTGATATTCAATAAAACATTTATTGAGCATACATAATCCCGCAGCAGTAATTAAAATCGTTCATATCTACGATGTAGGTTTGATCTTCGCATAATACCTTATTAAAGTAAATGTGGTCCTTGAATTATATCTGAAAAGGTGATTTGATGTGTAGTTGGAAAAAAATGATGACGTTCACTTACCAGAGTGGCAAAACATAACCGAAAACGTTATGCTGGCGTATTTTGATGAACACAGCAAAACTAAGAAAGCCCCAATCCTTTAGCCATACTATAGCAGGCTACAACGCATGTTTAAATATCTATAGAATATTGATATTTCGCAGTTTATGCTAGTTCTAGCGATTAAAAAGAAGCACTGTGTGGGTATGTTTGACATATGGCATTCAATAGCATTTGATATCATCAATGTGCCATTGTGTACCAATCTTAGAAAAAGGTTACTAAAAACGGTGTTAATTGGTGTTTGTTAATTGTAACACCGAAAACACTGTTACAATGTGTGCATTGTGAATGCAAAGTAGAAAAACGTTTTTTTCGATATGCCCTACTGTACACTAATGTATAACAAAATTCTTGCAAACGTGTCTCTAAGAAAACAAATAAAATACATGAAGGAAGCTCTATGGCACTAAAATTACAGAAGTCGGTGAAACGTTTCTACATATGACGTTAGTGTGACGTTTACGAGAATATTATAATCTTAAAAGGATTGCTCAATCCCTATCTTCCAATGTTAACAGAGCTATGATATCATTGCGGTCATGGTCAAATTGTGGGGACACACAAAATCAGGATCGGACAATTTCGCAGAGTCGGCAGAACGGGTTGCCTACCCAGATTTGCTAAAACTGTCACACTTGACAAGCAAAGCAATATTGTGGTTATGTTTGTATGGAAAGGTCAACAGCAGACACACTTGCACGTATAAATGCGGGAATTTAAAACAGACCAATCACACATAACAGACCTTGAAAAATACATTTGACGTTTGAAGCTTGAAATGTTTGTATTGCGGTAACCCAGGGACGATGACGTGAAATGCGGTCATTGTTAAAACCCTAAAAACGGCCATTGAGCAATCCTTATAAGAGTCTAATATTCTTCTGACGTTTACACGGACCCAGACTTTTGAAAAAACTAAATTTCCAAAAAAAGGTTGTAGGAGCTCTCAAATAAGAAGTTCAGAAAGAAATTAAGTTACAGTATACTCTCGCTTATGCGAATCAGTCCTACTTCGTACTACCCCCCTACTTTTTGACCTTGGTCCGCTAAAAGCGACACCACAATGTTATTATGCTTTTCTGCGAATGGCTAACGACATAGTCCGCATAAAGTTATCCGAAGAGGGGTGTGCAAAACTTGATTGAGATTAGGCAGTGTACTGTAGATTTTTTACGGTGTTTAAAGAAAAAAATAAGTTCGTTTGTGTTATCTTTGTTTTTATTAAGGCATTGTTACTTGTATAATCATCCAATATTTTCAGTTAATAAGTACTTTAATTTAATTAACTTAATGCACGTATTAAAGTTAAGTAATTACAAAATCAGTGGCGGTTAGACCGTTTCAAAAAATATACGATGACAACCGAAAATTACTCTTCTAACTTTTGTGTATGGCCTATTGTCGTCCCGCTGCAGGCTGTTGGAATTATCCAAAATTTTCCACGCGTAAAATTGACCGCTAAAAAGAACGAACAAACATTGTTCGACAAAGTAAAATTGTTTTAGCCATTAGGCATTGTGGAAAACGGTGAACGTAAACACGCGTAATTCAATGTAACAATACATTATGCGGGCAAAAACATCGCAAATTTATCGTTCGGCGCGCGAAAACAAAGCGTTTTAGCGGCGTCATTGTGGCTCCTTTTTGCCCGGCCGTTTGATCGGGCGCTGAAAAAGCGCCCAGGACCGTATAAACCGCGCTACATAATCGCTCCTAAACTATTACAGGCGGTGTTCTACATCACGGTGGTTGGTTTCCGGGGGGCAAAAACTACGGGCGCCCCGGAAAATCGACCATGGGGCGCACAAAAGGTCCACCAGAATTTGCTGGTCGGTTGTGTCGCGTTGGCTAAAACGGCCATTGCTGAGCGCCGTTATACTTGCTTTCCGTCCGTCCTGATTAATTACCGAAGGACACGAAAAAAGGCATCGCGCTGTTAGGGGACGCTCGTCGTTTTTAATCTTTTTAGGAACCGCTTATAACATGAACTCGTTTTTAATTCACGCTAATACCAGCGTTATACATCATTTTACCACGCGAGAGCTTTAATCATGGGAGATTAATTGCGCCCGGTCGCACTTTGTTTGCTTTTTATTAAATGAAGGCATGCATTAACACGTGAAAACGCGCTGAATGGAAAGATTGAGGCGTACTGATAACAATTAATTATTGGACCTGTCATATTCAAATAACGCACAACGCCACTACCACCACTGCTGCGTGCATAAACTTTTTGAATAATTATTATATTTGCAGGAGTTTTAGTCAATTACAGGTTATGTGTGCTTATTTTTTGGTGCAGATGGATTAGTTATAATTATTTTGTAGAGTCGTGAAATATTACCACTAATCCAATATAAATTACACCAGAAAGTAAATAACCGGCGACTTCACCATTTTCGTCAGCTCGTTATTTTTTAGTTGAAGAATATCGTGCTATTGATGCAATCTTTTACATCACTCTAAATGCATATATGGCGATATATGGATTTGTTTGTGCTTCCGGTTCAGAGAAAAGTACATAATTTTTGAAGTAAAATAGAACACACCTACTATATTTCTCATATTTGCAACACACACCTTTATTCTATATTAATATCAATAGATTATATACATCTACGGATCTGACTTTGAAATTTTCCAAGACCGGTTTCGGGTTGCACTGTACAAAGGTTCCTACATAAATATAAGATAATAGAACATTAATCAGTTGTATGGCGTGAGCCTCTTACATTTGTTTCGTTTATAAAGAAAATCTGTTTCCATGTTGAAAAAAAAAATATAAATGCCACCCGTCGAACTGGCGCAAAAACTGTCAGATAATGGTCGCAAATAAGAATTTCGAAACGCTATTGAATAAGTTTTAACTTATCTAAACGTTTTTAAATGTGTGTACTTTTGAATGGCGAGTATTGAGGCACCGTGTGCTTCTCATCTTGTAGATTTTATGTACATAATTTCATTAAAATACAAGTGTTTTTTTTATTTTAAAATAATTTGTGTACATGTGTCTTAACCGCTTGCCTAAAACTAAGGCCACTCTCGAAGCCCTAGGGAGCCACAAGTTGTAAAAAATACCCAAAATCATGTTTGTAAATAAAGTTAGGTTAGTTTAATTGTGTAGAAATTTCAATGAGTTGGATTGATAATTGAATATTAAACTAAAGTTACACACGTTGCTCATAGACAAAAAGTTCTTTCATGTTTAAAAATTGAGAATCTGACAGAGTGCCTACACACAGAAAAGTAATCTTTCGAACGAAGAGAGAATTACTTGGATGAAGTAGTTGGTAGGTTCAAATATACGCGAGAGATTATTGACTTCACCCACGAAATTTTATTTCTTGGAATAATTACTATATTTAAGAAAGTTGTTATTCTGGTGAAGTAAGTAACAGTCTTCAATGAAGTGTATATTTTTATGCCCGGTAAATATTTCTAGCTACTTAATGTAAGAATTTTAAAGCCTTGGCACAAATACCTTTCTGTATTGCTAATTAACAAGATAGGTACTATGTTATCTTTACCTACTCGTTCTAAACTGTTGTGTGCCTTACACCAAACTATTCTGTGTTGAAACGTTTATTATACACTAAACACAAGGCACATCCCCTGCGGGTACTTCGTTGTTGTTTTCGTTGTCGTTTTCGTTTTCGTTTTCGAAACCTAGTGGTTTCGCTCCTTTACGACGGCAGCCCTAGGCGCGGACGCGCGAGCCTTGAAAAAATCACGATGCGCTTATTTATTCCAAAAAAAGGGATTACATGAAAGAAGTGAGAATCTCTTCAGTTAATAAATAGGTGGGTTTTTATTCAGTAAACAATACTTACTTATATTAAATGTTATATATTTTCTTGGATCAAGTAACTACGCACTTGGATGGATTTACTATTACTTCGTTGGAAAAATTGACATTTTCTTATAAAGAAAGAATTTATTTGTCAACAGCATTTATCTGAGAAATTATTTTACTTAGATTGCGTATGAGGCATTTTTGTATACACCTATGATTCTACATCCAAGTAAATGTGCATTTGACTGTAGTAAATAAATTCAAGAAATCATGTTTTCTCGTTCCCAATAATCACTTTTCTGTGTGTATATTTCACCAAATTTGTATTTATACAAAGTTTTACGATTTATCGAGATATTGTAATTTTAGATGAAATTCTAGTTTACAGATGTTGCAAAATATTTAGTGAACAAATCCGATACACTTCAAAATGGTATCAAGTTAAATCTAAAACCTAGTAAATTTTTATTTGCTCTGAACGTTTGTTATAATGACTAAATTGGCATTAGCTAAAATCAACTAAAATCTATCTAATTCACTCCATTTATAACTACATTCGTAACCAGAACTTTCTTTCAGTATTACACGGGCAAGTTTTTCGAATTAGTATTTCTCTTTTGATAACATTTTTAATTTGGGAAATAGAAAACAAACTGGCATACTTTGGCAATAAAATATTGATTTTCGGGGTGAATGAAAAGAATTTCTGTGTCATTATACAGTTCTATCAGACCATAACAAACTAACTGTTAATGTGTCTAATTACATGTGAAAAGGTTTCAAACAGTGATGGGGACCGGGTAAATACCTGGCAGGTGGCAACTTATAAAATGAAACTTTTTGGTCAGTATGGCATTTACTATCTGGAAAGAAGTTATGTGGGAAAAAATGGGACACTCTGTAGATGTGCATTCTTGATTACAAATAATGTAAAATATTTGAGCTATATAAGAATATTCAGTACATTTAGCATCTAAGTTGACATACTTAACATATAATCGTAAGTTTCTGCTAAATCTTCTACCATAACAGAATCACAAAATATAGAAATGAATAATATTGAATGGACGATTATGACAAGGAAATGTCTGCTGACATCATCATCTGACATATTGTCAGATGAGACTAATATGTTTTTCTTTGTTTTAAAAATGTTTTTATTTTGATAAGAATAGCCCTTATTTTGTGATAAGAGAATAACTATTGATTTTGTGATAAACGAAAAGCCTTTTTTTTGGAATTATATATTTTTACTGCTCTTTTTAATAACAATATGTTTACAAATATCCCTATAAATACCCACTTTGGGGAAAATACCCGGGTAATTACTTGGGGTATTTACTTGATAATAAATACCCGGGTATTTAACAACACTGGTTTCAAACCAACAAAACAAGTAGAAAGTTACTAATTGATGAAATCAGACAAGATTTGTTAAGAATTCTCAAATATCTCAATTTTAATATAAGAACCAGTCGTAGGTGATTGAGCGTTTTTGGTATTCTCATACGGTTACGAGCTTTTGGAAATAAAATGTCAAAGAATGCAAAAATTTAATACTACCGGTCCTACTTTCTCCAGGTAAAACTTTAGTCAAATGTCCAGAATCCAAATGTCCAGTATTATAAACGTAGAATAAGATTTTATTAACACAGTATTTTTTTCACCATAACAGAATCCTACTGTGAAAAAAGTACGTCGCTAGTAAAATCTTATTCCACGTTTATAATACCGGCCGTTTTACCAATAGTTTTTATTTATTATTTCTGTCGTATTTCTTCAATATACATACTGCATCAATAAGCATTAACTGGTATGCAAAAAAAACATACTAAGAGCGAAGTACATAATAAAATGTAAATCCTGATACATTCCCAGCAAATTCGCTTTGGGAACTTTAATCTGTCTACTAACCCCGCATACATATAGCTGTGTCCTACTCAATTACCAGTCGATCACTTCTTCGTGGCGGGATCAAATAGATCCAACTTTTCGAACTAACTTTCGACAGTCTACCCCTAAAAGAAACTTTACCGACCGCCACCGCCAGACTAAAGACTGGCGGCAACCGATAACCGAAAATTATCCCGTTTTCTTTCCGACGCTTTCGCCAAAAGCTCTCGAACTTTTCGATCCCGAGCGTTTCGCGTTTATTTAATTTACACAGAAGGGTCGTGCATAGCCGGCGGTGTGCACAAAAAGGTCCAAGGGACAATGCGAACGCGTAAAACAATAGAGCGCCGACTCGCCTCCCGCGATTTTCGCACCTCTCGTTCACTGCTCCACAAAGGATCAAGGGCTGCCGATAAGTGCGAAATGAATGGGCATCGACAAGGTCCCTGTTATTGCGCACCATACTCCAGAAAGTCTTTTGTTTTTAGTTTACAATTGTTAATTAAATCCGTAATTTTAATGGCTGTATTAATTTCTATGTGTTGTATCTGTGCTTTGTAATAATATTGTTGTATTCGATTACTCACGACTTGAAGTAAGTAAGGTACTATCGTGGCCATATATTATGTCCCCTTTTTTGACGTCGATTTTATAGCAAATCTAGGGGCGAAAAAACTTGTAAAAATCCTAATGCTGTCCATGATTAATCTGATATAACTCATTAAAATTAGAAAGCAGTATATGTTGGCGTTTACCCGATTTTTCCAAATTAAGAAGAATTGGCGCTGCTTTTGCCCCGTACATTTCATTAGTTTAACTTTAATAATTAATTACTCCGAAAATAATCCATAGATTTCAACGAATTATAAAGCAAAATCGCCTGCGGAAAGGTAGCTGTTAATGTGCATTTTTATAAAATGATCCGATTAGTGGTTGATCCACAACTAACGATATTATGCAATGCCAGCAATTTCGTTATTAGAGGAGCCAGAATAATGAAATATATGACTATAGGCTACCTAATAAATCATATTATGTTTAAAGTTTATTACAGAATCATTGTTTATCTTGCATTTTCCTTACAAAAGATTGTGCTGAAGCAACTCATGATCTCCGCAGTTCACGCGGCGCTCTTCGGTCTTTGGTGCGCTGCGGGGAAATTTCATCAACAGCGACGCTGGCGGTAGTGGTGCATTAGTTACTAGAAGAACAGCGTTTACGGACACAATATAACGAATATAACGACACGTGGATTATATTGTTTGTGCCTGTATTTAAATATTACTAACAAATAAATTGTTGAAATAATTATAAGATTGAATATATGTATAACAAAATCGGGCATACTTTTTAAATATTTTTTTAGTTTATCAAACAAGCTTAATTTAGTATTCACCACTAATAGGGAGATCTGTTAATTCCATATTGTTCAAGTCAACAAAAATGGTTTCCATCAAAATATGGTTTACAACCTTATTGTATAAAAACTGACGAAAACAAAACCGCCAATCGATAGAAGAGACTCTGAATGCAACCTGAATAAATATTGAAATTTTTGTGGTAAGCGGGTTAGGAGAAAAATATCGGAAAGACGACCGTTAATTTAGAAATGCAAAATCGGGTATATTTTTCACTTCTCTCGCGCTCATGTACACCGAGACAAAAACATTTTTGATAGTCATACAACTTACACACTTTTTTTAAATTTTTTCTGTTCAGTAGTTTTAGAGTAACGAAACCTCAAATACAGGAGTCAATACTATCAAAACAAGAGATGGCAGTTTGGGCATTTCTCTCGTACCGTGTGACATATTATAATAATTTAATTCTGCTAGTTAAAATTATTACTTTGACAAGTTATCGTTCTTTTTGTGTATTAATTATCAGCTGTCCGCTGTTCTCTTATTTTCTACAGCACCGCTGACAACTCCCTTCCCCTCACAACACCAAAGACCGTAGAGCGCCGGAATTTACGCGGCGTTTCAGCACGATCTTTTGTATGGAAAATGCAAGATAAACAATGATTATGTAATAATCTTTAAACCTATGAATTATTGGGTAGCCTATAGTCTATATTTCATTATTCTAATAATGCTGGCGTTGCATAATATAGCTTTTTGTGGGACAACCACTAATCCAATCATTTTACAAAATTTGGCTCATTGAAAGCTAGCATTCCGCAGGTGATTTTACTTTTTAATTCGTTGAAATCTATGGAGTATTTCGGGAGTAATTAATAGCTAAAGTTAAACGAATGAAATTTACGGCACAAAAACAACGCCAATTCTTCTTAATTTTGATAAATCGGGAAATCGTCATATATACAGCTTTCTAATTTTTATGAATTGTAGCATAAGAATTTTTTCAAATTTTTTCTCCCCTATGTTTGCGAGAAAATCGACGGCAAGAGGGGACAAGAGGGGACAAAATATATGGCCACGATAGTACATACATCGCATACATCGCATATATCCAATGCGAATAGAATACACAATATTGTGCTGTGAATTCACAACTACCAACAACAACTATGTTAACTAATAAAAACAAAACAGTGATTATCATAAATTTCATTCTAATGAATGCATTAACCAATAAGAGTAGGTACACAAAAATGTTTGTTCCCTAAAGGCGTTGTACTGTTATGCGAATGCAACATACTTGCAGTGCAGTCTAGAGAAATGTACTCAGACGTGTAATTATAGTATTACGGAAAGGTATGAAAGGCGGGGGATACGCTTCAAGAAAACAATAGATGTACGAGCTAACGGCAGGAAATGAGCATCTCAGAGGCAGGTTAAGTTGCATATACCATATATCGTAGAAATGCATCAATTGTTTGCTGACACTAAAGAATTTATTTTTTTTAACTAATCTGTATAATTAAGGCTCTACGTACAGATGGTTATACGATGGAATCGTAAAACTGAACACCTAACATATTATCATAATGGCTGAAAGTAAAATCCAAACGTAATTTAGAATACTGCGTACATATCATATAATCTATGTACGTAGATTGCAGGAGGTGCAAAAGTGTACTAAATTGACTCACCTTGTCGCCATTTTGAGTAATTGTGAATAAGCTGTTAAAAAATTTCAAAAACTGTAATGAACCACTAGAACTCCACCTATAGTGCACTAGGTGACTCGCGAAGTGATCTTTATAATGATTTTGGAAAAGTACAAAAATTTGCTTTTTTAATGGAATACAAAAAAATGAAAGTATGCTCAAATTATCTAAATAACAACTCGAATTGGATACGATATTTTATTGTACAAATTTGGAGGCTAAAGTAGTTTTTCTGGTACAAATGTGTTGTTTATACAAAATTCAGCACATCATCGAAATAAAAGCATGCTATAACTTAAAAAAAGCACTAACAAGATGTATTTAAGCCAAATCACCAGTTTTTGATCTATTTTTTAATGGTCCGCTTTTAATTTCGAACATGGTGTTATTATTATGTCAAAAAATATTTTAATCCAAGAAACCCAAGTTTAGAGTTAATATTTTGAGAGTAATTTGTGTTATGTTACAAGAGAACAGCAAAAATTATTTTTATGGAAATAAAAAAGATTAGCAGTATTTTGATTCTAATCTCCGTCCCAGAAATTTCTGCTCATTTTTACTTCATTTGCTTTACAGGCTTACCATGACAAACACATAAAATGAATTAGAATTCACAACCTACAAAACACAATTATTATTGTTATTATTCCTCAGCTAATAACAATAGCACACAATCAAATTCAGTTTTCAAACATTGTTGTTAGTGATAAATGTTGACTTAAGACATACAATAACATACAATAGATACAACATTCAAATTGGTTATCTGAGTAGTAAATGACATTTTCAGTTTAACAATGCAAGAGTGATAGTTTACTCTTAGGCATTTGTTTTAACAATTTCTTTTCTGGCAATCATCTTATGGGTTAAATCCAAATGCTGTCTGGCTATGGCCTTGACTATGTGTATAGTCTTTTGATAACATCCAAACATCTTTATAAAGAATTACTTTTCTCGTAAAATGAAAATCTTGTATCTATAGTTAGGTGTATTTGGGGACACACTGAATTCTTATCACTAATAACTCCTTATTTGTTTTCAATTAAATAAACTTTTTAAATACTAAAGATACTAGGGTAACGTGAACCGATTCTAGCACTGATGAATATCCGTACGTAAAATCATAACTTGCAAATTAAATTCGCTGGGCGCAACTCTATTATCGAGGGACAACATATTTAGACTGTTACAACTCAGTTTTCCCATTTCCCCGTCGCGTTATCGGGAAATTTGAATAAACAACAATACGGTTCGCGACCTTATCTACTCTACGCCGTGTACGAATAATTTCCTACCGAATTTGCCCGTCATATGCGCGACAAGGACACATTTCTAACAACCATGCCGTGCCAATTCCGCATGCAAATTGATTTATCAGTTCTCCATTTGAATTTATTAAAAAAAATATCCGCCCTCGAATATGCCCACTCTCCGTCGGCCTCTCGCTCAAGTTAAATAACAACCCCGATATCAGATCTCTCGAGTTTATTTGACGTCCCAGTTATTTAAGATGAATGATAAGATGGGGTAGCTATTAACTCACCCCACAATAGGGTGCCAACCAAGCAACAGGATTGAGTATAGCATGTTGTGACAGTGCGTCACACAAACGAAACAAAAAAAAATGGAAATTAAATCACGAGAGTTGGCTGTTTTATTATATTAAAGGAGAACGAACGCACAAAATGTGTTTTAATAGGGTATATCTTTGATGGAGGGATTCGTGGTCTCTATTTCTGTGATTTGTTATTTTTAAATCCGGGACTGCAGCGTTCATGCAGGGGGCGTTGCCTGGTACATCGTAAACAGTACTATTTTATGTACGTTTAAAGTTACTTACATAGCTCCGACGTAGAGGGCGTCCTTCTTCGTGTCCAAATAAAGGGTTCTGTAGTACAGCATGCCGCAGGAGAATTCTCGGACATGATCTGAAAAAGAAAGCATCCATTAGTTGATGTCAAGCTAGTGAACGTACAACAGCGTCATTTTGGTTTATTTGTACGAGAAAGCTTTTAAGATTGTTTATTACTTCAGTGAGTTCCATGACTTCACTATAGCCAACGTGCGGTAACAAAAACAATTACACAAAATTTAGCGTTTTTGGTGGTTCTTATAAAGTCCGCTTTTTTCTCTCTCTCTCTCTCTCTCTCTCTTATTTTTCTTTACGGTTGACGGCATTAATGTGGACTCTATTGACAAGTACTTTTTGGAGGGTACAGTAGAGCAACAATCTCCACGTGCCACTGTGGTTGAAATAGCCATTTTGAGCGCGCAAAACTATATTTTGCCCTAAAATAGCGTGAGATCAGAATTTGGTGTTTGTGAAAAACACTTGTGTGTGTGTGTGGACTATCTTTATATTCAAGGCTATCCAGAAATGTTATTTGAATCAGTATTTAGAAATATTATAGTTCATTAAATAAAAAACTATACTATTTTTCTCCGTTGGATATACTGGGTGTTGCCAAAAAGATGAATATGTTTTAAGAGTAAGTATGTCAGAACGCATTAAATATGCAATTATAGTCAATTATAGTCACTTTCGACGTTGCAAAATTACCTTTATTTTGAAACATACGCAAAGTTTGTTTGAAAATTATGTTTAGAAATATTATAAAGACCCCATAAATGAGAGTTTGAGTTAAGCCAACGCACAATACATTGTTATTTTAATGTTTCTGAATACACAAGAAATGCTTTAAATTGTTTTAAGACATGACGAAAATCTGGCATTGGTTTCCTTCATTTCCTTCACTAAATTGTAGATGATGGGCGCAAAAATACCCATAGTTTACAATTCAAAGTCGAGACCAGTATTTTTCTAAAATCAATATTTGTTCCGGAATATTAGATGACCATATTCTCGTAATATTTTCACGAAACATTAAACGCTCAATGGTTCTGCTAAATAATTATGTTTATAAGTGGTTAATTGTTATTAATTAACAATCACCATAAACGGTCGAAGAAATATGTTTCTCCTCTTTTTTATTTTCGTATTTGATACCTTCCACCTCTACTTCTGATAAACACTGCCTATTCTTCAGAATAAATGTATTTTAATATGAAGTCAGTTTCATAATTTTGATTACTTCCGGTATACGACGAAGGGGATTATAATTTCGTATTAGTTATGTTTAAATCTCTAAATACCTTTTTCAAATAACATTTTTGCTTATCTTTCAAAATCATGGTACTTTAATCTTAAGTCATTTTCATACCCGGTAGTATTTATATTTTAGGTTCAAGACAATACGATACTTTTATCAAAAATAAATAGTTCTGTAAAAATGTCATTACAACATTTTTCCTTGTGGCAAACTTTCTACCGGACACTAAATTTATTAGATTATTTAAGGTAAAGATACACCATTATGATGAAAGTGTCTCATTTCACCCTAAACAACATTATTAACGCCACCTAGTACTGTTTTTTTTATACGCATAAATAGAAAACGAAATAATAAATGACCAGGTACGGCCAAGTACGGTCAATTAGATCCAAACGGACAAACCCGTTCGACAAAACTAAAAAATCAATAAAAAATGATGGGGCACATTCGGGCAGCTAATTCATTCTGGGCTTGATAAAATTTACTATTGGCTACAAAATTATAGTAAACAGTTTTTTGTAAACAGTGATAAACTTTTGAGTTTGTGTCCAAAACATTAGGTAATGCTGTATAATCTACGAGATTGATTGACCATAAAATAACTAGGAATAGGTAACTAGGAATCGCTAAATGTTTAGTGCTAAACAGCTAATACAGATGAATAAATTCAAGGAATAATGGTTATTACGTAAACTCGTCAGTAATGTAGAATCGACTAAAGAATCGTATGATAATTAACCCAGGTGAGGATAATTTTTGAAAAAAAACAGCTACGCCTGGATTTGAACCAGGAACCCTTCAATTTCCGGTTGACAGCTCTCACAGTTGAGCTAAAGAGGCTGAGGAAATTTATAGGTTTTATTTATCACTTCAGGACTTGCAATCCAAGTTTTGAATTAAACAAACCCAATAAAGTACGAACTTTGCTGAATCTAACCATTGTACAAAACCTCAGCCACTTCTGACAGTACGTGATAAAATAGACATTAACAAAGACAAATTATTGCATGTTCTGCCTTGCTTTGATAAAACATTCATGATCAGCTTAGAGCGCACTCTCATAATACAGTTGGATGAGCTTTTCAGACTAACAATACATTTACATATTTGAATCAAAATTTGATATCTATGACGGAAGAAAATATTACTATAAATAAGAGATTTTGTTTTGTGACAAAGAAATATGTTTTGAGCAAATAGAATATATTCAAACAAATATGTTTCTTAAAACAAAAAGACTTTTCTATGTTTGTAGAATTTGCAATGTATCGTCTTGGCGCCCCTTTTCTGATACTTCGGTTGTTCCGTTTACACTATTTTCATTGCATTAAGAAAAGGTGATAGATTTAATAAAAGCTGATAGATTTAAGAAAAGCTGATAGATTTAAGAAAAGCTGATAGATTTAAGAAAAGCTGATAGATTTAAGAAAAGCTGATAGATTTAAGGAAAGATGATAAATTTTAGAAAAACTGATTGATTTTAGAAAAACAGATAGATTTGAGAAAAGCTGACAGATTTAAGAAAAGCTGATAGATTTAAGAAAGCAGATACATTCAAGAAAAGCTGATAGATTAACGAGAAGCTGATAGATTAAAAGAAAAGCTGATAGATTTAAGAAAAGCTGATGGATCTAAGAAAAGCTGATAGATTTAAAAAAAGCTGATAGATTTAAGAAAAGCTGATAGGTTTAAGAAAAGGTGACAGATTTAAGAAAAGCTGATTGATTTAAGAAAAGCTTATAGATTTAAGAAAACCTGATAGATTTAAGAAAACCTGATAGATTTAATGAAAGCTGATAGATTTAAGAAGAGCTGATAGGTTTAAGAAAAGCTGATAGATTTAAAAAAAGCAGGTAGATTTAAGAAGAGCTGACAGATTTAAGAAAAGCTGATAGATTTAAGAAAGCTGACCAATTTAAGAAAAGCTGATAGATTAAAAGAAAAGCTGATAGATTTAAGAAAAGCTGATGGATCTAAGAAATACTGATAGATTTAAGAAAGACTGATAGATTTAAGAAAAGCTAATAGATTAAAAAAACAGATTTAAGAAAAGCGATAGGTTTAAGGAAAACATAGATTTAAGGAAAGCTGATAGATTTAAGAAAACTTGATAGATTTAAGAAAAGACGCTATCGTCTTTTATCTTTTAAGTTTTATATATAAATCTATATTTAAGAGAAGCTGATAAATTTAAGAAAAGCTGATAGGATCAAGTAAAGCTGATAGATTTAAGAAAACCTGATATATTTAAGGAAAGCTGATAGTTTTTAGAAAAGCTGATAGATTTAAGAAACGCTGAACGACTGCTAAGGAATACGAAAGCTTAAATTTGATTGTGGTGTGGCTATTTGGTTTCTTATTTTGCATGTAAATATTGATAAACCTCAGAAAACTGGTCTTTGAAACTAATCCGAAAGTAACTCAATACTTGTGATATGTAAGTAATCGAAGAACAAAATAATCTATTAGCAAACACTGTTCGACATTCATGTGAGAATTACGATATCTCGGCTGTCTACTCTTTCGCAGTTTGCCCGCATGCAGAGAGACCGTGGAGCTCAAGTTTAGCCGTTGACAAGTCATTCATCTTTTTTCCATCGTGTTTGCCGTGCATCCTGTACACACGTCGCTGTTATGTGTGCGTCCTCGAAAATGCTGTTTGTGTTTGTTAAACATCGCTGTCTCGCTCCGCTGATGCCGCCGCGCCGCACAGTGGTCGATTTTGCACTTTTAGCTGATCAAAATTATTTTTTTATGTAAATGAGCTCAAAATATTCGTTAGATTTGCGAAAAAATAGTAAAAAAAATTTCACCCTTAAGGGGGATGTTTTGAGGGGGTTGAAACCTATGTTTGGCGTTAAAAAATTCGAAAACCTGGTGACAATGAGAACATTTTACCTGAAAACACTGAAAAAAATGATACAAAATCGATGTACTTATGGGGTGAGTTGGGAGGGTGGTTTATAAAAAAAGTAGTTTTATAGTTCTGAAGCCTGTTGTATACAATAATACCCCACCTGTGAATATTAGAAAAATAGTAAAAAAAATCTAAGTGCCAATGGGGTAGTTTTTGACGGAGTTGAGACTGAGAAATGAAGTTTGTTTTAAAATTTTGAAACCATGCGCATATGATAATACAGGGTCATTATAAATGATTGTAGTCGAAGCAGGCCGTGTCAATGTTAATAATTTTGTGCCGCTATACCCAAACAACTGTCAAACATGAAATAGGTTATGTAACTAATGTAACTTTTGTGTGTAGAACAGTGGTATTCCATTCTAATAGAGCGGCAACCAGAAATATTTACATTGGATTTCATGGCATACTTCGACTACAATCATTTATAATGACCCTATATTATAAATGCAAATACAAGTAATATGTTTAAAAATAAAAGACCCAGGGGTGGCTTTCGACGGGGTTAAAATTGAGAAAAGAAGTTTGTTTTAAAATTTTGAAATTATATGCATATGATCGTATATAAACTGCAAATACAAGTTAAATATTATAAATTAACAATAGAAAGAACAATCCTTCAAATATTTTAGCTGAAAGGCTCATGGTTTAAAAGGGTCCAAAGGGTGTTTACTCTAAGCCTTTTTCAAGGATTTTAGAAATGAGCCGCCATTTCTGTAATTTCGTCAAAATAGTTAAATAATAAATTAAAGTAGAAAAAATTTTGAATAATTTATGCAATTTTTTGGTAAAATTAATAGTTTAGCTGCAAGAGCAAATTCTATTTGATCGAGATCGGTCGCATCTGCATTGATGTAATACTATATAGTGACCCAGGATTTGCAAATTTGTCAGTCTAATGACAGTACCGGTAGTGTCAAATGCTGATGTTTTGACATTATCTCACAATTTATATTGACAGTAGTCAATAGTATCAAAAGATCTTATATTGTGATACAGTGTACCGTCCTTGCCTGATGGCGTCGGATAGGCAGCGTATTGAGCGTGTCCAAAATGAATGAGTTCTGTTTGCTTTTGGTTTGACGAAGTATGATCATGCATCGAATGGGCTGGGCGACTTGGGATGGTTGAACATGGATAACACTAGGGTGTTGCAGCAATATTGTATCATAAGTTGCTATCCACTAGGATCCCACAATACCTCATGCGGAAGATATGCTGTAGAACGGATGTCCATAACCTTAATTTAAGATTCGGGGGTTTGTTTGCTCCACCTGCCCATCGCACTGAGCTGTATAAACGGTCATTCTCTTACCAGGTCAGTCACATATACAATGGTCTCAGGGAAGATATAAAACATTTATCGTTAAACAGTTTTGGGGGAAAGGTAAAACATTGTCTGTTTGCTCAACAGGGGGGGACTTTAGGCATCGAGTGCACATTGGAAGCTTTTTAATTTTTATTTTTTGTGGGTAGGTGCGATGTTTTGTTAAGTTGGATTTGCTGCAATTACGTGTAATTAGACTCTAGAGTAATTTTTTTTTTGTTTTTGATTTGATAAGTTCTCGGAGGTATTTTTATATTGCTACAATTATGTCTTAGTTCTAGTTTGCGTAAGGGGTTGAGTGGAAGAGTAAGGCAATTTGGAAACAAGTGTGCTGAACTGCGCCCTAAATATAAATAATATTTTGTTGCATTTAATATTGTCTTATTTTAATACGGGAATTATTTATTTATTTAATTATTTATTTATCTGTTAAATCCTGGCTAACTAGTTTTATTTAATGCAGACACGAGTGATCTCATTCAAATAGATTCTCATGCAGCTAAACTATTAATTTTATATATTGTATGATAAAGTCATGTGCCTGGCCACATCAGATTTTTTACATTAGTTATGAAGGACCCTGTATTTCACATATATTTTAGACAAATTCTATTATTATTAAATGTAGATATGACTAAATTATGCGGTAACACCGCGGTTCCTCCATCAACTTCCGATAAGAGATTCCGTCGACTGACACTAAAAATAAAAAATCAGCCAAATATGACATATTATGACAATCACTTCTATGGGGGCATATTGGCAAGTAAGTAATCTATCAAAAACAAAATGAAAATTTTGCTTCCATTTATTGCAAAAAACTGTAAGCTTAATTGAACTTACGAATTTTCATTTATAAATATTTAATATAAAATCACAGTCTCATCCGCAGACGATACGGTCATATTAAAGTTTACACCAACAACATTCACAATCATTTGTTAATAAATTGTTCTACACTACAAACTAGAATTTATAGGGAAAGTAAAAAATAGTATAGAAATCAACATCGGACTTTAGCCCGTTACTGTAGGTTAACTAAATTTTCCAGGGTGGCAAACTGATTGGTTTTGAGTCATTTGGTTATCTAAGAACAGATTTACGTACATTTGGATTAAATTGGAGCACAGCGCCAAAATAATTTTGAACGGCTAGATCCGCATTTTCAACCACTGTGGCCGGTGCGGCCCCTATCCGTCTATCGGTCTCCGCCAGCGGCGTCTCAGGTTATACACCCGCTAAAGGCTTTAATATGCTTTTCGTGTTCTTATTTTAGATAAACAGAAATCAATTTCCTGTCGAAAACCGCAGGATTACCGCCAGCGTCGCGAACGAAGACACCTCGTCTTTCTCACAGATATTTGACTTACTTATAATCATATTGCGCGATGTAACAGAGCCGTAAAGATATCATGCGTTAAGAGAAAGACTATCAGTATACTAGGGTAAAATATCAATATATTTGACTTGACATATGATGAAAGAAAAGGAACTAAACAATATGTTCTACGAGGAAAAAGTTTTGATGCAAATTATAATTTTGTTAACGATGTTAACGATGTTTCTTCATTTGTGAATTGCACATGTGAATTGCAGCATACAATGTAGCGTAGACTATAATAAGAGTACCTCATCGTATGGATTGTACTTATTTACCGTCCAAAAATGATTTTATCTATGACCTATTTTACTTTTCCAGAGTATTAGTGTCCCTGTACACAGTACGGAGTGGGGGACTGAGAAACGATTTAGATGCCCATTGATTTAATATGTACTGCGATCAGCACTATGCTGGAATGACTGAAATCATAGCACTGGTTAATTTTTCAATGCTCTAGTGTTTTACAGTACCTCTAGATTGTAGACTTCCGCGGTCTGAGTCAATGATATATTTCCGGGTGGAAACCGCGTTGAGGACTTTGAAGCAGTCAACTGCTTCAAAGTCCTCAACATTCTTTTTTTCTTCGAAATCCACAAATCAGCTGTTACTCCGAGTCATTCAAAAATTAATGAAGTGAGACTACAGTATTGTCTGTTTATTTCGTTTATATTTTGTATTTTTATTACTTAAACATTTTTAATTCATTCTAATATACTAAATATTTTTAATTCATTCTAATAGCATGATTTTTGTCATCAAATAAGGGATAATTACTGATAAACTGGCGTTGAATGGAAGAGCAGAACAAGTCCAAACGATGTTTTAGCTAATAGCTATGTTAATTCGTTATATTTGTATTGTTAACTTCAAATTTACCACAACTTTTCTGTTCAGACCAAATCAGTAAAACGCACAGTTGTTAAATTACTCAGTTTTCTTCAGTTTCCCAAAAACTCTCGATTTGAACTTACTCTGTTCTTCCAGTCACCGATTTAATTATGAAACATTGTCTATACTGTTGTCAATAAATACAAAAGGAATAAATATATGTTTGAGATACGCGGAATAAACTAAAATAATAAACATAAGACTGTGAAAAGTGTTACACTCATGCTCATAGTCGCACATTTGTAGGTACTTGTCCAGGCGTCAGAGGTGAAAAATCAGTGGATTGCGATCACTGAACATGAAATAATCAAGATGTTTATTTAGTTAAAAGAAACTAATAATCACAATAAATTTGGTTTCCTTAGTACTAAACTTATCAACTACTTAAAATTAGCCAATATATAAACCCGACATTATATTTTATACATACTTAGCGAACTACTGTTTTTATATCACTTGGGAGGTTGTTAAACATCTTCAGTTCTTTATAATAAAATGAATTTTGCGTACTGCTTTTTGTACATTTTGGTAATCTGAAGTGGTCCTTGTGCCGAGTATTGTATTCATACTGCTGACTATTGTATATTAAATAATTACTCATATATGATGGAAGTTTATTATTTATGCATTTATATACCAAGATCACTGCCTGATATACCGTTCCTTGTTTAATATTCAAGAAATTTAATTTACTCGACATTGACTCGATACTGGTTAACCTGGAGCTTTGTAATAAAATTCTGAGTGCCCGATTTTGCTGTACTTAAATTTTTTTAATGTCTTTGTCTGTACACAAAAATAGTATACTGCTGCAATAGTTAAAGTATGGTTCTATACTCGTATGGTACAAAGATATTCTAGCTTTTAATGTAAGCTTATTAGATATTCTTCCTAAGTTAATCTTTCGGCTCACCTTTTTAACTATATACTCCATATTACTCGTAAATTTCAAAGTATTGTCTAAAATGACACCTAGATATTTAAATTTGTCCACTATCGCAACAACTGTGTTCTCGATAACTATTTCAGGTGTAGGGTTTACCGAAATTCTATTTCCCAATATCATAGCTTTTGTTTTCAATACATTCAAACATAACTTATTTTCTTTATACAAATTTGATATCGAAATCAGTTCAGAGTTCAATGTCGCGATTACATCAGGTAAATTATCTCCTGCAATTGATATTAGTGTATCGTCTGCAAATAGGTGCATATCACAAGATTTAACTAGTGAAGCAACATCGTTTATATACAAATTTATATAATAATTTATAAACAAAACTGGCTCCAAAACAGAACCTTGTGGTATCCCTAAGCTGTTTATTAATTCACTTGACTCATTTTCTCCAATCCTAACCTTCTGTCTCCTGTTTGTTAAATAGTTTTCAAACCACTTCAATTCTTTTCCTCTGATTCCGTAAGTTTCCAATTTTTCTAATAACTTTTGACGACAAATAGTCTCGAAGGCTCTTTTCAAGTCTACAAAAACTGCTACTATTGTTTTACCGTCTACCAATTCTCCTTTCCAATTTGCCAATACTTAATTTAGGGCTGTCTCGCATGAATGCTGAGCACGGAAACCTTACTGTTGGTCAGTAATAAATTTATTTTCATCCAAGTACTCGCTGAGATGTTGTTTAACAATAATTTCCAGTTTTAGTTTTAAAAAATATAATTCTTAAATTCTGAAAATATAATTAGAAAATAAGATACCGCCTTTTGTTTAAACCAATCTAAATCTGTTTTTATCGTTTTTGCGATTATCTCGGAAATGGCCAGCTCCAGCACACCTTTTTTCATTTTGTTTGTCATTAGATGACAAATGCATTAGTGTAGGTGGTTCCACCGCACAACCCTAATTGGTGCGCGCCTACCTCATAGCGCCTTTTTACCGCACGTGCTGAGGCATAAATTGATAAATAACATAAACTGAGGATTTAGAGATCAGAATAAATTGGTGAATGTTCATTCAACATCTCACAATAGACAGCAACTCCATAATTCAGTAAAACATCTGCATTTGTGTGCAAAATGTAGAGAAAGGTAAAAAGGCATACTCGATTACCTACTTTTAATTTTGTTTTAATTTAGTTTTATCGTATTATTGCTGAAATGTATCACATATATTTGAATAACTTTTACAACAATGCTTTTACTTTCACTGCATATTTCTGTAGTTTATTGTATACATAAACTGTATATTTACAGAAAATTTACTGTATTCCGAATAACACGAAAAAGTCATCATATATGATATCACTCAGCTTGTTCTACACACGTCGTTTCTAACCTCACTCTCAGACAGGTAGAAAAATATTGTGCGTGTTTACTATGGAGGATAATTCTCCATACATCCTTTCATACCGAGCAACCCCAATCGCAATTAAAATTCGTACAAAGCCGTCGAAACCCTGATTTAAAAACAATTTTCGTTGTCCGCGACGCGTGTCCGACGGTAGAGCGAACATTGGTGCAATGGGATAGGACAACAAAAGGGGACGTGCTTGTAATGCGGTCTGCCGGACACAGCAATAATTATAGCGGATTGAACTCAGGCAGCGACCGTCGTGTCGTGGATTAGCCGTGTCGATTATGTTATATTCCGGAATATATATAGATAGGCGTAGCCGGCCGTTGCGGAAGCCTTCGGCGCGATGCCTCCCGTTACGGTTACCGAAATGGGGGGCAATAAGTGTTTGGTTCCCACAGTGACACGTGAACAGCCCACAGATTTCACCACAATTACTGAGGGCACTGTCCTGGTTCTATTACCCCCAAAGTGTGCCGAACTCATTTACAAAATTTCACGGAGCGTTTGCTGGAGTGCCATTTGTTACGTTTCATTCGGCTTACTTCAAATTGATGTGTGATAGTACTGAATTGAAGCAATAATTTGATTAACCAATAGTAATTTACAAAACACTGCAAACTGGGGCTGGTTCAAAGTTCGGTGATGGTATGTTATGGTTGGATCCAATGGCAGCTACTTGTCTCCCGAGATATTTCGACCCGGAAGATCTCTTGCAGTGCGTTGTTTGTCAACTGGCAAAAGACACCAGTGTACATCTGCTGTGGGCGCCATGATATGAAAGAACCAAAGAAAATTAAACTGCCGATAGACTTGCAAAACAATCTAAGGCTCCCTTTTACGAACCCAAGCCCTATCTCTGACATAAACAAAGGCCAAGAAAAGCAAAGGATTCCGAGTTGGGAAGAAACAGTCAAGAATTCTAGCTATTGGCATAATTGGCATAATCTCCATATTTATCAAAATGGGTAAATATATAATAAAAATTTTCAATTCTGATGTGATGTTTTAATTATTGTGTTCTTGCAAACCGGTTTCAGGAATATTCCCGTCTTCAGTGCAATCTACATAAATAAATGAATAACAATTAGCAAAGATACACATTAAAACTCTGATGTGACCAGGCACATGACTTTATCATACCATATATACAATTAATAGTAAATGAGTTTGTATTTGATCGAGATCGGTCGTAACAGCATTAAAATAAAAGTAGTTAGCCAGGATTTGACAGATATTTTAATACAATAAAAAGTAGTCTGATTCCTTACTTTTCTTTTATTTTAGCAATCGCTACATGTTTCGTGTCCTACTGGGCACTTCTTCAGGCGCTATATCAAATGAGATATAAATTACACAATTGACAATCAAATCAAACTCTAAAAAACTCAATTGTAAAAACTTATATTTTGTCAGGCGTGGCCCGTGGAGAACATAAAACAACATACAAAGGTCACAAACAAATATATATGAACCTGCAGAACAGATTTTTTTAAAAAGATATTTTATACTTTTGACAGTGATTGGCAGTAGGTATTGTCAAAACATCAGCATTTGACACTTGCTACTGCATTAGAATGAAACTCTGTCAAATCTTGGCTAACTAAGATGTAGACACGACCGATCTCAATCAAATATAAATTGCTCATGCAATTTATCAAAATATACAAAATTTCCTCTACTTTAATTTATTATTTAACTATTTTGAGGAAATTACAGAAATGGCGGCTCATTTGCAAAATCCCAGAAAATCAGCGTTCATAATATTATTCCTTGAGTCAGGAGTTCTGACTTTCCAGTTATATGTGGTAATTAGTGGTATGTCACCAGTCACTAGGATTATCGTCGATTAATTAGATTGGCTGAAAGAACACTTGTGGCGTTTTACCCGCATGGAATGAAGCAAAGTCGGGCTGGTTTAGCTCAGCGTCACTGATGTAGGTGGTGCTGCTGAGGCGGGATATTTATATTTATAAAGCTTGAAAACATTCTGTTGCTGTTAAATTATGTGATGTCATAAAGAATATTGCTCGAGTTCATTGCTTTATGTTTGCGTATTTCCAGCTCCACCAGAAGGTCCATCTTACGTGATTTATTCATATGGTGCATTAGCGACATATTGTCAATTGTTGTAGTGTGACCTGTGTCTGTTAGATGTCGCCCTAGTGCAGAATTATTGTTTTTGTTGATGTGTTCATTAAATCTTATTTTTAATTTTCTACCAGTCTGGCATAAATAGAAACTATCACAGTCTCACTTTTAAACTCTATTAAAGAGAAATCGAAAAGCTGCCTCCTTGTATTTATGGGACGTGTAGCTGGATTTTGGGATTATAATATCTATGCTTATTGGCTTTCGAAATGTGTTATAAGTGAATCTGTTATTCTCTCTCTACAAGGTGACATCCAAAAAATTCAGCTTATTAATGCTCTCTCTCGCTATCGTGAACTTTAAGTTGTCGATGCTGTTAAAAAGATTGTGTAACGCCACAAGTTTGGCATTACCCCTTCATAAATATTGAAAATATCTAGGTACATTCGTCCTTCATGAGGCAAGCAACAAAGTTTAACGACTTTTTTGCTAAAAGGACGAAACAGTACCTAAGCTGCGAAAGAGAGACCTAGAACGATTACAGGTTTCCTTATAGGACACTGTCTACTCAGCCAGCACCTACATAAAATGTGTCAGACAAATAACACTACCAGCAGATTCTGCGACGAAGGACTAGAAACTGCGGAGCATATACTAGGTGGCTGCATACCGTTACTTCGCACTGGAAAGAAACACTGGAGCCTACATAACTGATACAATTGCTCCTGAAAGCATCCTAGACTTTATAAAAAGACTAGACAGCAAAGCCAAGCGACCCACACAGCAACATAACACAACATAACATCCCAGTAGACTTGAGCCTCTGTTTTCTGTGCCTGGAGAAACTGGTTTCGGAGACACAGAAGGTGATGGGAATTCCTGTGCTTGTCTCATACTAGTGGCTGCTTCTCAGTACGGTCGTTCTTCTTTATCCTCCCATTTTTCTACCATTCCTCTATTGTAGCTTTTAGCAATGCTCCACTCTGGGTTTTGGGCCCGTAATGTTGAAAAAAATTTCCTGCTACCTCAGTGTCACTTCAAAGATGGCTGGTTCTAGTACTACGCTCAAGTCGTAGACAGGTTCCATCACGTCTTCATGATATTTCTGCAGCATAATGGCGATAATGATGATGAAGACTATGGCCGCATTCAAAACTGTGATCGTTGTTGTAACTGTAGCATTCAAAATACTCATCTCTCCAATTCTTAGTGCAAAAGTAATCTTGAACCATTTGAATAAATTCCGAAAACCTCAATTGTGTAATATGTGTATCCAGCCCACCTTTTTTGTTATACCCTGTACACCATTTTGCGCAATTCTTTAAAAGACAGGGTATAATTTTCGATGCTTTAAATATTAAAATAAATTCGTTTGAGTCCAGAAACTCTTTGGTCCGACCGCACCATCCGGCATTATAAATGCGTAACTCAAAATCCGGCCGAGTTGGTGTCCATCATATAAGAAGCCCAAAAGGGAGCCGCAGGTCATGCGGCGAAGCCGTACCCATCACTGGCGCGCCCTCGCGGCGGCGCTCAGAAACTTTTTTATGTAACTTTCATTGCCGCAGAAGTTGGGCGCTTTTAGCAAGGGTTGCCCGCACCTCGAGGCTTCCATTTGCAACTTATCCGGTAGCGCGGCGTGTTTCCGCGCATAAACCAGACGTGCAACGGGACGGAAAGGCGAAAGCAAAAAATAGAATCCGCGGTCCCTTTGGCGACCCGACAACCGGCTCCAAACACTAAATAAAGATTGACGTACCAAACTTTACGCGAATAATAATAATTCATAAACTCCGCCGATCGAAGCCAATTTGGCAAATGCGTATAATGGAGGATGTAGCCGAACGAATGGAAAAGCCCTGTACTTGTCGTATTACGAACAATTAAGTATTAATGGGAATTCTTATGCCCGTCAGTCTTGATTAGTCATACCTTGCGCTGTGACAACAAAATCGCTGGATGGCGTATTGTTATTATACATTTTAGTGATGGCAACGTTATTATTGTAATAATTCATACAAATGTCATACAATTCTAGAATATTTATGGAGTTTTATTCAAGTTTAATAGTTTTTAATCCATAATCTATTTTGGCATCACTGATGTGTACATTGTTGTGTAGGCTATTTTAAATCAGATTCAGCAGATTTGAGAGTGGTTTCAGTCTATGTACCTGTTGCAAAAATATGCTCGCTAAACATTTACTTAGCAAGACATGGACAAGGGATTTTACCTTCTCTTAGAATCTTCATGTAGTTTTATCCTCTCGAGTCTAGAGAAATATTTCTCATGTGACTTATGAGCGCACAAAGCCTTGTTTGTAAGAAGACAACGCTATTGTAGTATGGAGTTTATGTTCAACTGATTATTGGATAGTTGATTAATTATTACTCATTGTTCCGAGCATCATCTTCGAGCGAAGCTGAAATAACCAGTGAAGTCACTGTGACTTGTGTTTTACTTAATAACTGTCTTTCGTGACCTACATGTTTTATGGTGATTTTGATTGAATATTTACTCACAGACATGGAACAAGCAACAGTTTTCCACCGTTATCGGTTCATGACAACGCCTCTGGCCTCTGGCCATTATATCACAAAACAAAAACAAAAAAGTTCAAAGTGTTTAGAACTAGAAAACTCGATCGAGGTTTTTATTAACGTGTTAAACCCTGTTGTGACTTTTTTTTCGTGACGTGGTAGAATACTTTAAGTAGGCTAAAGGGGGAGGTTCTCATGCAGAGACTTAAAAAGTAAATCAAGTTCGAGAAAGTTTTTCAAACAAATTGTAAGCGATACCAATATTTTTACTTTATCATACGCAGTATGATGAAGTATTGTAATCGTGCCGAAAAAAAAATTGAGATTTTAGCGGAAATTGTTCTTTTTGGGTCCCCTGATCATTTTTGACTAAGGTACAAAAAAATGTCTGTGTGTGTATGTATGTATGTGTGTGTATTTGTGTACCCGATTTTTGTGGAGACGATTCCGGAGAAACTACTAAAGGTATCGAGACGAAAGTTCATATTTAGCAGTTTTATGACCAAACTTAGATCTTAAAAGCTTTTGGTTCAAAAGGGGCCAAAGGAACTTGCTGTTTCCTCTAAGCATTTTTCAGGGATTTTGGGAATGAGCCGCCATTTCTGTTATTTCGTCAAAATATTTAAATAATAAATTAAAGCAGAGGAAATTTTGTATAAATAAATATGTCTATGCCATTTTTCGGCAAAATTAATAGTTTAGCTGCAGGAGCAAATTCTATTTGACCGAAATCGTGTCTGCGTTAATAGTAGGTAGCCAGGACATTTTGAAACTTTTGACAGTATTCAGAACATCAGCGGTTGCGAAACGTCAATTCAACACGCAAATGCATGGAGAAAGACGCGCGTACGTACGCTATGTGAAACAATATTGAAACATCTTTTTACAAAGTCAATGTGTATTTCGAGTGCGGATAGCAATGTTTTTATGTTTTCGCGAATAAAGACAAGAAAGATTGTAAGACGGTATGTTAACATTAAAACGGGGTAAAACCCGAAAATATAGTATGCTAGAAGCCAATGTAATATATTAATTATCAGAACCAACAACCTTTTTACTTTATTATACGTAGTATGACAGAGTATAGGAATCGTGCCGAAAAATTTTGTTTTAGATTTTAGCGGAAATATGTTCTATTTGGTCCCATAAAAATTTTTGACCATGGTGCACAAAATATTATCAAAATATCTGTCAAATCCTGGCTAACTTTCTTTATTTTAATGCAGACACGATCGATCTCGATCAAATAGAATCTCATGCAGCTAAACTATTAATTTTATATATTGTATGATAAAGTCATGTGCCTGGCCACATCAGATTTTTTCTTTTGCAATATATTTATCATACTTTACTGTACCAAAGGACATAGCGCCATAAAAAACTATATGCAGGAAGTGAATACTGTTGTAGGAAGTATCAGACCTGTACGGCGTGCTTGTCTCAACGACGTGCACGATAGCTCCTATAAAAATAAACAGAAATAGAAATTTCAAAAGCGCTGTGAAGCTATGGAATTAGTTGGAGGCTAAATCAACAGTTAGTTAAAAAAGTTGAAAATTAACAAAATGGCTACTGTTTGAATATTAAGATCTTTTTTTTACAGATTTTCTTCGGTTTCAGATCGTTATTAGTAATATAATTATTTAAAGTTCACTTCTTATGAAGTTCAGCCTCCAATAAAAAGTATTTTTTCTAAGGGAAAAGAAGAATAACTCGATCCGTTAAACAATTAAAAAGTAATCGTGCAATCCAGTTTTAAAGAAGGTAGAAACATGATACTTTTTAAAACTCCGTTCTCTACCTTTTCTATACTGTATCCAAATATTACATTCGTAACTTAAAGCGTTACCAAAAATTATCATTTGAATAGACACATCTCTTTGCGCCGCCTTAATGCAGGAAATTTTGACCAGAGAATACCATAGGCTATAAAACCGTAAAACGTGGGAGAATAAAAAAAAAACTGTTTCACGGGCTGATTTTATAGACTCCAAGGTTTCAAAATATGAAAGGAAAAAACATTATTTTTTCAACCGATTACATGAGAACCTCTCCTTAAATGAAGAAGGCGTTGAAGCCAATGAGTAGGGTGAACGTTGTAGCCAATGTGACAATTATCTGAATTTTGAAGTGGAATTTCCTTACAATCAAACGTGAGACAAAAATTAGCACGCTGGAGTTGTAAAAGCTCCTACATACAAGCTTCATTAGAATCAATATTTTTTGGGAGCATCAAAAACAGCAAAATCTAGATTGACTGAAATGTTTGCCAAAATAATTTGAATGTGGATAGCGGCTTCATACATACGAGGAAGGTTCAATCAAAATTACTTGACGTTATGCAATATGAAATTACGTCTTCCACTGAAATTAGTATTTAAAACTACACTGTACCTGATTAATATACCAATTCTTCGCAAGTACCGCCCTACGTGTGTGTTGAAAGCTGTAACTGCATGATTACAAGTTGACCTATCACGAAACGCGTACAACAACGTCTCCGTTAAAAACTCGTAAGTTTCGAGTTAATTTCCTTGGAAATTTATGTAACTCTGTTGGCGAAAAACAGTAAAGCTTTATCGGGCGAAACTCGCCGCCGCCGTGCAAAGTTTTTTTTCAGCGGCATTTAACCGCCTCGTGTATATTTGTTCTGGGCGATCGGCATTTACATAAATACATAGTCCGTGTGACGGCCGATTCGGCTCTGCATAAAAATGCCCTCATGCATGAAACGGCGCTGCCCGTAATCGCATTACTGTAGAGAAAATTTCAAATTGCCAACGATCCAGTAGCGTGCCAGTGGACTGGAGCTCGTACCAGTACCAGTGCCGGTAACGTGCACTGGTATACCTAATGGAAGCGAGTTTTAAACTCGATGCACTGATAACAGATAAAACTTCACATCGCTCCGGAATGAAATTGTACCTGAAGAGGTAATTGCATTCTTCCGAGGCGCGACTTTTACCTTCTTTTTTTAGAAGGCTTGATTATTATTGGCCGGGTAACACAACCGGTAACCGGTCTAGCAGCACGTCAGCCTGTCACTCCGCTAAACGATTTTGACGTCTGATAGCAGCCCACTGGCATATTGAAAAGGCACTTACGTGCTCGGAGGTTCTACACAACTTGACGTCCGGATAGCGATTGTTGGATTTAATTTTAATTGAGCAATTATTAAGATATGTTAAGGTACGAAATTAAGTGGTTTTTCAGCTTCTTAAGTGAGTTCGGGATCGATTTGCAGTATTGATTCGTTTAAACCGCTACCTCCAGATCGCTGTTCTTCTTGCGGAATACGTAACAACCAGATCTGCTAATGTTATCGTTTGGGTCGTTCGGTTCTTCTGCCTTTCGAATTACATGAAGGAATTTTCATTGTTGGTACACAATTCAATACCTATACTTTGTATCACATCTGTGGTGCTCCGAGAAGTCACTTGTAACTGTTCTGTTAGTTAAGTTGTTTTTACGATTTTTACGATTTTTTCTTATTTTACGATAAGTTGTTTTTTACGTTTTATTTTTGAAGCGAATACGAGACTTTTCGAATCATTAGGTGAGACGGAGTGGGAGTATCGGCACTAAATATTACCGCCGATATCCCCACTCCGTCTCACCTAACCATTCGAAAAGTCTCGTATTTGCTTCAAAAAGATGACGAAACTAAACTCTCAGGAGTTTCATCCGTGTGCGGAGCAAAGCTACGCATGTAGACAGTATGGACATGTAGACATCCTTGGAAATGGAATGTTAACAATGCCATGATAGTCAAGGCTATCGACAATATCATTCATTGTCCTTGATTACATATTATTGTTCCTGGTCAGTTGATGTAAGGACTGTTTGCTGATTATTCTGGACTGACATGTGACAACTTTCGTAGTCCTGCGTGTCCAGGAATTTTAGTTTATAACTCGGACAAAAGTAATGACGATATAAAAACTGGTAGATATTTTTTTTTTAATTCTTACTTTTATGACTAATATTAGTCAATGCCAGTGATACTAAAATGTTCGTTTTAATCAATTTGTTTGAAATTTGATTACATTTTTTACTTTTTTGATTATTTTGTTAAGATAACTAATGTTTATTTAGAACTAGCGCAAAATAACTCGTTTTCTTGATGCAAAGTTGATATTTCACCCTGTAGATAATAGTAGATCATACAATAACCGCTTCCATTTCCCCCTCAAATCAGATGGCGAAGTCATACCTATGGCATCAGGTCTGATGTCATAGGTATGGTACTGATGCCATAGTGTCTGCTTTAGTGTACTTATAAATTTCGTATGTTTTTTAAAGGTGTTATTTGTTCAGTATGTTATGTGCTGTTGATTTACTGGATTTGGTGTGAGAACCAACTTGTCAAGCCGAAGTTGTTCTATGCTCGATTACCGCTTGCAATACTGGTAAACTTGGTACCCTATGTTCGGCAACATATTTTTAGTGGTGTTTCTTAAAGATATTTTTAACAAACCCAGCCTGCTTGAATTTTTTGATTATCGTAGAAATAGTTGAATGGGTAATTTGGTTGCCAGGGTGTCTTTCATTGAAAATATCAGCATCATCGACATAATCGCTTGCAGTAGATGCATAACTACTTTTATAAACATAAGAAAATGAGCAATTTTGCGCTAGTTCTAAATGAACATTAGTTATCATAGCAAAACAATCAAAAACGTAAAAAAATATATTCAAATTTCAAAAAATAGATTAATGCGATCATTTTAGTACCAGTTGCATTGACTAATATTATTATCATAAAAGTAAGATTTTAAAAGAAAAAAATTAAAATTTCAAAGTAGGTGTCACAGTCACAGCGACGTCATATTTGAATATAATTATTACTTCTAAACAACATTTCCAGATGAAGTTTATCGACTTTACTCTTACTACAAATTCATATATTCTGAATCGCTTGGTATATGGTACAGAAATTTACATATTTAACTGTTGCCGTGTTGATTTCATACAAGCCGCCAACTTTTATAGAGGACAGAAGTTTCGGAGAAAGGGATAATAAAAAAAATTTATATGATCCGGACTTTCCTGGACACACTGTATATGGATTTCAATGGATGCTCAACTAAAATCCAGTATGTAATATGCAAAATTAAAAATGGTGGTGCTGAAATGGTGAATCAGAAAATGATATTAATTAAAGGATGTTTCAGTAATTTGGTTTATGAGTTTTAAGCACGAATAAGGCCATCAATTGAGAGCACGTTTCCTTATAACTAATAACGAATAGCAAAGAACTTCTTGACATCTTATAGCACTGCTGTCAATAGCATATACTTAATGGTAACAATGGTAGTTAATGGTATGAGAAGGTACCATTAAATAACCTGTTATTTGCGAAACAATAAAAACTATAAAAATACTAACTCTTAAGAATTGTTCGTCAATAGATGTCCTAAAACGAACAGGTTATATAGAGTATACGTATTCAAAAGTGTGCATTTGTTTATCTGAAATGACCACAAAACCGGTTAAATTGTGATGAAATTATTGCATAATGTAGCAATATGACTATTAGGTGCTAATATAATTGTTATGCCGTAAAATTTATAAAATAAAGCGAATACGGGTAAAAATAGTAAAGAATGATTCCGGTTATTAACCGACCATAGCTTTTTTTTATAATTATTCATGAACATGCAATTAGAGCTCGCCCTAAGAGTAGCCTATAAAATGCAAATAACTATGTTAATAATATGAAACTGCAAATATGGTCGTTTATAGTCCCCCGAGTACTTGCTACGTATATACGGTATTTGCAGAAGATAAGGTAAATATGCAATTTACTTTAATACTTCACAGCATGCATATGCGCCCAGCCCACAGTAACCGTCTTAGCGACTTAACTATAAGGCTTCAGTCCTGTACTTATAGCTTTCCGTTGGGAATACGGATACGTCGAATGATGGCAGTAATTTTAAGCTCGCGTAACAACCACCTTATCCTGTATCCCTATCATTCATTGCTCGACGATGACAACCGACAATTTTCTACAAAATAAACACTAATGTAATACCGTCCCAGATAAATATCGACAAAATCACTCGACCACCACCTTCGCCTTAACAAGACACACCATACAGTCCGAAGTCGTCCGGAAATGCTTTGACATATGAAGGGATAAATATTTAAATAGGTGTTGTACAAATACAACTACTATAATGTATTTTTAATGTTGTCGGTGCCATCGAGTGGAATTCTATTATCTGGAGACAATTATTTTCTGTATTCCATTGCATTAGGCAACAAAAAGGATAATAATTATGCATGAAATCTTCGGCAGTTATAACCAGGGCTGTGGAGTCGGTCGGAGTGGTAGTCGTGGAGTCGGAGTCGTGGAGTCGAAGTCGTGGAGTCGGAGTCGGAGTTACGACAAATTTCAGAGGAGTCGGAGTCGGCGTCGGAGTCGGAAAAATGTACTGACTCCGACTCCGAGTACAGGCTTAATACCGTAGAACAAAAACATTCGAGATGGACGTTGCCGTAGCAAACAGTAAACAAATAACCACCAAATATTCTGTTAGGTGTTTTACAAAGTAGGTGTCTACCAACATACATATGTAAATAATCAAATTACAAAACACACTTTCCAAACGAAAGTAAAGACGATTAACAAAAGTAATCTCACTGGAAAGGAAGTTTGAACAAGAGAGTTAAAATGAATATGACGAGTAATTCAATGAAGTATCATTTATTCAGAAGTTACCTATACCTGGAGCCATTATAGTGATTACTTTTAGGTTTGAAAATAATTAAAAATGATTTAAGGGCATCTTTGCAGGACAATTAGTTGGAGCTATTCTGTCCCTCACAATAATTTTATAAACGTATATTGCACTTAATTTGGTTTTCATTAGAATGAATTTTATTTCGTATTATACCCTGTGTCTGCGGAGCCCGTATGTGTTCCCACTCTTATTGTTTCTATCTATTTATTGTGCAATAATAAATACATATTTAAGTTTTTAAAATATTGTTACCTTTTTAATCAGTACCTATTGTTTCAAAATATAAACCTAAACTTAAAAAAGCAACCTTCTAAAAATGCCTTTCTCCAACCAGCTTAGTTGATCTTTTCAAAGTCTTTTAGAAATCTTTCATCTCAGTTACCTTGTTTAAAAAATTTCTAGGGCTATTTTAATTTATGCAACCGAAATGTCCATAGTTATATAGGTTGCAACATAACCTATTTTTTATAAAATGTTAACGATTAACGGTTAACGTTAACTTCCGTAACATTTACAACAAATTAACGGATTATCGGTTAAGGAAGTTAACTTTTTCGTTAACGGATTACCGATTAACGAAGTTAACTTTCTGATTAACTTTGCCCAGCTTTGGGGCTTTGTTATTATTAGAGATAGAAAGTCGGGTAAATGGACAAAGTCGCGACGATTTGTATGTTCTCTAATGAGAACGAAAAAATGAAAGAGTAGTCTCTAATGAAACAGATTAATACTCGATCAATTCACATGTTTAATAATGTTAATACTGTTGTTAATAATGTTTAATATAATCAGAATACACGGATAGAAATTTAATTTCTTAAATTTCTTTCTTTTTTAACTGGTAGGGGTTTTGTTTTCATAGCAAATTTAATATTACACGGTTGTTAAATTCTGTGTCAAATTTGTGAGTATTCACATGTAAGATTTTTATTACACAGAATTATTGGAAAATATTTTTGTATGCACCTTTTCTGGAGTCAGAGTCGGACCACAAAAAATATCTGGAGTCGGAGTCGAGAATTTTTTTACCGGCTCCGCAGCCCTGATTATACATGAATTGCGCTGTTTTTCGTTCAGCATTATTGAGGTGATAGATATGTGCTTCAATGCTTACTGGTTCAACTATCGGTGCTTGGAAGATTGGTAAACCATGCCTAATGTAGGCGTCATCATGATCTGCACAACAACAGACAACTTAATCACCGTTGTTAAATGTTTGACACTTCCCCACACCCCAAAAAAATATTAGTGATAGGTAATATCAGTCTGTGAATGTGCCGATTTTTCTAATTGATGATTTTGCAATTCCAGTTTTCTACCATTGAATGTTAACAACATTTTATAGAAAAAAAAAATGTTCTGTTGCACATGTGTGATTTTGTTAGTTTGAAATATCAATGATGCAGTTACTTTGTCAATTATTACAAAATGTTTCTTCTTTTGTTTTCTTGCTAAGAATTAAAAAGGTGAGTGACTGCGATTGGACACTAGTTGGACACTAAAGGAAAAAAATATTAGTAACTTTTTAGAAAATGTTATTCTCCGTGAAAGCTACTCAAACCTCAAATGCAAACACGAGTGTACCGCATGTAACACCCGCATGTACCGATTGTTACTGCAAAAATATTATTTGAAAAATATTTTGAAATGCTGAAGGCATTAAATGTGAAATTATAGTCACCATCGATGATCAATATACCGGGTGTTCATGCAACGACGAAGGAGAATATAATTTCGTATTTGGGGCCCTCTATTATATCTAAACACTTCTTTCAATTAACTTTATTGCACAACTTTTAAAATAAAGGTCTTTTACTCTAAAGAGTTTTTCAAAGTTTTTGTTATACCCGGTAAGCAGCAATTGCATGGTAAATTGGCATTTTATGTTCAAGACATTCCAGAGCCATGTATGAAGTTAAAATTTTCTGAAAAGATATTAATAAAAATGTTTCCCATTGGTGTCCAACTTTCTGCCGGACGCGGTATATACCGGGTGGTCGTTTTAATTTGAGACTCTTAAATATCTCAAGACATGTGCATAGTACGACAAAAGTGTCTCAAATAAACTTGTAGGACGCAAGTGGAAAATGAGATGGTGATATCAGTTTCATTGCAGATGGCGCTACAATCGGTGAAAATGCGGTTAACTTCATTTTTGAAATGGGAATACCTAACTTTTTTTTATCAAATTATAATTTTGTGCTAAATAAGAACAATCTTTTGTGTGAACATTTTTTTCGTACGATGCATCTATTAAAAGTTATTGACGATGGAAGTTTGTGGCGTCTGCGGTAGTTACAACTGCTGCCACTGCATGGGATGCGCTCGCTGTCTGGCAGTCAAACGGACGACATTTTGTTTCACAGTTGCGATGTTTTTACAACGGAGCCTTAATAGAAGAAATGATTTCGTTTAATAAAAAACCTACTTAACTCAGCAAAACTATGCCTAAACTATGTTGCTCTATACTTGTTCCATTATTTTGTATCCCCTTCCACAAACATTAGGTTATCTGCGTAATTATAACTAGATGAATCGCAATAATGCTGCGCCAACAGATTAATTACGTTCTCTATATAACCGAGCTGTTGGATAAATAGAATATACGTTTCCTTTGTGTATTGGCCGTTTCCCGACTTTTAGGGGCCGTAGATTGCGCCAATTTTCCTTACGGTGATGCATTTCGGACTCCCCGGCCGGCTTCATAATAAATTCGTTTATCTTGACACGCCATAAATACGGAATTACACGAATGTAATTTTCGGTAAAATGTAAATCTAAATGGCGTACCGTGGGGACCGGGCCCGTCCGTTCGCACTACTGCCGCATAGTGTGCCAGTGTTTAGTGCCGCGCGATGCCTTATCGGGACCTTCCAGGTCGCCGATTCCCAAACCTACGTCCGTCAAAACGTGACGGGCACGGGCGGGGCCGACCCCCGAGGGTTCGCAGCTCGCAAAAGGAGAACCGTGAGAGATCGGCCAGAATTCGCTACTGAAATGTATTATTAAGGCTGCGGGCATCAGCTCCCATAGCAGCGAGCACTGTCGGGCTCGACCCTTAAACGATATTCCTTGTTTACGGAATGGGGATCAGTACAGACTCACCCCTCGATTTGCGATTGTCAAATCAATTGGAAATATCTGGACGCATTGAGCAATCTGTATTCGATTGTGGGGACGAATGTCTAGGGATGTTTATTCGAGATAAGCCATCTTTTTATTGCCACTATAGCGTAAAGTAGGCTATACCCACGTGTTTATTGAACATTTAAATATACAAAGGAGTTTATGGATAAATCGTTGAGCGAATCGTTATCGAACCATACAGGATGTTTCTTAATAACATGCTAATACTTAAGGAGGTTATTCTCGGGTCCATTTTTAGAAAAAAAAATCGTATGAACAAATGTCCTAAAGGTCTTAACTTTTGCATTACAGGGTGCTGAAGTTTAAAAAAGTCATCATTCCAAAATGTGTTTAGATTACTTAATTTTATAATTTTTCCGTTTAAACATTATTCGCTTAAATACATTTTTGTTTAAAGTTGTATTTTATTTAAATGGGTTTTTCTCGTAAGAGGCTTAGAGATGCAAATGAATGAATTTTATTTATTTATGCGAAAACCGTACGTTAAACAAAAAAATCCCTGGTCTGTACCAGCTTTGGTAAAAAAGGAATGTGGATTTCAAAAATTATTTTTACTTTAAGAAAAACCAGTGGCGTATCATTATTCACTTTGAAATGATTCAGTTCAAACCCTGCACGAACACCACTGGCAAGAATAAAAAATATATTGTACAGCAAAAAATGCCTTTTGACGCATAGAAGATGCGTAGGTACTGCGTATCACAAAAATATCGTACCAAAGACATCATAAAAAAATTACTTAAAGCTTTAACATCCTGGAGTTCAAAAGTTAAGATCTTCAGGACATATGTTCATATGAATTTTTTTCCTCAAAATGGAGCCAAGAATAACCCTTAAATATTAGCGTGGTATTAAGAAACATCCTGTACATTACGTTGTTTGTTTATTATTAACAAAATTACTATGATATAAATACAAATCGGCAATATAATTAGTTGTTGACGGGAACCGCTGACAATTACCGTTAAAACTGTAATGGACAAACATATTATGGTGTAGTTTTAGTGTACAGCTCATTTTAGACTATTTGTCAAGATCCTGGGATTGAGTCGTTTTCTTCTAAACTCCACCATAACACCATAACCAAAAGGCGACAAAAGGCATAAAGGGCGAAACGGACATAAACAAGAAAAAGGATAAAAAGGGCAAAACTCAGGACAAAACAAACAACAAAAATACTAAAAGTGAAAAAGGATATAAGCAAATGGCGGAAAGTACAGACATGACAAACTGGACCAAAAAAGTAAAGGACGAAAGTGATGAAAAAGACGAAAACGACGGAAAATACAAAAAGGACAAAACGTATAACAGGAACTAAAATCGACTAAAAAGGTGGAAACTCACAAAAGACGAAAATGGTAAAAAGACGAAATGGAGAATAGGACGTAATAAACAAAATTTATGAATACAAGGACAAGACACATTGGCTAAAATGGGTGAAAACGACAAGAACGTAAATGTAGAAAAGGACAATGGCAAAAAGAGGAAAGAATAACAAAAAAGAGAACATTTATAAACATCAGGAAACGACAAAGAGGGGTAAATATTTCAAAATACGATAAAAAGGACGAGAACGACTAAAATGATACAAAGGACGAAAATGGCAAAAAAGTCGTAAGGGCGGCCAGGACATAATAGTCAAAAAGAATGAACATTAAGGAAAAGATAAATTGCATAAAAAAAAGAAAACAGTAAGGACGTAAAGGACGAACATGACAAGAGCAAAAAGAACGAACAAGAACAACATTAATAAACATTACAAAAAGAACAAAAAGCACACCAACGACAAAAAGAGCGTAAAGGTCAAAATATACTACAAAAAAAAGACGAAAGAACAAAAAGCATGAAAAGAACAAAATTAAATAAATTCGTACATAGGACGACACAGAGAACGAAATCGACTAAATGATGAAAAGCACGGACAAATCGGATAAAAAGGATGAAAAAGCTAATGATAAAAAGAACGAAAAAAGATAACTTTAATAAAAATTACATTACTGACAGAAGGCGCGTAAAGGACGAATAGAACAAAATTAGGAACATTAACACATAGGACAAAGAGCATGACAAGGTTGTGAAGGACAAAAAGAACACTATTAGTGAGTGGTTTTCAATTTTAGTCGATTCCAATCAAATTCGAATTTCACTTTCGTGTTGAGAGTAGAAGAGAGTTGTGATGTAACAATGTTTATTTTATTTGTTACACTATACAGTCAGCATGGAAATATAACTTCTTGGCAGGTTTGTTTAAAAAATGCTCGAATAAAAAACTATTTCTGACTTTCAATTGTTACTGACCTGTGACGACATTGGCAGTGTTATTTAAAATGTCTTGTGTTAATGTTCATTACCGATTTTTGTAAATCTTTTAATGAATGTCTTAATCGTAACGTAATTATTTTACTACACCCTGTAGTGCACATTAAGACATTTCCCGTCATAGTATAATCATAATGCGAAAAAATCAATTAAAACGCAGTACGTTCTATTAAACGTGAGTTGACCTCACTTAGGAGATTGTTAAGATGACATAATTACTTCGGGATAATTAAAACGGGCGGGAATTATGACAAATGGTTTCCGCAATTATGCCGGCCATTCCAGGTGGTTTTTCCCCATTTGATCATACGGGCATGTAAGCGCGTTGTGCCGGAAAAAGTCTGGAAATATTTCCATACGAGGCAAAAATTACTTCATAAAACCGGCGCTCAAGATAATACCCGGAACATTGTAAGCGGGTGGTCTAGCGCCGGTATCGCTATCAGAGCGCCGCTGCGCTCGTTCTATATATGAACGTTCCCCGTATATAATATGTATGGCGTGCAACATGAAACGTTGTATACGCGTTGTAAACCTGGGAGATAGTGGAAGCAGTCCTTTTTTGCAACACGCCACTCTACGCGGCTCGCATGACCGCCCCATACGTCGTGAATGTATTGGACGGTGAATTACGCTCGCCATAATTCCGCGTTTTGATAACTTCAATTATTTTATTCCATGGAGACGTATGGCTCGGTTGACATTATCATTGGGTCGCGTGTCCGCCGCTGTTTACACCGTTTACGTGCGCGATACGTTTGTTGCCCGCGTATACGGCACTTTATATATTTTTTCTGGCTCGCATCGACGCGACGCAGCAACAGGGGCGGGGGTGGCGTGATCGCGGACATTTTTGCGTAGCAAACGCAATTGCCGGCTTAATCTAAACTTCCTTACAATAGGATTACTGACCGGTAATTAGTCAGTCGGGTAACTTATATCCGCGATGGGGGCTATTTATTTCAACAGCAACACCCTAGTCGTGATACGTGCCTCGTAAATAACCGGACACCAACGTACCGTATTTTTAATAAAACATAAAACGAACCACTGGATTTAGTAATACCTACCTACCTATCACTATATGTAAATACTTACGAGGTGATACATATCGTATGATATTCTACTACTACTATTAGTAGATACTACGAATGCATGCTGTCAGTCTGTTTAATTAAAATTAATAACAATAATAGTTTCAACTTCTATATTTTTACTTTATCATACGCAGTATGGTAAAGTATTGTAATCGTGCCGAAAAAAAAATTGGGATTTTAGCGGAAATAGGTCTTTTTGGGTCCCCTGAACATTTTTGACCAAGGTCCAAAAAAATGTCTGTGTGTGTGTGTGTGTGTGTGTGTGTGTGTGTGTGTGTGTGTGTGTGTGTGTGTGTGTGTGTGTGTGTGTGTGTGTGTGTGTGTGTGTACCCGATTTTTGTGACGACGGTTCCGGAGAAACTACTAAAGGTATCGGGACGAAAGTTCATATTTAGAAGTTTCATGATTAAACTTAGAGCTGAAAAGCTTTTGGTTCAAAAGGGTCCAAAGGAACTGGCTATTTACTCTTAGCATTTTTCAACGATGTTGCAAATGAATCGTCATTTTTGTAATTTGGTCAAAATAGATAAATAATAAATTAAAGTAGACGAAATTTGGTATAATTTATGTCTATAACATTTTTTGGTTAAATTAATAGTTTAGCTTCCAGAGCAAATTCTATTTGATCGAGATCGGTCGCATCTGCATTGATATGAAAGTACATAGTAGCCTGGATGTGACAAATATTTTTCGTGCTGTCACCACAGAAATGTCTATGGCTCTCACACTCGGCAACCGCTGATTTCATCAGAGGCTGGAGAACCGCTATGGAACGTTGCCGCTCTAGTGCGGCAAAGAACAAAATTCAAATAAAATAAGATCACCAATTTTATTGTTTGTTGAAAAGAAATATCAACCCGTTGTTTTATCTAATTGTAAATTATTTTAGTATGTTGGTACGGATGTGACATCTACAGTGTCATAAACGAATATAAATCTGTCAGAACTTGAATTAGCTTTTTAAACTTGACGTTTCGTAGAAGTGGTATCAAACTAACATTTCCTGTACAGAAATATAACCATTTTTGACTTTTTTAATGCGTATTTCTCAAAAACCAACACAAAAAACGTTGATGTCACTCCTGCCGAAAACAACATAGCGCGACTCGCTCACATGCGACGGCGACGCTCCGCCATCCGTGACGCGCCGCAACACCGCTCGTCGCGCTATTCCGTACTTTCGGCACTTGTGAGATAAATAACTATTATTCTGACAGTAGGTAGTGTCAAATGCTGATGCTTTGACAATACCTACTATTGATACTATTGACTATCAAAATATCTGTCAAATCCTGGCTAACTAGTTTAATTTTAATGCAGACACCATTTATCTCCATCAAATAGATTCTCATGCAGCTAAACTATTAATATTATATTTTGTATGATAAAGTCATGTGCCTGGCCACATCAGATTTTTTTATTGTTTTGTCAATTCTGTTCAGTAGTTAACACTATTGTTCACTGTGTCTGTAGATAGTGTACATGTGGTGATTGTGTTAGGGAGGCTTTTACCCTAATTTTTACTTTATCATACGCAGTATGATGAAGTATTGTAATCGAGACGAAAAAAAAAATTGAGATTTTAGCGGAAATAGGTCTTCGTGGGTCCCCTGAACATTTTTGACCAAGGTACAAAAAAATGTCTGTGTGTGTATGTCTGTGTGTATGTATGTCTGTGTGTGTGTAAACGATATTTGTGGCGACGATTCCGGAGAAACTACTAAAGGCATCGGGACGAAAGTTCATATTTACAAGTTTTATGACCAAACTTAGAGCTAAAAAGCTTTTGGTTCACATGGGTCCAAAGGAACTGGTAGTTTATTACAAGCCTTTTTCAAGGATTTTGCAAATGAGCCATCATTTCTGTAATTTCGTAAAAATAGTTAAATAATAAATTAAAGTAGAGGAAAGTTTGAATAATTTGTGCCTATGCCATTTTTTGGTAAAATTAATAGTTTAGCTGCACGAGTAAATTCTATTTGATCAAGATCGGTCGCTTCTGCATTGACATGAAACTACATAGTAGCCAAGATATGACAAATATTTTTTTGAGCTGTCACACTCAGTCTCACTCGAACACAGCTGATTCCATCACAGGTTGGAGAACCGCTATGGAACGTTGTCGCTCTAGTGCGGTAAAGTACAAAATTCAAATTTCAAATAAAATAAGATCACCAATTTGATTGTTTGTTGATAAGAAATATCAACCCGTTGTTATATCTAATTCTAAAAATGATAAATTGGGAAAATTGTAAATAAAGCGAAATAAAGCGATGAGTGTAGTTTTATTTTAGTATGTTGGTACGGATGTGACATCTACAGTGTCATGAACAAATAGAAATCTGTCAGAATTTGAATTAGCTTTTTAAACTTGACGTTTTGTAGAATTGGTATCAACCATGGAGGAAGATGAAGTCGCTTTACGCTATACTTTTAGTAGCGAGAAAATGACCCCGGGGGGCGGGGCTAACATGACACTAAAGTAGCCTAACAGTTGGCCGCCTGCCAGGTCCGGACTAACTCTGAAATTGGCCATATTTATTTCAAGAATTTTTCTTGTAATATATTGTAATGTGCCGAGTGGGTACATTATATAAAAGCGCTATATGAACACTTTTAAGAATTTATTTAATGTAATTTTTATAACAAATACGTAATACACATCTCAAAAAATTTTCGTGCGTGCGGCCAATACAAGCCTGTACATTGTTGACATATACAGTCACTTACCGATGAAATGTTACCCCGGTCGAAATCGGGTTTATAGCTGATTTTCTGCTGTTGCAGCTGCGAACAGCGTAATTAGACGTTAGTTTTTTTATGTATATCTTCATACAAATTCACCATACTTACTATCCTTAAACACAGTGAAATAAACAAAATCGATAAAATAATAACACGTCAACGTTGCGAATGTCACTTTGACATTAAAAGAGCTCCGGAGTGGGGAAAGTGGTCCCATATCCGAGCGCTTATGCCGACTCCTCCTTCCTCCATGGTATCAACCTAACATTTTCTATACAGAAATATAACCATTTTCTAATAATTTTTTTAATGCTTATTTCTCAAAAAGCAACACGAAAAACGTTGATGTCACTCCTGCTGAAAACTACATAGCGCGACTCGCTCACATGCGACGGCGCGCCGCATCACCGCTCGTCGCGCTATTCCGTACTTTCGGCACTTGTGACATAAATAACTATTATTCCAATGACAGTAGGTAGTGTCAAATGCTGATGCTTTGACAATACCTACTGTCAATAATATCAAAATATCGGTCAGATCCTGACTAACTAGTTTAGTCTTAATGCAGACACGATTTATCTCAATAAATTAGCGTCTCATGTAGCTAAACTATTAGTTTTATATATTGTATGATAAAGTTATGTGCTTGGCCACATCAGATTTTTTATTTATAGGCTAATATATTTCTTAAATAAGTTAATTTAATGGTTTTGTCGTACTAAGTTTTCAAATCTTAGGATGCCACGATAGAGAAGGAGTTAATTATGAGGAAAGAAAAACACCTATTCTACTTTAATAGTGAGATAAAAAGTAGAAACGGAGTAGGCGTATACATAAACAGTAAATGGCCTAAACATGTGGATAAGGTAATCTAGAATATCATTACTAAAAGTAAAGCTACCTGAGAAAAGAATAATTAACATTCTCCAGTGTATGCAACATTCCAAGTTCCAAAAGAACAGACCTAAACTTTACCTCCCAGGAACGTTAAATAAATAAAAATGAGTAGAAACTTATTTCCGTTTTGAAACTTAGTTTCGACTCATTAACGAATCACATTATGATATGCACCAACGTTTATTATGTACAGTGTGACACACAAGAGTAGAGATTTGCTTTTTTTGGTACAGTGGCAGAAGCTAAAGTTATTGGAAAAACTTGTTCCGAATCGACTTCTAACTACGCATGCCGAGTTTCAATCACAATTCGAATTTTCAAACTACATTTTTACTTTATCATACGCAGTAAGATAAAGTATTGTAATCATGCCGAAAAAAAAAATTGAGATTTTAGCGGAAATAGGTCTTTTTGGGTCCCCTGAACATTTTTGACCAAGGTACAAAAAAATGTCTGTGTGTGTGTGTGTGTGTGTGTGTGTGTGTGCGTGTGTAAACGATTTTTGTGACGACGATTCCGGAAAAACTACTAAAGGTATCGGGACGAAAGTTTATATTTAGAAGTTTTATGACCAAACTTAGAGCTGAAAAGCTTTTGGTTCAAAAGGGTCCAAAGGAACTGGTAGTTTATTCTAAGCCTTTTTCAAGGATTTTGCAGATGAGCCGCCATTTCTGTAATTTCGTCAAAATAGTTAAATAATAAATTAAAGCAGAGGAAATTTTGAATAATTTATGCCTATGACATTTTTTGGTAAAATTAATAGTTTAGCTGCAAGAGCAAATTCTATTTGATCGAGATCGGTCGCATCTGCATGGATATTAAACTACATAGTAGCCAGGATTTTGACAAATATTTTTTTGTGCTGTCACCACAGAAATGTCTGGCTGTCACCACGCTGTCACACTCGGAGACCCGCTATGGAACGTCATCTACAGTGTCATGAACGAATATAAATCTGTCAGAATTTGAATTAGCTTTTTAAACTTGACATTTCGTAGAAGTGGTATCAACCTAACATTTTCTATACCGAAATATAATCATTTTTTAATTTTTTTAAAAATACGTATTTCTCAAAAAGCAACACAAATAACGTTGATGTCACTGCTGTCGAAAACTACCTAGCGCGACTCGCTCACATGCGACGACGACGCTTCGTCATCGGTGACGCGCCGCATCACCTCCATATCACCTCTCGTTGTGCTATTCCGTACTTTCGGCACTTGTGAGTTAAGCAACTATTATTCTGATGGCAGTAGGTAGCGTGCTTTGACAATACCTTCGATTGATACTATTGACTATCAAAATGCAGACACAATTTATCTCAGTCAAATAGATTCTCATACAGCTAAACTATTAATTTTATATATTGTATGATAAAGTCATGTGCCTGGCCACATCAGATTTTTTAGCTTTACTGCCATATTTACAGGACAATCTATATGCGCAATAAATAAAATAAACCGTGGATTTATTGTACGCAATTGATAAAATATTTGATCAACACTAAAAATATTTGTCCAATTCAGAAAATTACTTGTGCAGTAAAAACGAATAAATGTGCAATAAATTTATATAAATGTACATCAAAATGAATAATTGTGCGTTTATATATTTGAATGTCCCTTTAATAATATATTTGTACACTTAAATGTGCAATACAATCGTTAGCTCTACAAAATATAATAAGCAGATACAAAAAATACATGTTCATTGAAACAAATTTATGTCCAATAGTGAATAAATAAATAAAATGTGCTTTAACTTCTCCAACTGTAGCGTACATACCGTAAGCGGGTAAAGTATGGAAACGTGGAAAATCTCTGCGAAGTTGTGTTATTTTAAAAACACCCTTGCAGACGTCGATTATTATTCATTAAAATACACATTTTTTGATTTTTAACGTCATGCCCGTTTTTAAATGGCGACACTATTTTTTTCTTACTGAATTTGGTAGGTCATTTAATTCTGTAAATGGCAGCGGAAATATTTTATGGCCTACGAAGGCTTCCAAAAGAAACTTTTTGACAAAAACACACTTGAACATCGAAAAATATACGTTAGGGAAAGTAAATTATGTTCATTGAATATGAACATGCCTTTTGGGTAGAATTTGTGGCAGTGAAAACCAATGTAATAAAATAAGTTTCTATCGTGCAAGTTTTTCGGGAAAAAAGGGAAAAGTGTAATAAATATGATTTGCTAATTTTGACAAATTTATACCAGGTGAACCTATTGCCCTAGCAACCTCAAAATGGTCTCATAGTAAACCTTAATCTTTGCACTTTTACCTGAATTCCCAAAAGTTTGTTCCCAAATGCTTTTGAAGCAGTTACAGCGGTTCTTTAAGTGGGCGTGAGCGGCTCCCTAAAAGAAACGTACAAAAACGCAATAACCTGACGTCATATCCAACATTCAAGCTCAGATTCGAATTCAGCGCAAATAATTCAATCGAAAACGCCTACTCACATTCCATAAACAAATAAGTTATCAATAGGTACTACCCTAGTTTTCAACTGTTTTTTTACCAACATTACAACCTCTACACCTAAACATAAACTAAATACAACTAAACTAATTTTTACTTTATCATACGCAGTATGGTAAAGTATTGTAATCGTGCCGAAAAAAAAAATTGAGATTTTAGCGGAAATAGGTCTTTTTGGGTCCCCTGAACATTTTTGACCAAGGTACAAAAAAATGTCTGTGTGTGTGTGTGTGTGTATGTGTGTATGTGTGTACCAGATTTTTGTGACGACGATTCCGGAGAAACTACTAAAGGTATCGGGACGAAAGTTCAGATTTAGAAGTTTCATGACCAAACTTAGAGCTGAAAAGCTTTTGGTTCAAAATGGTCCAAAGGAACTGGCTATTTACTCTTAGCATTTTTCAACGATTTTGCCAATGAGCCGTCATTTCTGTAATTTCGTCAAAATTGATAAATAATAAATTAAAGTAGACGAAATTTTGAATAATTTATGCCTATGACATTTTTTGGTAAAATTAATAGTTTAGCTGCAAGAGCAAATTCTATTTGACCGAGATCGGTCGCATCTGCATTGATATCAAACTATATAGTAGCCAGGATTTTGACAAATATTTTTTTGTGCTGTCACACTCGAAAACAGCTGATTTCATCAGAGGTTGGAGAACCGATGGAGAACCGCTATGGAACGTTGCCGCTCTAGTGCGGGAAATTACAAAATACAATTTTCAAATGAAATAAGATCACCAGTTTGATTGTTTGTTGATAAGAAATATCAACCCGTCTTTCTATCTAATTCTAAAAACAATAAATTGAGAAAATTGTAAATAAAGTATAGAGATGACTGTAGTTTTATATTAGTATGTTGGTACCGATGTGACATCTACAGTGCTATGAACAAATATAAATCTGCCAGAATTTGAATTAGCTTTTTAAACTTGACGTGTCGTCAAAGTGGTACCAACCTAACTTTTCCTATACAGAAATATAACCATTTTTATTTATTTTATTTTAAATACATATTTCTCAAAAAGCAACACAATAAACGTTGATGTCACTCCTGCCAAAAACTAGATAGCGAGACGCGCTCAGGTGCAACGGCGATGCTCCGCCTTCGGCGACGCGCCGCTTCCCCGCTCGTCGCGCTATTCCGTACTTTCGGCACTTGTGACATAAATAACTATTATTCTAATAACGTAGTGTCGGTAGTGTTAAATGCTGATGCTTTGACAATACCTACGATTTATCACAATAAGATAGATTCTCATGCAGCTAAACTATTAATTTTATATGTTGTATGATAAAGTCATGTGCCTGGCCACATCAGATTTTTTATTTATAGCCAGCTAAAACTTGTCATCTGTGATGACCATAACTAGTATACATAACCCAGTATACACAGAAATAAAGACAGTAACATTATTCTTGCATTTATTAGTGAATATTGTTTTTACTAAAAGCATAAAACTACAGCAAAATGGAAATGCTATAAAAAGTAAATTTTACACAGGATTACACAGAATTACTATGCACCAAAAATGCTTTAAAAGATTGTTTATTTACCTTTATTAGGTATTTTACTTACAGGTGGATAGATTTTCATAATCCTATTGCGTTCTTTTATACATTACTGAACCTAACTACTTGACACCCGCGAACTATAGAAATATTGCTGCAATTTAACAGACTATTTCGTTAATTATATAAAATATGTCTGAAATTTTACCGGATAGGTGCGGTCATTTTACGACCTTTGAAACAGTAAATGTAGTACCGAACAATACATGAGTGACAAATGACAAATTGAAACGCAACGGTCATCTCCACAAACCGGCAGAAAATAGCGATTCGTTGAGAGTGGACCGTGATTGTGCATTTTGGGCAAAGCACTGCTAGCTTCCGGCTAATCCGGACGACAATCGGTAATGAAATAATAACCGTAGCGAACAGCCGTTCTGCACGGAACTATTTCCAATATGCGCGAAGTGCAACGGTGGTTGGAAAATTAAATTCCGCTTGCGCGTGAACTGGAAAAAGAATGCTCGGTAGCGCTATTTGAAAAATATGTATCGTGATTGTTCTATACATCATATTCACCCCTACATTGGACCACACAGGGACCATACCCAGGAAGCCAAGGCAACGGAAGGAGAACTACGCAGGTCCACCGCACCATTCGTCATAGTTGAACAGGAACACGAACTCGGATAAATATTTTATTAGTTCTCGGCTAGATGAATTAGAGGACGCCACCGTGGTCCAAATGAAGTCTCCCACTTCTTCCGCCACTTCGCCCAGGGACTCAACGAAATGAACCGACATAAATCTTCACGTCCGTCCTGCAAGGCGCCCGTGGAAGTTGCATTTACAAATGAATAAATCATTTATTAATTAAGATCATGATTCACCGTCAGGTTGTTGCAGCTTTACTGCTAACCACTGCACTATAGAAGTGATTACGATACTCAAAGACCCCCCAAGAATGGGCGATACCTATGTTTTGCAAGAAACCCTTTCTTGTCAGAGGGGGAGGTCTACCCTAAATTAAACGCCGAATTAAATGTTTCGTGAAGTTCATAACTTATTAGAAATGGCATGCTGCCAGTATTAATAATTGTCGTAGGCGGGGAACGCTCGATTTAATCTCCGTGCACTATATGACAAACATGACAATTAGATTCCATGCTTAATTATATTGTCACAGTGCATTAGTGAACTGTCTCTCCACTGGCCATCTTGCCAAATTGATATTATTAGACGTTAATTTATTGTATTATCCAAAATATTGAACAACCAACATTAGCTTGCCTGAATTTTGTGTTTTACATGTGAGGACGAACTTTATTGAGCTGTAATTTTGGTCGCGAATTTTCCGTTTCAGTGTGGACCCATAACGCCTTTCCTTTCTTTTCCCCTTCCCTCACTTCCCATAATGGATTTAATGCAAAGTAGCGAAAGGAAATGTGCAAAGTACAGATAGGTAAGTCGTTTTGTTTTAGAAGGGCACAGTTGTTATCTGACCGCCATGTCTCATTAGTTTTAAAAGTCGGTTTTTAAACACACAATACAACAGGAGTCACACAAGTTTCCATTTAATTCAAATAACAAACCTTTTCATCTCCAACCACAGTATAGCAAAATGTACAAATTTATAGAATTAGATATATTCTCTATCTCGGATATTGCATGCCAAAAACTGCATGTTTTGGGATCCTTTGGAGGTTAGAATAACGTCATCCTGGAAAGTCTAAGTGGCACCCTATATTATTTGTGTGATATTTTCAATCAAGATGATATTCGGAACACACACCAACACTTTTCTTTCTAAAAAATTGTCAAATAACCACCAACTAAATTACTTTTTTTCATAATAATTGGAGGATGCCATCTTATGTCAGAATGTCATCAGATGTTCATACAAAAATAATACGAGTGTTATTTAAAATTTAAAAGCTGGAGTCATCCTAAAATCAGGACTACTGATATAATATAGATTAATGCGAAAAGATTGGGTCCATGTCTTCAGGGTCCACATTCGAAACATCAAAATTTTCTTATGTCAAAGTTTTGTGCTTGTTTTGTGCTCTTTTCGTTTCGGAGTTATAAGCAATTTTCCGAAGGGGGGCTGTGTACATGCCAGCCGCCTACTTTCGATTTTTTCTAATCCCAAAGCTTTGTGCTAATTTTGTGCTGTTTTGTGCTGCAAACTAGAAGTTTTGTGCTGCATTCGTTTCAGAGCTATAAGAATTTTTCTAAGGGGGGGGGGGGGGGGCTGTGGACATGCCAGCCACATGCCACTTTCGAATTTCGATTTTTTCTAATGTCAAAGTTTTGTGCTAGGTTTGTGCCGTTTTGTGCCGCAAACTAGAAGTTTTGTGCTTCTGTCGTATCCCAGTTATAAGCATTTTTCTGACGGGGGGCAGTGGACATGCCTAATTCAAAATAAAATCAAACTTTTTTTGATGCTAAAGTATTGTGCTAGTTTTGTGCTGTTTTGTGCCGCAAACCAGAACTTTTGTGCTCTTTTCATTTTTGAGTTATAAGCATTTTTCTAGTTGGGAGCTATCCATCTCCCTCTTTCGTCCGGGGCCCGGTTACTCGCAGGAGTCGCAGGCAGCGCGCATGCTGAGAATTCATACGTACGAGTTGAATGGCGCTGTTTGTGGCTATACAACTTAAAAACTATTTAACAATATTTAATCGGAATTCCATGTGTCCATTATTCAAGTACAAAGAACAAAGAATGAAACCCTGATAAAAAATTATTGAATGGATAGCTCCCAAGTAGAAGAATGCTTATAAATTAAAAAAACGAAAAGGGCACAAAACTTCTGGTTTGCGGAACAAAACAGCACAATACTAGCAGAATACTTTAGCATCGAAAAAAGTTTGATTTTATTTCGAATTTGGTAGTTAGATCAGGCATGTCCACAAAAAAATACTTATAACGCGGAAAAACATGATTTTTATTATCTCCGCATGAGTAAACATTATAGTTCCTTCGTTCATGCGCGAATACGTAAAGGAATTTACGATTAAGTAAGTAAATTGCTAAATTCCACCTAGTTCTGCTGGTGACATAAAGAGTAAATGCAATAAAAGAAACGGTAGAAAATTTTCATTCGGATTCACAATCGCAAAGGTATAAAATATATCGGCGGAATTGAATGCCGACATACCGTAGGGGCCAAAGTCGCGTCCCACATTCGGAACGCAAGCTTCCATTCCCAGCGTCTTCTATATTTATTGGTGTGTCGGTATTTAAGTCCCCAGATGTGATGTATTCGCGTAGGCGGCATCTGTTTCCCTTAAACCGTAGGGCCGTAAAAATTCACGCACATGTTTCCGATATGCAACAGGATCTTAGGTGGCGCTCGCAGACGCGGGCGAAAGCCGGGAAATTCGCGCTGGATGCAGCGTCGTATTTCACGGCGGCGGCGACGTTTTTAATAAAAACGCAAAGCCGACACGAACTCGGAGGTGCTTTTCAATTTCCTCGCCTCGCGACGGGTAATTAATTGCTTAATTTCGCACGGAGACCCTAAAAGATGAAGACCGGTGTGTAGAAATAAAGTGCGCTTTGGATTGTGTCTGCGGAAAATTTGCATTAGTTTCCACTGTGCAGATTTCCAGTGACTAGACGGATTCTACATTAAATTAGAAACATTTTTCTCAACTTAAATTGAAATTGCTTCAGATGGTACCTATGTTCATAAATGAGGTTTTCAGAGCTCGAGTGGTTTGAAGATGAATTTGTTGTTTTAGAATTCCTACATTTTCAAAAATGTAAAAAACAATTTTATTATTGATTAATAAATGAGCTTTTTAGAGCTCGAGTGGTTTGAAGATGAATTTGCTGTTTTAGAATGCCGCCATCTTCAAAAGTGTAACAAATCTATTTTATTATTGATAATAAATGAGGTTTTGAGAGCTCGAGTGGTTTGAAGATGAATTTGTTGATTTAGAATGCCTACATCTTCAAAATTGTAAAAAATCAATTTTATTATTGATCATTGTCTAGAAAAAAAATTGTAAAAAATTGCGACGGAAAACAAATGAACAGACCTTCATGGAACAAGATTTTTAAGTCGTTAATGATTATAATAAAATTAGCTTTATAAAATTATAAAAGTTACAATAAAACAGACAAAACTATTTATTTCTATTTTAGTAAATGTTCACAAACATTGTGGTTTTCCTCTAATCATGCTTTATAGTTTTTAACACAAATTTGTAGGTGGCTATTCTGATAAAAGTAAAACCATTGAAAGTAGGTCACAATTTTCCATACAATTCAAACATGCATTCGAAAAATTCGACTACTAATCTTATAATTCGAACACCCTGAATAACTTTTCAAAAAACTCTGCCTATGAATCAATAATATGTTACTTTCACAACAGATAATGTATAAATTATTGAAAGTAATGGTTACTTTGAAAAGCTAGATGTTAGGTATGTAAGATGATTGACTTAAAATTTGAGAAAGTTTTAAAAATTGCTATGAAATACAGTGTTTTATTTGAAATACGAAATTTGATACAACTTCCGGTGTAACCGGAAGTATCCGAAAACTGAACATGTTTAGTTAAAACGATCATATCCAACAACATAAACCCACAAATTTTCTGTCATTTCTCATGTCATTTTGTTCTCCATATACTTCTAACGGCACATCATCGCGAGAGACACGGTATAAAGATGTGTTTGACAGATCTTAAAGATGAATATAAGTAGACCAATTGGCCACTAAGTGTTTCACTAACATTGACTGGTTGCCATGGAAACCAAAACAAAAAGTACAACAAAAAGTCACAGTATAAAATAAAAAACTGCATTTTCGGAAAATTAAAACAAACACCGCCAAAATATCGAGAAAACTTTCTACATGATGATCTTAGTAGATTGCATCATCTCTAGCTTATAAATTTTTAATAAATATCTGCAATACAATGCGACATTACCAAACGTTCATCTTTTGAAGCTGTTAGTAGCATCGTGTAACGCTGGCTTTAGCCACAAAACAGACGGTAAAAATGTCAAGAAGTCGCAAATGTTCAGCATTCAGTTTGCCAAAAATAAAAAAAAGGTCAAATATAAATCATCATATCAAAATGACAAAAATTGCTAAAAAAAGAAAATAAAAAACTACTAATTACTCATGTGACCTGATAGAATTCTTGAAGTATGCTCAAATAAAAGCTTGAAATCTATGGAATACAAAAACAAATGTATTCATCTGAACTGCAGCTATGTTTACTTTTTTGTGAAGGAAACACCCTAATTTATTAATGATGTGGGTTACTGCCATCAATAGATATCTCAATAACTTTAATATGGTAATGGTTCCAAATTTCAAATTGTATACAATAATTTGATATAGTTGGTAGTTATTATTTATCCAGCAGTACTTTCTTCATTATAAAAGAAATATGGGTTTATGTCTCTCATTTACAATACTCAACTTCGTAAAATGAAATACTGATAGTCAGTCTAGCGGGCTACATTTGACAGTCTCATGGGCGATGGTAACTCAAAAATGGATTATTTATTGCTTGTTTAGCCGTTTATATTTGCTAATCGTGACACACTGAAATTTCAGTCGATATTTTCTCGATTGTCGACTGGGCGCGTCGGCAAAACATCACGGTAGAACTCTCGTGTTTGCTCTGGAGGGGTTATTTTTAAAACATTAATCCCGTAGCGGCCGAGGACACATTTCATAAACGTTTAATCACATCTACGTGCCGGAGTGGTGCCCGGTCCGGTTCCCGAAAACAAACACGAATAGATTAATTTTCGCCGAAACGACACGAGTGCCGACTGCCGACGAAAATAACTACCAGAAGTTCAACGGGAAAAAGGAAAGACATTGAATGGGCGAACGCGAGAAAAATATAGTCGCTTTGGACTTCAGTTGTTGAATAGTTTGGTGCCTAGCGTAATGTTTCCGGAGAAGTTAGCCAGCGCAGTCCGTTTTTGCCTTAATTGAAACTGTCACTCAACTGTGTAAAGCGTAACTTTTTTACATCGGCCTCGCTTTTTCCTTCCAAAAGATTGGAAATAAGGGCGTAATAACCGACTTATTGTTCAATATTGCTATGAGTACATAGTTATTTATTAACTTGTTTTATTTTTTGTTTTATGCCATAATTTTATTCTTTTTCTGTAATTATTTATAAAGTATATGTATATAGGATGTTATTTTATTCGTGTTTGTCTAGTGCTAGTTTTTAATGAATAGGTAATGCTAAAAGCAGAAACACTCATATTAAATCAGATGTAGATCCATTTTGCAGTGTTAGATAAACAAAACAATGAAGGCCTCTTTGCTGCAAAATAATTATATTATATACTTCAGACTAGTTTCGCCATTACTGGCATCATCAGTGAAATAGTCGAATTATTCGAGCACAACCAACATAATCAGTGTAGAAACATTCAAACGGTCATTCGGCCGACACACATGTACGAGCAGTGAGAACAATCGTCACTCAAAGGCAGTGGCAATATGTATTAATAAACAGGTCTCATCAGTAATAATTGAAATAATTTAAACACAACCAGCATGTGTAAAAAGCTTTGCGGTTGGATGGTCGAGCGAAAATCAAATAGTATGAGGCTGGTGGCAAGGAAACGTTTATAACCTCTCATGCAAGATGTGGTAGGAAGTTAGGTAATGTTATGGAAAGAACAGGTGCATTTGGACGCATTTCTACACTGATTGTGTTGGTTGTGCTCGAATAATTCGACTATTTCACTGATGATGCCAGTAATGGCGAAACTAGTCTGAAGTAACAATTAATTGAAATAGTGCGACAACGAAATAGTTCATTGTATTAAATTTACAGTCTCTAAATTTTACCATTAGAATTTTTCTTTGATTATTCACCAGTAATTGTCGCAAAATCTTGTAGTGATTCCGGGTGTTAATATCAAAAAAATGTCGATGTATAGTAGCTTCATGCTTTGACAAAATTTATTATTAATTATCAAATCATAAAAACAATATGAAACAACCTTACCCAAAAATATAACTAAAAAAATGAAAAAATTAGTGAACAGTTTGGCGGGTATTTTATTGAAATAAACGATGTTTCATCTATCGATGTTTTCATAATATCAATAATAGGTATCTATGGTAACATTGATTGTGAACATCGATTTGTATCGATCTAAAAGGACAAAAAGTGCAACATGCTGTCAACAAGAACAGTGATGATGGTAATTAAAAACAACTATTATGTCTACTCAACGAAACAAAAATGAAGAAAGCTTATGATACCTACTTTCCTAGGTACTACATTACTAGAAATCACAAGCACGGCCTTTAATATTTATTTGGTTAATTAATGTGTAGTTCAGACGCAATGAATTTGAATTAATATAAAAGTATTTTTCTTTTCAATATTACGTACCTTTTTACGTAGTACGACAAAGTATTGTAATCGTGCTGAAATTTGTTTTTGAGATTTTAGTGGAAATATCTCTTTTGGGCCCCCGGAACCCTTTTGACCAAGGTACGAAGAAATGTTTCGAAATAAAATTTTGAAAATAAGCCGCCATTTCTGTAATTTCGTCAAAATCGCAAAATCATAAATTAAAGTAGACGAAATTTTGAATAATTTGTCTATGACATTTTTTGGTAAAATTAATAGTTTAGCTGCATGAGCAAATTCTATTTCATCGAGATCACTCGTACTTCATTAAAACTACTTAGCCAAGATGTGACAGATATTTTGATTCAATTGACAGTATTGTCAGCACATCAGCGTTTGATACCGCAATATAGTATGATAAAGTCATGTGCCTGGCCACATCAGATTTTTTTTCTATATGTTGTTTAGATGTAAGAATTACATTAAAATTTAAAGTCACGTCAACCTATCTCAAAAAATATTTTAAATAACCAAAAAAGATTAGTGTGAATTCAAGCTTATTAGAAAACAAAGTTATTTTTCACACTTCCATGATACTAAGTCACACTAACCTCAGAACATCTAAAAAAGCATTTTTGTGATTTGAAATTTGAATATAACTTTTAGTTCCAAACACTTTTCCAAATAACATTCACTAATATTATAAATAATATACTCTACGCTACTCTACTGTACCCTGCTCCTATTCTCTGCCCTGTATACCTACTGCACATAAATTGTTAAATTTGATGGTTGCAGTTTCAGGTTGATGATCTACCAACATTTATTAAGAATAATATTTGCTGAGAAAACAATAATAAAAACCTTTCCAATATATTGCAAACTTAGTTTTGATGATAAAAAAAACAACAAAAAACTGAAAGTCAATACCAAATTGCAATTATTTATGATGATAACTGCTCTATTTAGCCGTAGAGTTTGTAATTAAATCATATCTTAAACAAAACTCTTTAATGGATTTTTGGTAAACAATTCTCGCCATTTTCTCGGATTCTGTGTCAAAATGTCAATGCTAATTTTCTTCCAAATTGAAACTTTTTCTATTGACTTGTTTTATTGAAACTTATTTTATTGTTGCACTAATTTAAAATTCACAATAAACTAGGTAGATACTAAATACAAAAAAAAACATGCTAAAAATCCTCCAAATTTGAGCTGATCCTTATTACACTGATATTTTGACTTGGAATGATAGTGACTGTTGAGTAAGTTCTTGACTCTGTTAATAAGCTTATTTTGGTAAACATCGAATTTGAATCAGCCGACACAATCCTTAGAGGCAGCAAGTTGCACTAAACTTCTGTGCCAAGGGTACTTCAACTAATTAAGTAGTATATTATTAGTTATATCAATTAATAACGCTTGTCTGCTAATCCGTCTGCATATATTCTACTTGTATGTACCTACGGGGAACTGCAGAGGGTGCATCTTCACATAAACCAGTCTAGATTGCAGTGTACGAAATACAGAGGATCCGTAATTCGCCCAGGCTGGATTCGATTCATGAATAGAAATAAAAGCGAATGGCCCGTTTGGATGCCATAGTTATTCTTGGTGTCTCGGCCGTCTTTCTTCGGCCGTAGACGTTTCTCGCTCGCCCCGCCCGCCCCCATGCGCGATCTGGATCCATTGTTTTTTGTTCGAGGACGCGCCAGCAGACGCTCCGGAGGAGCACTCTTAACTTTGCGGATCACTTGAATGGATCCAATCTATTTCACTGCTACCATAAAATAAAATTATGGACCTCCTTAATATATTAGATGGGATTACTTCCGGAGATTTTATAGTTTATGTGCGACGATATTGTATCCCCTGGGAAAACGTGTCTTCTGAATGCTATCCTCTTTCTTTTTTGCTTTCCATCCATCAACTGGATTCAAATTAATTAACTGCAGACACGAGGATCTGCAAAAGTTTCATAAAACGGTCATCACGTAGTTGATATATACAAGGTGTTCCAAAATCGACGCGAATGAACTCATAGTACTGAAGAATGTTATGGATAATTTTGCTCATAATTAATATTATTTCAAATTCAGTAAATCTGCATTAATGAAGTTCTCCATTTTTTAGTTTACCGTACTTTAATTGTAGGTGTAAAATAAAACAAATTTGTTTTATTGTAAACTAGATGTTCCGTAATATATTATACTCGAGCGCTTTCGGCTTGTTTAGCCATCTTCAGGAGTGTAAACGTCAAAAATGATAAATTAGCACATATGAGTATGGATCCGGTCGGGACATAACATTGAATATTTCCCACAAACGAGTTCACGTGTCACCATAACCGTACGCTAGGCTGGTGCCACAGGCTTGGATCCTGAAAATTTGACATAAGATTCGCAAAAGCAGGTTTAAAGGTTTTGTTTCTCTTGTCCAACAACGTTTAGATGAAATTTGATAACTTTATTTGGTCTCCCCATTCACAATGGGCGGTATTATTTATGCCATGTAAGAGGTGAACATACTTTGTGTTTGTTACTGAATAAACAACAGCTCACAAGTCGAGTTTTCATTGCAGATAGTTAGCGACAAACCGTGGTTGGATGTGTTTGTATTTTAACGTCTACCGCTGAGGAATAATCTAGCAAACCATTTAATAAAACTGTTAAGTAAACTTCATTAGGTAGAACTAAATCTATTAAGGCGGTACGGGCAATAAGTGGATATAAGTCTTAATTTACTAGCCTGAGCGTATTACGCGGGGACATTGTGTAGAAGCACACTACAGCAGCGCACGCGGAAAATGCAATTTTCCCCGAGATGGTCCGCCGATCTGGCGCAAGATTACAAGCCGTTATTAACGAAAGTGCGCTTCGCCCACCCGGTTCCCATTATAAACATTGTTATCTTTAATTTTTACTTTTATTACGATGCCATCTAGGCACGAATACACAAGTAAAACATCTAAGTACAAGAATTACCAACTCTCCAACTAACGTGTGTTCTTATGTATTTTTTTTTGTCAAATACGTACTGATTTTTAATTTAAAAAAATTTGAAATATTATCGGAATAAATGTCAAACTGTCTAATACTTTGTAAACAATCCTTACCAAACCTTCACAAATCCATGCCGAATGAAGCAAATATTTATGCATACCTGAAACAGAAAAAAATTAGTATTAGTCAAATTTATATATCACCTGTTTAATTTTTTTAAGCAATCGAAAATTGCGTAGTGTCATACAGAAATTGCGTTAAATACTGTCAGTGTTCGAAATTGTTCCTCATGTCCATCATATGTCCACAAGAAAACAAAACTGACTGAAAACATAACCTTTGCAGTTTTCGGTACGTAAAGGAGCAAAATTGCACAAGTTTACGTTGTTTTAATACGCCTAGTAATGCTTTTTAATAGTATAGTAGTAGTTTAGTGTTTGTGTAATTTTTAAATCTCTATATACGTAAGTCTAACTGTGAATCCATGCAGTGAACACTGTTGTCTTGCTACCGTTGCCACGTTGTATTGTATTCCCACCGTTATTTGACAAATTCCCACTTTTCGCCTGATATTCCACCCAAACGGTTTTGTTTTCAATTTTGTTCTATAAATATTATATAATAATGATTTATTATGCTAAAAATGCTATAGTAACATGAATTTGTCGGTGCGGGAGCCTTTAACCGCCGTGTCGATACAGCGGCGTTAAATAAAATGCTCTAACAATGGACAAATCAATAAATAATAGCACAATAATTGTCTATTATAAAGATTTATTTATAATATAATATCTATAGCTCTACGTATAATAACTAACAATACCGGTAATAATAATACACAGTCTCGTCTCAATCCATATTACCAACCATTGCTATACATTTGATATTAGGAGCGTGCAAAAATTAAAAAAAAATTCTCTGTCACACAAAAATCCCGTTTTTCATATTTGATTAAAAATTTACTTCCAACATTGTTGCCACCCGGAAAACCTATGTTTATGTTTGGTGTACCGTGGTTGCCACTTGCCACCATTAGAGGACTGTTTCGAATTTATTGCAATCACGCATGCTCGCAAGTAATCTAATTTCTCAACAAATTATGTAGTGTCACACACAAACAAATAATAAAAATGAACTAACTTCTTGTTTAATATATTAAACAGTTGCTCGTTTACCTTCTTGTGCGGTTAATAGCGTAGTGTAAAACGGCTAAATAAGAAATATGAAGCGTTTTTGTTATCTAAAAAGTATGATTAAAATTTCTGACTACTTTTTCTTTTATTAAGTTAATACGTACTGTGTTAATACTGTGTGGAATGCAAATTTATTGTAAAAGACAAAGAAAATAGGTTTTTTCCAAAATGAAGAAAAGACCGCTCAGGTATCGTGTTTTGTGGTGCACCAGTTATGTTACGATCGACAACTCAATGTTAAAAACTAGAAGTAACACATCTGGTCCATCACATTGTATCATACCTGATCGGCATATTTTTTTGTGCTGGAACAGAATAAATAAAAAAATTAAAATAAATTAAAACAGTCGTGGCAACATTTCTACCAACCTTAGCGTAAAAAACAGCTTTTAAAATTTCGGATGACTCTTTAATGAATCAAAAAATATACTGTTTCATTATTACTTAAAGTAACAGTATGTATATGGGAATTCAGTCATGACAGTTGTACAAAATGCAACTTTTATGCAATTATAAATGAGTGGTATTGCGTATTTTTAGAATTTACTCTGCTAGGTACCTGAACAGGTACCTCTGTTTCGGTTAGGTTCAAAACCGGACGGTTGGCAACTCTACTTTTTTGAATACGCAGTTTTCTTCCGTTTCAAGTGTGGGTATTTTTATTACCATTTTAATGCTTTGTCGACTCCATCATGAGACTTCCATGCCTGATTCTACGAAGCAAGACTGTACAAGTTCCAAAGCTATTGACAATTCGAATATATAATTCCAATATTGAAAAAATTCTAATCGCTTCCAGTAATTATTTTAACAAGAACTTCTTTCTACATTCAGATACGTATTATAGTCATATAGCGTGTTGTATGTACTACGGCCTATGGTATAAGTACAGAGATAATAGAATAAGCTAAGCGTAAATAAAAATAAGTTAGCGATAAATCAGCATGAGTTCCGTACCGTATACAGAACTGGGTTAATTGCATTATTAATACAGTAGCAAGCGGGAATTGAGGGTGGTACGTTGAGGAAGTAGGCGCAATGCAAAAGCAGAACGAACGAAGTGAACCGGGCGAAACGCAAACCAGAAACGGACCGACTGCCGAGTCAGCTCTGTTCCGACTCCGTGTGTAATCTCCGCACACAAGGTAATTATAAAACTGGCATAAATATTCAAATTGCAGCAAAGGATACCGCAGAGCTGTCCGCTTCAAAGGAAATTAAGTTATCTAAGTGGTTGGCATGACTGCAGTTCACATGGCTGCCGCATTTAGAATTATTACTTCCCGAGTTGGACCGCGTAACCCACTTCACGGACCCATTGCCTACCGTTAACTCTTACAGGATCACAACGACCCTACTAAAGTAGAAAATATCACTTACGCGTTGTTAGTGTAAGGTAAAGCGCTTTTGCGTTAAACTTCTCAAACCAGAGTTGCATTATTATAAGCAAATTGTTTCTGATCGGGATAGAAGGCATGGTAGGTACATGGTGCTTCAGAGGATATTTTGGAAGTAGAACTTACGACTGCCAGTTTTATATTTCATCTGACATCCTCTATCTCAACCCTTCTCAAACTTTCTTCAGCTGCAACCCTTTTAGTAGACACAAGAAATATCAAACATTGGGCTTTTGTCTATAGAAGAGGGTGGCCTGATAATATAAACAGCATTCAGGTCCTTATTTTCAAAAACAATAGTTTTAGTTTGCTTCACTACAATAAATTTACAGAATTAACTTAATCGAAAAATAAAATACCTAAACTGTCAAATGTGACTATCCTGGCCAACAACGTAGAAAATCAAGCAATTGAAATCTCTTTCTGGGGTGCGTTTATTCGCAGAATCTGAATCTTAAAACAGAAATATTGAACTGAATGTGGTTTCAGTATCACTTGCAATTTATTAATAAAAAAACTTAAAATTAGTAATACAAAACAATGATGCATTTATTTCCCTAAAACATGCACAATTCAAAATGTTTGCTATCAGATGCCGATTCTACGCGAAAAGGCGTAGCAGAACAGTAAACATTTGTTCGATTTGAACTGTTTCTTAATTTTGAACGCCTAGATTTGCTGCGGTTTTTAAATGAATAAAAAAGTTAACTGTTCTATTCAATGTTACATTTATGACCTCTGCTTTGAGACTTTTGAGTGCCGTCAATTTTATATATAAATAATATAAATTAAATTACTTGTTAATTTATTTCTAAATCTGTGTTCCAAGTATAACTAAATGATAATTGTGTTTTAGACAAATCAAGCTAAACACAATAAAAAATACTCTCAACACAACAAAAAAAAACAGCATACAAAATCAAATGTTGATGTATTTTTCGATTATACGGGTGATTCAAAACTTAAGGCGAAAATGGAAATTCTATTTTATTCTTCATCATCAAATTCTGAATAAAAAGTTGACAATAACTTTTTCTTGTGACGAAGTTTTGAGACTGTGACTAACTTAACCCACTTTCTATTTTTGTATACTAATTTAGCAGCGGTTACAAACCTTTAAGAATAAATATCTTAAAAACAAAAGCCAACACGAAAAAAAGAACAATTTTTATTCCCAACTTAATATTAGATGCTGAATCTACCATTTCATTTTTAACCTCGAGTTAGTTTTTAAGGAAAGCCTTACCTTTTGCTGCACAAATATTCATTTATATTACCGTTTATATTATTCTATCTGTTTCCCCAGAGAAGAATAACTTGCAGTGTAATTTTCATACTGACAACTTAGCACATTGTTTTCAGGTATACCCAATATTCCTTCATTTTTAGCACACATAACGTGTGTTCGAGAGCCTAATATCTACAATAAGTAGTTAAATTGTTGAAACTGAATTCCATTCTAACACTCACTTAAATTTGGAAGGCGGAAGAATAATAATTAATCGGAATGTCTACAGATATCTTTTTATTATTATTATTACTTAATATAAAACTGAAATAGACTGAAGACCATGAAAAGAACTTCTTCCAGAGAAATTTATGCGATATAGAACTCTGGCTTTTTTCTATAAAATTAAATATGTGGAAAGCAGTGGCTATGAATTAAGGGTTTAAATTTTAAATAACAACACGACTATCAATAAAAGCGCAACTCATTTCATGCAAAAAAGGGCAAATTCAATCCAAAAAAAATATTATTGTAACCTCTTTAACCTGTTGAGCTACGTGATTCGAACACCTGTATTTATAATCGAAGACATACCGCAATCTGTATGTATACAAATTTCCATATAATGGAGACATTGCAACACTTGTTACGGCCAAACGCTAACAAAGCAGCGCGCGCGTCACGATTGGAATATCCATTACAGCGCTAACCCGGCCATGGGTAACTTTGATTTTTTTACGACGTTCGAGGGGAGGTAACTTGTTTCACTTCAGGTCCATTTACTGCCTAAGCGGACATATAATTTCTCATTAGGGTGGCCGCGGTGCATAATTTTTCAATTCCAAAGAAACGCGAGCGTACCCGCGTGGCCGCAATTTGTACTTCGTGGCGCGTTTCCGGGGTTTTATAGTGCGTCTGACGGTGCGCTCTCGTGAATTGCACGCGCGATTTCAACTTTTATTTATCTTGCATGTTACGTGGGGTGGCAGTGAAGGTAGATGCACCGGTACGGTCGGTTTTATTAAAATAACATGGATGGCGGAGGCGCTGGATGGGGGGAAATAAGCTTGGGGAAAGAATGTAGTTTCAATTTGAGGTTACCCAAGTGGAAACCATATTAGAGACCGAAGGGGGTTGGGGCGTCCTAAAGGTTGCGATCGCTGTTGGGGTGCGTCTTGAAAATTTTAAATCTTCAACTATACAATATGCACTTTTTTCAATTAAATTTATATGTAAGTGATAATTGTTCAAAATCATTTGGACCCAATTAAACTGAATCTTAGCATAACATACACTAATATACAATAAATAACTAATATAAACTTCTGCGGTATATTGTGGGAATGGGCTATCATATGACAGACCATTCTATAAAATAATCCTTCTATAAAAACCAGCTTCACAGCTACTTTCCTGAGCAAAAAGTTAGTCTCAACCAACACTTGTACTCTTCAAATATCGGACAAAAGGTATTGCTTCTTCATATAAGCTTGTGGATTCTGTAAAACCGTCAAATCTAATGTGCCATATACAGGGCAATACAGAAAATTTATATTTTAGCATTTTAGTTTAACTGTTACTGAAATTATATGCTATTTGGAAAAGTTTTTTGGATGTAATAATAATGCGATCTTTAATATTTTAAGTGGCACTCTGCATATTTTTTATATTTTCAATCAGGATACCGTTATTAATACAAAAACATATCGATAGTAAATATTTATCACCAAGACATAAAAAATACGTGTTTGTTGATTAATCTAGGTGTCTATGTATTGGTAGGTAAAACATGTAGGTACTCGAAACTTGGAATACAATTGAAATACAACACTAAATAAATCTGTATGATTTGAAAAGATCCATTGACAAAGGTGAAGGATATATGTAAAACGGAGAAAATAAAAGCGTCGATATCCTTTGTAGTAAAAATATATTACTGGGTACCGGTTTCGGCAGTAATTACCTTGCCATTATCAGTCTAAATCTACAAAATACACAAAACATCCAAGCACTTACAAAATGAAAATAGGGAAAAAAACTTACGGTCTATAAGCCAATTCGTACAAACTATACAATCAAAAAACACAGCGCACTCACTATACATTCCAAGTAAAATTTCTGTCGATATATCCAAATAAATGTCACACTGCAAAGCTATGAAAGGCAACTGAGCGGGCGCGTACAACGATGGACGAAGAATAACATGAAAATTCATTCATCAACGTAACGTTGGCTTTCTTTTTATATTTTTCTATTTCGTATTGTTCCAAAAGGTCCATCTTAAATCTTCTTTTACACAAGATAGAGACTGGATATAAAATTAATTACGACATCAAATTAATTCATAGATGCTAAGGCTTTACGATGGATCTTTGGAATAATACGAAATACAAAAATATAAAACGAAATCCAACGTTACGTTGATGAATGATCAGACCAATTTTCCCTTCAGACCACTCTTCTCCTATTTAACTTTCTGACCGACCTGTTCCTATACATTTTAAAAATAGTTTATACTCGGTTTGTGACCTTTCATGTTTTTGTACGTCCATACTTGTCTCGCCCGCTCAGTTGCCTTTCATAGCTTGCACATGTGACATTTATTTGGATATATCGACGGAAACTTTAATTGTAATATATTGTGAGTTCCCTGTGTTTTTTGATTGGTTAGTTTGTACGAGTTGACTTATTGACCGTAAGATTATTTTTCCCTATTTTCATTTTCTAAGTACTTGATGTGTTGTGTATTTTGTAGATTTGGGCTGATGATAGCCAGTTAATTACTGCCGATACCGATGCCCATTAATATATTTTTACTACAAAAGATATCGATGCTTTTATTTTTTCCGTTTTACTAAATAAATCGATTTTGGTCGATTTGAAAACATTTTTCCGAATACAACACTTGATATTGTGCTAAAGCTTATGGCATGGAAACGTCGTTTAAAGCAAAACATGGAGTAAGGTTGAAGTCACTAGTTAATTATGAATAATTTCAAGATCCGAATTTGACAATTCTCATTGGTTGCAAGCGTCGCCATTGTGGGTAAATTGAAATTTAGTAATTTTGACAATAAAGGCACTTAACTCTAATGCAAATTCATAGGTTCTGAACCAGCCCGTATAAGGCGCACAAATTAGTTCCACAGCATCCACCAACACGATTGTAATAAATAAATTTTTCGGACATAATAATAAAGAAATTTACAATAAAACCAGATGTATAATTTCTGACATACGTTGTGCATGCAACAACACGTATTTCGTATTATTTTTTGTTCTTATTTATATTCTATTTACAACTCTACCTATAATATTACGTTGATTACATTCATTTTTAATGAGTTAGCATTATCTACATTGTTTTACTACGATATATGACTTTAGTGCTGCTAAATTGCGTGCACGAGTTCTTACAAAACTAAACAATAAATATACAAAGTAAATATTCCAGAAATTGCGCTGAAACTATCATTAAATATTAGAACTTCAAGCCAGAGCACTAAGTAACCCGTATTTGAAGTCACTGCACTAAAATTTGGCTCCTTAACATCATAATTTAATGTTTAAACTCAGTATTCTAAACACTGTGTAGAGCTAGGCCCTCTGGAACTTGTACGTTTAAAAGCTTCTGTTGACCGTGGTAGTTTTTGATATATCGCTCAGTAAGTGAATTACACTTAAGCCCTAATGTTCAAAGTTTATCCGAAATCACCCTAGCCGTCCGATAGGGGTGTTTAAACGTTAAATTTATTAACCAACAATACCCCTCGTGAGTTTCAAAGACGGGTTCCTTACAGCCGTTTACCGGTTGTTGCCTTACAGTAAACAGCCTCTGAATACTTAAACTCATTAATTAGGAAGTTTCCGTCGAAAAAAGTGCAAATACCGGCGTACCGGAAATGGACCGCCTATAGCCAAGTGAATAATTAATAAAGGTGTTTCGAAGTTTCCACGCCGCTCTTAACCCTCTCTCTACTGAGTGTGATAAATGGATCGGCTAAATAATTCAGAACAAAAACATACACCGAGTAATTTGAGGCATCTTTAAGACGCGATCCCTAAAATATTTTTAATGAACGATAAAAGGGGAGAACGGACCCTAGGGAAAAAAGGAGAGAACTTGCGCGATCTAATAAATTAAGGGGGTGGATAAGTTTAATTTGGCGACCAGTCGACAGATTACAACTTTGTTTTCTGAAACTTCGCCGAGTGACGTATCGTGCGATCTGAAACTCCCCCGAACAGATGATAGAACTAAAAATAGCCGTAAATCTGCCACACTGTTAAATGAGCCAAACATACATATATCCTATTTTGTACGCAGTTGGATTTCACATCAACATCTACATTTCATTTCAGGACACAACTTCTTTTCGCTTTGAATACATCAACAATAAACGTCTATAATTTACAGATTTGATTGCATGTAACACATAGCGCGCTAATATTAATGCAACATTAAAAATTATGCTCATATTTATTTTCTTATTTTTCTCTGCTTTTCTCACTGTCTCACATTCACACTACCTCCAAAGGCTTCTTTCTCTTGAGTCTTCTGACTCCTGACGAGGAGGTGGATGGCCTCAACGTTTACGTGATGGTGAAGCCTTTCCTCGTGACTGCTAATTTTTTAATTTCTTTGCAAACAAATTTCATTTTGAAATCCTTGTGGAGATCATCATTCCTAAGGTACCAAGGCGCATAGACAGAGCATCTAAATACTTTATTTTGAAAGGTCTGGACAATTTTAATGTTGTCTTTTTGGTGCAACCCCAGAGTTGAGCACAAGAGAAGCTTATTATGTTATTATTATTTCTTCCTACCAGCCAGTACAGCTCTATAACGAATTCCTAGTTGCTCTCTTTTCTTTTTGACATGGGCGCTCCAGCGGAGTCTGGCGTCTAATGTCATGCCGAGATACTTGGCTGTGTTTGCGTACGGTATTATTTGGTTATTAATAGTAACCCGGATGTGATGTATCTTTTTGTTGGTAAAGTCAACATGTACTAACTTGATTTCGTTCAGTTTGATTCTTTTTTCTTTGTCCAATTATTAGTAATAATTATTACCATAATTAATAGTTGGACGTTTGTCGATATTTGTTCTTCCGAAGAAAAAAGTGATTTTTATAAATATCTTCCTTGTTTTTTATGAGATTTTTCCAAAACAAGTAACCTTTACTAGCATACATTTCCACCACAGATTTGAACACATAGTTACCGAAGGTTATTTCCGTTTTGCACGTTATTTGGAATGCCGAACAAAAGGAGTTTAAAAAACCTAGTTGGGTTTGAATTTGGAATTCCTAAGTGAAATCCTAATCTCTTTTTACTTATTTTGACTCAAGTTTATACATACCTTCACCGAGAGTATGAAGTAAAAAATAAGGAACTACCACTAAATGATTTCTGGACTAGTGTAACAGAAGAATATCCCGAGATAACAAAACAAGCCATTCATATTTTACTTCCTTTTACAACTATATATTTATCCGAAGCAGGATTTTCCTATTATGCTGTGCAACAAATCTAAGTAGAGAAACAGGCTCAACGCTACACCGTATATGAGAATTCAGCTATCCAGTATTGTTCCTGATATCAAAAGAATTTGTAACTCAAAGTTAGAAAAACATCAAAGTCATTGAGTAGCATTTTCATTATTTCCTGCTTGTTCATTTTATTATTTACATTGGTTTTGTATTAAATACGGAACTAAACTTTTAGAATAACTATTAGTTTTGTTTTAAAATGTTTAAATTTGAGAAAAATGGTTCTTTTATTTGTTTTATATGGTAAAAAGTTTGACATAAATCTTTGTTATCATTTCTTAATATTTTTGTTTACTTTCTTATGTTATCTATTATTAACATAACCTATAAAATAACCAAGGGGTTACATTAAAATTTACGAATAGTGAAGGTTTCCGTCACATAAAAAGTTTGGGAAACGCTGCTATAGAGTATATATATTTTTTTTTCATCAGCATGAACCAAAACTTTAAAACTTTTAAGCTATGAGCGGCAACAACCCGTTATATTCCACTGAAGAATATTTTATATAAAATATAGTTATATAGTCTGATAAGCGGCTGTCCCGATTAAGCGGAATTGACTGTCTTTCTGTTTGTAAATAGCTGGAGATATTACTAAAGACATAAAAAGCAAATAAAATATCTGTTTCTATTTAATATTTGTTTCTATTAAATATTTCTTCGACTCAAATAAAGTGACAAAAAGTTTCTCTCTGTCTTCTCTGAATTGTTCTCTCTCGCAAAAAATTAGAATTATTTCTCTATTTAACCAGTACGTATGCGAAGAGTCATAGGATACTTCCTTTAAAGCCAAATGATGAGTAGAAAGTTACGAAAATCGTTTCTAAAATTCCTTCAAAAGACAACTTTCCGTTCTATTTCAATCTATTTAGGGAGGTCAAATAAACAAAATGGTAACAGTCTTCTGCCCTCCCGAAACCTTCACAGAACACATTTTCTGATTTGGATTTAGGTTTATCAGAAAAGTGGTTAAATCTCCTACAAACTGGCTATCTTTAGAGTCTTATTTTGCTATTGTTCTGGTCTTGCACTCACCATGTTATTATGCGTGAGCTAAGGTAACACCCTTAATTTTAATACACGGTGCGAACTATTAATTAAATTTAATTGTATGTAAAAATTTCTACCCTGCCAGCGCGTTGCGCCACTGACAGAGCTCCACTTGCCAAAGGGATGTAAATGAAGCTGGCTCAATTTATCCCTTTAATTTGAGCATAAAGCGTGTAGAAGTTGGAGCAGTTGCATATTGATGAAGTGCGTACTTAATGTGTACTCTTGCAAGAAGTGTCTCTATTGTCCAAGAAGTTAGAGAACAATGACTTTAACCTAGATAAAATAACTTATATACAGTTAAACATTACACTAAAATAAAATAGTTTTGAGCAATCTACAATTTTCTATTTGCATTTATCGATAATTTATAGTAGTGACATAACACAAATGCCTAAAATGACAACCTTCATGCCGGTCTTATCGCTAATTAATAACATGACGGTGCTTTAACCTTCACGATCCCGTTTTTTGTCATAGAAAAAAATAACAATTAATAATTATCGCGGATGTAAGGCTTTGTCTCGCGCGGATATCAGATACAATGGATAATAGCCTATTAGAAAACTAGCCTAGTATTAGCCGCCCACATATCTACACGTCCTTTTTTCCCAAAGGTGTATCTCTGACAAGATCTACGCCGGTTAAAAAGGCGTCTTGCATGCTGGAGCCCAGTTCTACTACGACTAATTTATGGTTATCCTTTTACATCATCTATCCACACCGCGTTGAGCTGTTACCTCATAGGACGTGTTCCCATTCCTTACGAATAGAATAAATCGTTATAAGTCTTGAAGAAATGTGAAGGAAGTGGTAAATCGGTTTAAAACAATAAATTGTTGTCTTAATCAGCCGCCTTCGGAATTAGTTGTTGTGAACAAAGTAGGTGACATCTACCTACATTGTACAGTACATATATTTCGTAACGAATTTTTATCTATTAGGGTGTACCGGCATTGTTAAGTTTCCTACCGATATCCTCAATAAATCGTAAATTCATCTCGTCGATTAAATAAGGTAATATTAGCTCCCCCTCTGCATCATCAGACGCATCTGCCGAATGGCTTCCTTAACGACATATTTAGTTCTCATGGTGGATCATTTCAGCTAAACAGAAACACCTGCGTCTGTAATAAGGACCAGATTTACGGTCGATTTTTTTTTTGGCAGTTAAACTTGTTGCCAAGTGTAATTTCTTAAGTATATGGCTTCCATTATACAATTTATGTAAGCAACAGTCATATTTTGTAGTGATTCGGATTACATAATCGATTCTTTTTGATCGGTTCTCAATAATCGATTTTGAATAATGTTTTTTTTTTAATCGGTTGTTAATTTTAATAGTCGATTTTACATACATTTACATCAGTTTTACCTTCCCATCACCAACTTTCTCGCCCTATCGAACCGAAATTATGCTCGATTATTCATAATCGATTATAAATAATAGATTATTAACAATCGATAATTAAGAAGAGATTATGACGGATCGATTATTAAGAATCGATTACTAATAATCAATTATAAAAAATTTATTATGAATAATCGAATATGAATAGTCGATTATGAATAATCGATTAATTTCGTTAACCAAATCATACGATTATGCGAATCACTCGAATACTAATAATCGATTCTTTAAATAATGCGATTATGCCCACCATTAATATCTTCCTAGTTTTATACTAAAACGATCAGCTATTTATCGATCAAGATTAACGAACAATTTGTGTCCAATATACTTAATTTCTCGACTTTTTTGCATTAGTATCAACACAATAGAAAACAGTAAACTAAGGTTTGCATATTTGATTATAACTAGTTCTCTTTTACGTAAATTTCACCAAGATAGAGTACAGTTTTAACACTAATGCCTTTTTAACAATTATATTTTTTTATAAAATGTGATATAATTTATGTGGACGAAAGAGACCAATTTAAAATCCCTTTTGTATCCAGAAATGACCACAAAATGACCAGGAATCAATAGTTTTAAAATTTATCATCTGTAAGTTAAGTCTGTTTGTCAATTTATAGTTTGATATTTTTCTCGTAATACTGCATACGGAACTAATATAAATAAAACGTAGTGCAATGGAATAGTAAACAAAAAATCGGATGTGGCCAGGCACATGACTCTATCATACTACATATAAAATTAATAGTTTAGCTGCATGAGATTCTATGCGATTGAAGATCGGTCGTGTCTGGATTAAAATAAAACTAGTTGGCCAGGATTTGACAAATATTTTGATACTGTTGACAGTATTTATTGTCAAAACATCAGCATTTAACATTACCTACTGTCCTTAGAATGCAAATATCTGTCAAATTCTGGCTAACTAGTTTTATATTAATGCGGATACGACCGATCTCAATCAAATACAATTTGCTCATGCAGCTAAAGTATCAATTTTACCAAAAAATATCATAGACATAAATTATACAAAATTTCCTCTACTTTAATTTATTATTTAACTATTTTAACGAAATTACATTAATAGCGCTCATTTGTTATCATACTGCGTATGATAAAGTGTAATTTTTGCTGACACCACGTTTTACAAGGGAACACGGGGTGACCTTTGCGTAAATAGCAAATCAAATTACTAAGTCGCTTGCAAAAACCGATTAGACACAAAAATAATCACTAAAAACCGCACTCAATTTTGTGAATTAGGTAATGATGAATCGTTTAAGTTACGATGGCATTAATTTGGATGACATTTTGTTTTCTAACTAGTGTATAATCAAATCATGAATAGACGGGGGTTTTCCATATTGATTCACGATCCTAACTCATTATTGATGACTGAGAAGCAAGACAGCATTCAAACGTTGCCTTGGTTACAGCTTAGAGCAAATTGTAAACAAATCGTAGTTTTATATATTTGAGTTTTACATGTTGTTGTCTTAAAATTATTCCATTCATTATTCTAAAATAAAGTAACTTTCTATCGATGATAATTCCCTCTAAATATCTATGCCAGAATACATTATTGATGTTGACTGATTTAGACAGTAACTGTGAATTTGACATTTATCGCTAAGTAGCGTTGGTTGCACGGTTGGTTGCCTACACTGCAATTTGGCTTGGAAATGCAGTAGTCTATTTGAACGTCGAATATAGGCCGTTGAGTTGCCATATTCAAACTGACTTCCGATATATATAAAAAAACTACAAATCGCAGGTGCAACAAATGGATATCACCTGCAAATAATTTCCATTTTATAACAATGGCCAACAAAATATTTTACTATAAAGAAAAATGTCAAAGAACTTACAGTTGTAGCTGTGCGATAAGAAAGTTAACTACAGCTTGCATATCAGTCTTTACCATCAATTTTGCATGTTCTTATATTCTACGTATCTATTGTGTCCAATCAATTTATTAAAATATATTCATGGTAGCTATAAAACTTGGTCGATAACGAATAATTTTTGTTCATTTTGCTAGCCGTTTACATAAATAAGTATTCTTCGTGTATACAAGTTGTTTAATTAGTTTTATGGACAATTCATTACGCCGGAAAAGTCCAAATGGAAAGAGTACACGATAATTATGATTTATCTTTAGCAATCGCAAAAACCCTAATAAATAACACGATAAACTGCCGATAAGGTGTTAATGCGCATACTTTATGCGTGTACTGAGTCGACGTATTCTATTTGTTGCTGCTCGTTAGATATCTTTGCCGAACGGAGGGGGGTCCCTAAGACGCACCGGAATGCATAATTTACTGTTTTATATTATCGTAAATCATAATTGCGATGTCCCGGGGCAGGCTCACCATCTCGCCGGTAATGAATATACTCGCGTATTTGCCCGCGAGATGGCGCAAAAATCGCTTTACATCTACGCAGAGCAGAGCTCGTCGATTTGCCCGGCATAGTTTTGCATATATTTAGACGAGCCGGTATTCCGCTCCTGAGGTTTTTTCTTTATTTCTTCTTCGCCGTTTATTTATAGGTGGCTACGTGGGCAATTAAAGAAATGCGGGAGTCGTGTTTCATGCAAATCATCGAGCATTTAAATCAGTCTATAACTAATAAAAATTACGGGATTCTTGACCGCTATGCCATTTCTAAACAAATTGGGGCATCATCTGTTGAATTTGTGAAAAAAATGGTTGATTTAAAGTCTCGTCAGATGCTCTCTAGATTGTTTGTTATGTAACTTCTCTCCCAATATAAAAGTTTGGCAGTTGCTTTCCAAGTTTCTGTTCTTGTCTAACTAATTTTATCTTGCTAACAATAAATGTATTGCAAACAAACAATCGGTCTTACAAGTACATAAAACATTAGATCCCATTATTATTGATGATTATTGTGAGATAATCAGTTGCATCAGTAGGTAGTAACAAATAAAATTAGGTAAACATTTAACAAGTGTTTTTCAGGCAAATCAATTTACTAAATTTGTAGCTTTGTTCTGCGGTGATCTTGTTTTAATACATAATTTAATTAAGTACGTAGGCTTTCTCGGCCAGAATCATTTAGAAAATAAACTGCTTCCGGGTTATGCCGTGTGTCAAGATTTGTAAATGCTGACGTTTCGCAAACCATGCTGCTCGCTTCTTCAAAGCTAATTGAATACTGAAGACCTACCAAGAAAATCACCCTTATATACCTAAATCCTTACTGCGCACATCTGGAGCTACCGCTCCCATGTGCTTTTCCACCTGACCGCGTTAGGATCGATTTCCAAACACTACTAATGTCAGTACCGTCCTCGCGATTGATGTTATCGGGATGTTTGTAAATTTCGATGGCTTCTCTGATAAGCCTTCGATGATAATTACCCACCCTTGCCAACATCTTCACGTCATCGAAATTCCTTGTGTGTTCCGACTCATGGCAGTGTTGAGCAACAGCGGGCTGTTGAATCTTGCGTAGCCGGGTGTCTCTATTGTGCTCCTTGACTCGACCGACACTCGATACTTCGTCCTGCCTGTCCTACATAGCATGTTCCACACTCACATGTTATCTTGTATACCCCTTCGTTCTTCATGCGTGGTGTGATATCCTTAGGGTTAGGCAAAAGATCCTTTACCTTTGCTGGTGCTCTGTACCTTACCGTGATACCTGATGTCTTCAGTAATCTACCGATTCTTTTTGATACCCCACTTACGTATGGTAAGCAAGCGAACCCCTTTGACTGTTGCCGCTCGTCTGAGACTTGCGGTTTTCTTTGTGTGACATCCCGTATGTCAGACTTGGTGTATCCATTCTGTCGTACGGCCCACTCCAAGTGTGTCCGTTCATCGTCCAAGGTGCTGGAGGCGCACACCTTCTCGGCTCTGTTGAACAGCGTGTTAATAACACTTCTCTTCTGTTAGGGATGGTGGTGTGATTTGGTGTTCAAGTACCGATCGGTATGTGTCTTCTTACGGTAGGCTGTATGTCCAAGCGTACCCGTTGACGTTCTGTATACCAGCACATCCAAGAATAGCTGCTGAATGGATCTTCTATTTCCATCGTGAATTTGATAGAAGGACTAACAATGTTCAGGTGGCTAAGGAGCTCAGTAAGTTTATCTCTACCGTGTGGCCAAACTACAAAGGTCATCATCAACATATCTGACCCAATGCTTGGGTTTGTAAGGAATTGACTTAATGGATTTTTCTTCAAACAATTCCATGAAGAAATTGGCGGATACCGGTGAAAGAGGTGATCCTATTGCTGCACCCTCTACTTGCTCATAGATCGCCCCGCCCACTTGAAGTATATGGTGGAGAGACAATACTCTACAAGATCCGGTACATCGGTTGGTAGACCTAGATCCTAACGCGGTCAGGTGGAAAAGCACATGGGAGTGGTAGTTCCAGATGTGCGCAGTGAGGTGTAAATTTAGGTATATAAGGGAGATTTTCTTGGTAGGTCTTTAGTATTCAGTTAGCTTTGAAGAAGCAAGCAACATGGTTCGCGAAAGGTCAGCATTTAAAATCTTGACACACGGCATAACCCGGAATCAGTTTATTTTCTAACCCAAACTTAATATTGACTGGGTTGTATACTTGTATTATTGTATAAACAATTTATTATTTCTCTTCTTTTAGTAGAACTATCTTATACAAGCTGTCCAACATTTACAACACAATAATTGAATTTTCAAACGATAAAAACTATTTTTTTTCAATTGAACACCCTGTATACCGGTACGCCATTCGATAGGAAATTCTATTCCCTATCAATCAATATTTGGGTTCCCTATATCTATTTCTAATAGTTAGTTTACTTGCTCTCGGATTATGGAGAAAATTCAAAACTGTAAATATATGAATTATAATAAACACGATTTTATAACTTTGTTGTCGGCTAACAAAATGTTATAATCGTAGCGAATAAACAAGATTAATTGCAGCATTTGCAGAATAATATTTAAATAAAACAATGTGAAAGCTATAAGATAAGATAAGATAATTTATTAAGCACCCTGTACAGAATAAAGTCAACAAAACATTAGGTATATTTCATGTATAGCTCAAATTTCGTATGCCGTTGCAGAATTCCTCAATGTCATAGGGGGGGAAGCAGATAAGATGTTCTTTCAGCAATTTCCTGAAGCTTCGCAGTGTTTTGGATTTCCATTGAGTTGGTAGGCTGTTGTACATCGTGATGGGTTTTGCGTAGTGGGCAGTTGTGGTCAATCGAGAGAAATGTGGCCTTAAGTCATCCTTTGTTCTCGTTGCGTGGCTGTGATTGTCAGTTTGCTTTGGTCTCTGTTGCTTAGTCCTGTGTACAGTGCAGAGGCAAGTGAGGATGTAAACTGCGTAAACAGTGAGTACTCCGTGCCTCTGGAAAAGCGGTCTTGCGTGGCTTCTAGGGTGCTCGTTTGTAAGGCATCTTATTGCTCGCTTTTGTAGGGTCAATATGGTTGTCGTATGTGCGCTGTGACCCCACGTTTCAATGCCATAGATCATGCGGGAGTGGAACAGCGACATGTATGCCACTCTCGCGGCCTGATATCCCGCAGTTTTTTCGACTCTTCTTACGGCATAAGTAGCTCGGCTGAGTTTCTTTCCCAACTGCTCGACGTGATCACCCCAGGAGAGACGGGGATCTATTCGTAGTCCAAGGAACTGCACTGACTCCTCCAGACCTTCCCATCTATCCATCTGGAATACCACGCGTGTCGTTTTGGCTTCGTTTAGTTGTAGCATGTTTTCTGTAAACCACTCTTTTGCCTGGCTCATATGGTATTCCCCTTCACTCCGTAGGTCTTTGTTGGTTTCGGCTGTGGTGAGTAAGGTGGTGTCATCCGCATAAATGATGGTTTTAGCTTCAAGCTTACTTGGAAGGTCATTCATATATATTATGAAGAGTATTCCTCCCATCAGACTTCCCTGGGGGACTACAATTGTTGATTCATGAAAGTGGCTGGTTTCATTGTTGATTTTCACCTGGTGTAGTCGATTGGTTAGGTAGGATTTAACTAGCATCAGTGAAACACCTCTGATCCCATATCGTTCCATCTTCTGTAGTAATTGGGTGTGTGGCATTGAATCAAACGCACGGCTCAAGTCGCACATCTGAGCTTGGCATTTTTTCCTTCCATCAAGTGCTTTGCATACGGATTCCACGAGATCCCTCACTGCATCCGCGGTCCCTTTGCCTGACTGGTATGCAAATTGTTCCTTAGCAAAGAGTTCGTTTTTTGCGAAATGATGGTTTATTCTTCTAAGAATCACTTCCTCCAGGATCTTGGAGACCGCCGGCAAGATTGAGATTGGGCGATAGTTTATGCAGTCTTTTCTGTCTCCTTTTTTGTGGATAGGTGTAATTCTGGCAATTTTAAGCTTGTCTGGGAAGATTCCCTGCTCCATGGCGTTGTTGAAAATTAAAGCGAGTGGCTTTGAGATGTAGGTTGTTACATATTTTAGAGTACGCGTGCTGATTCCGTAAACGTCTGTACTGGGTTTTGATTTTATTGAGCAGAGGATATCTTCAATTTCAATATGTGTTGTTGGGTTCATGAAGCACGATTTTTGGCAGACCTTATTAGACGGGGTTGCTGTCGGTGTATTGAGCAATCCAGCAGTCATCGTTTCGAAGTAGTGACTGAACTTCTCACACGATGGTGCGTCCGGGTGATTGATTTGCTTCTTTCTCCCTGTTTCCCGATTTATCAGCTTCCAGATAGTCTTGCTTTTATCATCAGCTTCAAGGATTGCAGTAGAGTTTGTCGTCCTGTATTCCTCTTCTGCGAGTGCAACGTAGAATTTTTGATATCTATTAATGAGGTTACTGCTCTCCTCATCTTCTCTTCCATCCTGCATTCTGCGCATTAATTTAAGGGTTTCCTGCACCTGCTGTAGTTGGGGTGATCTCTTTTGTCTGGTCGTCGCTCGGATTTTGTTTAGTAGAGGAAATGCTTGATTGTGGTATTTGATTAGAAGATACAAAAAAATGTCCATCATTTTGTTCGTGTTGTGCTCCTGTATTACCTGGTTCCAGCTTTCCTGTTCCAGCAGTTGTTGAAACTTCCTTACATTTGCAGCTGAGTATTTTCGGTGTTGTATCACTTCGGGTTGGATTTCCGAGTAGTTAGTGCAAATTAAAAGTGCTTTGTGGTCTCCATAGTTGGGATCTATTACATCAGCCGCAACGTCTGCCAGATTTGTCAAAACGTTGTCAATGCATGACTTCGATGCATGTGCGATTCTTGTCGGTTCGTTGATGATAGCTCTGAGTCCATAGGATGATCCCATGTTTAGTAAGATCCTTTCTTGCAAACTGCCTGTGTGAAAGTGTATATTGAAATCACCCGCCAATACGACCTTGGTGTTGCTCGTAAAGTCTCTTGTAACCTGTGTTAGCGTAATCTCAATGGTTTTGAAAAAAGCGTCGATTTTGCCATTTGGCGACCTGTACACACATATCACTACGGTGTTTTGCAAAGGTAGGTAGGCTCCCACAAGTTCGCAATCCCTTTCAGAGGAGTTTTCTTTAATGTTTGCCAGTTCGACTGCTTTGACGTCTTCAAATGCATAGATACTCGTTCCACCACCTCTGTGTTGTGATCTACAATAGCAGCTAACATTATAATATCCCCGGAGGTTGTACAGGTGCATGTTGTCAGCTTTCAGCCAGTGCTCGGTAGTGCAGACGATGTCCACACTCTTTGAGTCCACCAGGTTTTGTAGTACTCTAATTTTATTTGTTAGGCCTTGCATGTTGGTGACTACGATTGTTAGCTTTCTCGATTTTTGTCCTGTTCTGCTGTGTGTAACACTGGGCTCTATAAAAAAGAACCTCCGCTCTTTTGTAAAAAATCCCTATGTATGTTGAAATCAAATCTTTTTATTCCGACATTTTCAGGCCAAAAGTCTGAGTTATATAAATCATCCTTTCTATTAAAAGGGGCACTCACCACAAACCGCTTTAGCCTATCTGGATCTCCGGGTATTTCTTTCACGGTTAGGTCTTCATTCTCGAGTTCTTTCTTTCCTTTCATGTATTCCAGAATTTTTTCCTCGGTGGCATTATTTTTGATTCTGTATAAATATATCCAGACTTTCTTATCAACCCCGATAAAATCTTTGTTCATAGTCTTTGCGGTTCCCAGTCTCTTGCTTGTTTGATACCTTTTCTTGTTTGCGTTTGGTACTGTCTGCCAGTTTCCTTCTTCTAGGTTTATTACTTCATTCGCAATAAGTTTTGTTTGTTCTTCGTGTAGTGCAAGTCGCATTTGTTGTTTTGTGATTTGCCCAGTTTGTATATCTTTGGATAACTCACGTTTGGTATGTTCATCGTGGTGTTCTTTCGGTTTAGTGTGGTTGGTGACATGGTGGTAATTAACCTCGGTAGGTGTATGGGTAGGTGGCTTTGGTAATCCCTCGTTTTGTTTGGCGGAGTGAGAACTTACGTTTGCGTAGGTTATGTTACGCCGGTGTGGTTCTCCTTTACTGATAACGTTTATCTTCAAGTACAACTCCTTAATAAGCTCATCCTTTGCCTTTAGGGCTTGGTTTTTCGCATCGATTTCAGAGTCTTTTGCTTTAATTAGATTCTTATAGAGTTCTTCAAGTTTATTGACCATGTGGTCATTGCTTGCTTTTGAGTTTTTCTCTTCACAGCACTCAATTACAGCGCTACTTATTATCTTGGCTTCCTTCCATGATCTTTCCTTGCATCCTGTATGGTAGGCACTTCCACAATTGATGCAAATAACGGTTTTTAATAACTTATTTTTGCAGCACTTATAGGCCGGCTCTTCATCTTCGGACATCTTGGATTATCTATCTATCTATCTATGACTATTTTAAAATTATAAACTTACTATCAATATAAAAATATATCAATTATTGTTGGTAATTATATGTTATTGGCAATAGGCAGTATCTGCCGTACTATTCATTTAATATTAACGCTATAAATTTTCACGCACCATTGGCCAATATCGTTTAATTAACGTAAAATATCCGGACTTATCCAGTAAAATTTGATATTGTGACCATCCTCACGTAAAACAACTAAAAAATAGAACAGTAAGGGAAAACATGTTTTTGATTCAATAAAAAGAGTTTATAACGATTACGAAAATATTTAATATAGTAGTGAGTATTAGAATAGTAAATAGGTAAACTGCTAAGCCTTCCATCACTGCTGTTGCCAAGTTGAGATATAATGCACACGGACTCTAATAATAAATAATTTAAGAATTCGACTTACATGTGAACGACAACTTGTAATAGCTGTGGGACTTTCTTTTTGATGTTTACCTAGATTTTACATTAAAAATTCTAATTGTACACACAGAGCCAGTATTAGCGCTTTAATAAATAATGACGTAAATGCAGATGCGCACGGAAAATCGCATGACTTGAACAGCTTAAAAAACGTACTGTTGAAAGCTCAAAGCTCGTAAGGACTAGCATTTCCCGGAAAATGTTGATAATCCACAATCAGAGAAACTTACATTACGTAAATAGCACAAATCGTGGTAAACTACATGGTATTACGACGTTCTTTCCATATTCGGTTTACAACTTGAGCTTTCTGCCGCGTCTGGCAACTGCGGAGGTAGGCGTCGGTAAAAAATTTAATTACGCCAAGAATTATTAGAAAATAAACTAGTAAAAAGCTGGTAAAATGGTAGTAAAAGTGGAAGGATCTTATTATGAGCGGGATTTATTAAATTTTTCCCGCAACGCGGCAAGCGCCGCACAATGGGAATGACTCTCAATTCAGTCGCACTCCGCCCAAACTGGAAAATTATGCCTTGCATATTTAATTGAGTTGTCTACCGTACGATTTAGGAATATTAATTCGTCGATGTACTTGAATTTCATTTCGGATTATGAGTTCAGGCTTTTTGTAGTAATTGGAATTTTTAATACATTGAAATTTAAGTTTAATATTTCAATCTTGTATAAACCGTAGAGGCTGTTTCTGAAATATATGCGGTGTTTCAGAGCATTTTCGTCAAATGCTATGTTTAAGTTGGTGGTGTTTCTGTTGACTGTGATATTGTGTTTGAGGGTTGAATAAAAGACGCTTGTCAATGGTTTTTTTGAATTCATAATGAGTGCACATGTGCCAACGCTTCATATAGGTGTTACTTTCTAAAAAATGTTTCAAAATCGCATGACGCCGGCCCTTGTTGTAGGCACATCGATAAACTTTATTTGGAAATGTTGTTTAGAAGTAAAAATTATATCCAAATATGAAATTTGCCTTATTTTGTTTTTTTTTTTATTCTTACTTTTATGTCTAATATTAGTCAATGCCAGTGATACTAAATGTTCGTTTTAATCTATTATTTTGAAATTTTAATATGTTTTTTACTTATTTGATTATTTTGTTATGGTAGCTAATGTTTATTTATAACTAGAGCAAAATTACTCGTTTTCTTGATGCAAAGTTGATATTTCACCTGTAGATAATAGTAGATCATACAATAACTAATACATGAGCGGGTCTTACTTTTAATTCAAATAATATTAATGAGTTTGGACATGTTTATAATAGTAATTATCCATCTACAGAAAACGGATTACCTCGATATTGCTGACAATTTCAATGAAAAACACCCGGACAACCAAATTACCCATTCAACCATTTCTAGGATAATCAGTCAAATTCAATTCGTCTGTTGAAAATGTCTTTAAGAAATACCACTAAAATATGTTGCCGAAATTAAGGAAGCAAGTTTACCACTGTTGCAAGCGGAAATCGAGCATAGAACGACTTCGGCTTGACAATTTGCTTCACACACCCAATGCAGTAAATCAACAGCACATAACATGCAAAAACTGAACAAATATCACCTTTATAAACCAAAATATCTACTAAACTAAAGGCAAGAGACTATGGCATCTGGTATGACTTCATTATTATCCATAAAATTCTAACCTTATTTCTGTTTTAAAAAGTTCTTGACGGTGTTTAAAAAGGTGTCAACACGCTGTTCAGGAACTGCAGATATAAATCTGCATTTCAATTTTAACAAAAAAAGGGCCCAGATATTTGATTGTTCAAAATACTGCACAGTACATTGGTCTTAAAATGATATTCTATTGTAAAATTCGGGTTTTCTTGTGTCCACCAATGGCTATTTTGTGAGGAAACAATGCTATTTGACGTAAATGTTGCCTTGTCTATCCATAGAACATTAACAAAAAAAAATCTGCCCTATCCATTTTCCCCTCAAACCTAATGGCGAAGTCACACCTATGGCATCAGGTCTGATGTCATAGGTACTGATGCCATAGTGTTTACTCTTAAGTGTAGTTTGTCGAACCGAAGGCGTTCTATGCTCCATTACCGCTGCAAAACTGATAAACTTGCTTCCTTATTTTCGGCAACATATATTTAGTGGGGTTTCTTAAAAAGATTTTCAACAGACCGGACATCGACATAATCGCTTGCTGTAGATGGATAACTACTATTATAAGCATATCTAAAGTAATTAATGTTAATTTAATTAAAAGTAAGTCCCGCTCATGTATTAGTTACTGTATGATCTACTATTATCGACATGGTGAAATATCAACTTTGCATCAAGAAAACGAGTAGGTAATTTTGCACTAGTTCTAAACAAGTTCTAAACAAGCCGCCAACATTCATAAAAAATAAAATTTTCTGAGAAATGGATATTAAAAAAAAGTTCCATATGATGCGGACTTTCCTGGACCCACTGTATGTAAAATATTAAAGTCATGTATTTTTAGTAGTTTGACTAACTTTCGAAAATATTACGTAGGAAACTTTTGGTTCCGATTTTGATTCAGCGTAAATAAATCTATCGAATATACTTCACTTGTCACTCACATAATCTATTTAAAAAAACAGCATTGAAAACAAAAAACAACAAAACTTCAGAGAGAAAAAATACACATTTCTATTTGAAAAGTAGGTTATAAACAAACAAAATATCGGTAAAAAAGAAGTACCGAAAACACTGTTATTTCCACGTTTCTGTTAAAACAATAGTTTGCAATTTTCGTGAAAATTATCACAACAATTTATCATTAAACGCTATACGAAACTTTAGTGACTTTATCAAACAATCATCATAAAAAAGCGTTTTTTTTTTTTATTTTCTGTACCACTAATTCTGTGTGCTTTATAAACTTTTCTTAAGGATTTTCAATGTACTTCCGGTTCTCGGGATATTCTCGAGATTTTACAAACTTTCAATCCCGAGTTTTGGGATCGAAGCATTACAAATTCATATATTAGGTAAGTTAGGGTAAATTTCTCGTCAGATTATTGATAAGCAAACAAATCTCCAACTTTTCGCTGGAACATAATGCACATTCTCGACATTTTACTAGGTGCTTGTGAGTGCTGGACAAAATTAGTAGTAGTAACCGTCCGAAACATTAATCAATTCCGTAAACATTTTAGTAATGTTCACAGTTGTGGTAGAGTTTTTTTTTTCAATGCCGCAGTTCAGAGACGTCCGTATGTACATCTTCCGCTTCTTCTGTCAGAAATCGTGGTAATAACGGTTAATTACCACTCTGGGTACCACCATAGTATTTACCACAAATAATTGGACTCCCATCTATTAGAACACTTTATCACCACAATTAATTTACGTTTTATTTTGAGGTTTACTGTTTCAATTAGAAATAATTACAACGCATTGTTCGCAGCCACCACATGGATAATAAGTTTTTTATAGGGATCTTCTCAGGAGTGTCCTGCCCACTTCAGTGTAGCATTTGGCAATTCAGCGCAGAGGAATCGATTGAAATTCCAGTGGCAACTATAAAACTTTAATGCGATGTGCTGCCGCCGAGTGCGAAGAGAGTACCCGTTGTCAAAATGGCATGGCATTCCCGTTAGTTTTGCCTGTCCCAGGAGGAACGGCGGCCCTGCAAGGTATACGTGGCGCGAACCCTACAGTTCCCGCCGGTGCGTATTGCGTACGATTTATCGTCAATATAAAATATTTACACTGCAGGACCGAGGTGAGTAACAGGGACGTATATTGCGAAGGGACGGCAGTTACTCACCCTGGGATTTTACGTTACATTTTGTGGCGATTCCTTTTCTACGTCATTCCAATAGTAATGAATTCCCATATGAAACGTTGTCTAACTACAGTAAAGTTCCGTTAATCCTAACAACGGGTAATCCGACATTTACCTCATTCGCATTAATATTTCGTTTCTCATCTCATTTCTTCTGATAATAAATAGTTTTGACGATATTACCAAATCCCTGAAATTTTATATTTTCCTTTTTACGTTTTATTAAAGCTTAGACACAGAACATGATTAAGGCTCCCGTATATCCCATTCAAACGTGCGTTGCCGCAATTTTCTCCAAAACTTCCAAACAAATGTTTTACTAGATGTAGGTGGCTACACTACTACCAAATCTCTAATTATCCAGTATATTTTTATTTGCGGCAAGAATCCACAGCAGTTCTTTTCGAGAGCGATTTATTTATGAGTGCTTCTCAAAATGATCGATTATTTGTTTATTAGAGATTTATTGATAGGTACGTACACACATAAAAATTTTACGGAGTGAATTCGCACGTAGTTAATCGTACACAAAAAGGAGTGAAATTTTCTTCGAAAATCAGTTGATTGTATCTTAAAAATTGTTGTTATACATAATTTCGGAGTTAATTTAACTACACAGCAGGTAGTTGAAAATAGTTGATATCCGACAAGGTGAAAATTTTCACCGGCTCCAGCACGACGGTGTGAAATAAAAATTAACACCACCCAGGGTGTTGAAATAACTGAGAAAAGGAGAGAAAATACTTTTTTTTATTCATTCAAACTCCGCGTGGAGTGAACAATTTCCAAAATGGTACGATTTATTTCTAAAAGTGAAAAATTTGCCCTCTTGGCAACAACAGTACGTCATAACGTCGCCACGAAGGCGGTCGCTTCGCAGTTCGGCCACGGGACTTGTGCTGTAGGTTAGGAGTGAGGTTAGTTTTTGATTACTTGTAATATATTACATATTAGTAACCTATTTGGCATGGAGCAGTCTATTTTCATCTCCGTGTTAAATTACGAAAACAATAACGGAGAAATTTTAGGTTTCGTCGCATTTAATACGACAAGTATGTAACGACAGGTAGGTACTTGTGCGTTGTATATTACCCATTGGTTGTGGTCACAAGCTTTTATATTTTTGAACATTTCAGCTACATTATAATCATAGTGACTGTCATTGAAGATTGAGACGTATTGACCGCACCCTGTGCCAGGGGATGAGGTTTAATTACCAATTAATAAAATATATGTTCGTAAGTTTTACTTACTACGAATGTATCTGAAGTATTAATTCCCATTTGTATTACAGTTTTCTTGTCTTAAAAATTAAGTATAGAAGAAGAAAACGCACATTTTACTATTCCATGAACGTCACGGCAAGTGGAAAGCAAAATTTACACCAGTTTTTCACCACGAATTCAATACATATGTAGGAGAAGTCACCAACAACTTGCCACAAAGGTACAGTGATACATTTTAAGCAATGTAAGATATATTTTCAAACAAAATAGTTATTGATATTGCAGCTTGAGACATATTTACCGCCTCCGTGTGCCAGGGGATGGAGTGACAGTAAAACTGATACATGTTTAGTCACGTAAGTATTATTTACTACATATACAACTGATACGCATTAATTTGGTTTTGTATTACAGGTTTCTTTACCATTAGAACTTAAAAAAGGAAGAAGTGGAGCATTGCCTGTTGCAGTTGACAGACAAGACGGTGTACTACTGATTATTATTTATAGTATATTTATATGTAAGTATTGTGGAATAGATATAATATTGAACAAAATAAAGGATTGATATCTAAATTACATGAGTATTTAAATTAATAACTTTTCTGTGTTACAGTCACTGTCACTAAAAAACAACTAACTAAACTGTTGTTTCTTATTGACTAGTGATCAGAACACAGAAAACTGATTAATTGGCATATTTTTTATTTTTGCTGGCCCCCGCATCATTTCTCCCTTTGGTATAAATTTAACTCCGTATAGGATAATTTTAACACCCGCGCGGTGAAAACAACCAACTCCCTAAAGATTTATTTTCAACTCCTTTTCAAATAATAATAACTACAAAAGGAGTGAATGTACTCCCTAAAAATTCAACTCCGTCCGATCTAACTACATGCGCAAATGGTCGCGAGGGAGATCCATAGCGGTGTTGAATCGGTGTTAAATCCAACTCCGTATTTTTATGTGTGTACACAATTTCACTGGTTTTCATATTTTCTAATTAAATATTGTTTAAGGTGCTCCATTTCTATATAGAACTTTACGATACCATCCAAGGACGGCAGCTCTGTATACTTTAGTCTGAATACACAATTTCATTAGCGGCTGGTTTAAATTTAGATCAGAGATGGTCTGGTTAAATATCCTTAAGTACGATTAGACGGTAACTCAAGTTGTGTTGTCTTATATAACGTAGTTACCTTTGCTCTCCGTAAAACGACTCGTCTAATTATACCTTTCACGCAGCAACCCATTCCGAAATAACGCCAAACAATGGAAACGCAACTGGAATATTTCAATTTTTTATGACGCAATCTTGAGGGTGAGTTTGTTTTAAATAATGCTTACCGTAAAACATTTTCATATAGGAAAGATAATTCTTTGGGCAATTTAAATGTAATAAACTCTGCCACCTTGAGGTAGGAAGGTATATGATCAATAGTTATGTACATAAATATAGAAATAAATAAAATTTGTGTGATGTTTACTATTTACATCAAATTCTGACTGATTTTTGTTTTATCTTATAATTATTTAGCTGTCGCTCGTATAACCTGTACATTACAATGACGGTATAACTATATAGTATCAGATTTTCTCCGAAGAAAGGGGCTTTGTGACTAAATGATCAACGAGGTTTTTGTTTTGAACACATTTTGATCGGAAACTATTTTACAGTCCATCTGTGATTTTTAAAGACCCGTAGATACTGCATTTGAAGGTCGTTTATCTGAATTTAGTTTGATTCGAAGTTAAAGATCTTTTGTGACATTTCGCGCTGATTACAGACTTTTAAGTTATTATTCCTACAGCTTATATTAAAAAAACAACTTTAAACGACCTTCAAATGCAAATAGGATGACAGATACGATTTATATTTTTTAACACGAACACAAAACATCCAAAGTGGTAATCTTTATGTTACATCGTTTTCAGTATTACCGATTTTGAGTGTACTTTAGGTCATATCTAAATACATTATTCATGTTGTATTTACATTTTCAATTTGAAACAGCGCTATCTATCAATAGACCGTTGAACTGCGTTGAACAATGTTGCTATCCCAACAGACTAAAACTCTCCCAGAATGGTATTCTAATTACGTTCACATTTTGGTCGCTCTTCAAATAAACGAGATCCACAAGAATTCGCGCGAAAAACAGGACAACCTGTGTAAACAGTTTATTTAAAAACTCATCGTGGTGTTAAACTTTAGACTTATACTGGTCGCTATTATGTTTCCCAAAGATTTTACAGCCTGTATAACAAACTCCGTGATTTATTTTCAAATTAGCAACACTGGTCCCAATTCATTTGGGTTAATGGAAATTAAAAGTAAGTAAAAAAATGGGAAACCTTCCGTTTTAGGGCTTCTGAAATATAAGTTTATTAGAAACTAGAAGTTTTTTGGGTTGTCCTTTATTGTGGGGCAATAAAAAAGGTCAGACTAAGAGCACATTTTTATATTTGAGTCCTACCAACCTAAAAACCAGTCTCTCTTATTCAATCAAGGGCAAACCAGTTTTCATTGGTTATAAGTTTGATTTAAGCCAGCGTATGTGGGGTAATACACAATTTGAGGCAACAAAATAATTTGCTGAATCAGCATCAAATGCTAAGTAAAAAATACGAAATAACTTTCTATCCGACCGGTTTTTGTTTTTGAGATATTGGACCTTAAAGCACAGAATAACCAGAAGCGTAACTTAGTGTTGGTACCTTTGCTCTCGAGGGTACTACATTGTTATTAGCATTATTATAAAAATGTCTCCTACTAACACTGTGGATGTAATATTATATTACATTACAAGAGCTGTAACTAGCAGATTACGTAAGTGGAAAGTTAACATATTTATTATTCTTCACGAGCACGTAATATGCGCTACGACTCGAGTATTGTACATAATTTTACTTACGACTGATCACATTTTCCAATCACATACTTTAAACAAAGGAGAAATATTGTGACAGAAGTAGTCTACTGTATTAGGTCAGGTTGGTATATTTGACAGTTCAACCAAAATGTATTTTATCTATTGCTAGTTATTCGCGCGACATCTATTTCAACTGTGGGGCACTGCATTTGAACTGTTGTGACAAAAGGAAAATAATAATCAAATAGGAAAATATGGATCTACATTTGCGTTGTGATGACATTATGTCGTGCGTTAAAAACACATAAGCACAACGAAAAGCACAGCGTTTGGTAAAAGCGATATACGAGTGAAGCAGTCCATGGCGTAAGGGACATTTATACATACGGTCGAGAACCAGTTGTTATTTTTGTTTCATAGTTCGTAGAGTTAGACCTAATGCTAGATATTTCCATTAAAAATGATAACTTTACACACATATGTTTTCCAAAAAATAAACATTTACAATCAGTTTTAAATCCACATTAACCACATCACGTACGATAGAAATGTCATTGACTAACTCGCCGTTACTGGCACAAATATTTATGACAATAAAAAATAACAAAGCGCAGAATATGGAACAAAAGATTGACAGCGAAGCTCCGGAATCGCTCGAATCGTATAAAGCAAAAAAAGTAAATTGGTTGTTTCTTCCTTGGGAAAGGAAGTTATTTCCCTACTCGTTCGTAGATAACGTCAATGTGTTCGCAATAAGAAATAGGATCTTTTGTACGGTGGAAACAAGGCCTCGAAAGGCAATAAATATCCTTATCTGTTCTACTGCTGCACTACCACCATCGAACTCCTTCCTAGGATCTTCCGTATTGAAAATATTCGATCCGAAGGAGAACTTCGCCGTCCAATAAATCGTCCACACAGACAGAGATAGAGAAACGGGGATCAGATAGAAGTGCGTGCGAGCGAAGTAGAATAAAATTAATCTCTTCCACAGGTAATTTCTAGAAATTCTTTAGAGGAAATATTGAAAATCGCCCAACCGATTGCACCCGACCCATTTTTCAGATAATTGAAATGTCAATGCGCTTCGAGATATGTTTGTATACAATTTAATTTAATTATTATCTAGAACAAAATCGTATTTCATTCGCTTTGAAAGGATATTGAAAAGAAAATAAACGCTTGTGGCTTCGTTACGATGTAATTTGCTCTGTTTAGACACATGCAAAATTGAATAGAACTGACAATTGAAAGCATTGCAAAATGGTTCTTACGCTGTTTATTTTAATTGTGTACACACTTAAAATCATGAGTTTAAGAATGTCGTTCTAAAATTATATTCTAGGTAAAACTGAATATGCTTAAATCAAGGATGACTGCGACGTTAACCCATAGTAACTGTGTTCCTCTAATCAGAGTTCTGATGTGCTATGATTAGAGACACCGGTATGTTCAAGCTCTGAAGCGCGAATCAAATACGTGGTATACAGATGCCTATTTCTATTTACGTAGAACCGTTTACATCGAACATTTCTATGAAGATCATTCGCGTTCAATGACTCGAGCCAATATGAGACTAATGGATTAATAATACAGTTTTTGTGAGAAGCACAGAATAGGAATAGCTGCAGTTCAATGAAAGTATTCAGAACCTAAAATGTATCTCCTTGATTATATAAATGGGTGTAAAATAACTTAAAGTTAATGTGAATAGTGTCTTTCATACCTATTGTTAGTAAATTAATATCTAACGTATATAATGGAAATATTGATAGTATATTATTCTATGAGCAAGTAATGTAAGCAATTTCTCACGAGAACGAAGTTTGCAGCACGAGCCTCAGGCGAGTGATGCAAAACGTTCGACTCGAACGTTTTGCATCACTCGCCTACTGCTGCAAACTTCGTTCTCGTGAGAAATTGCCATTACTTGCGAATGGAATACTATACTTTTTCTACGACCGCATGCAACGAAATTTTATAAATTAATTTTTGTGTATATAGGGACGGCTGTATGTCACTATGACGGTTTACAGGATTTTGACTGATTTTGACAGATAAAAATTGTTTGGTGCGCTTGTCACTTAGCGACGTTGTCAATGCCTTGACAATGTCGCTAAGCAGTGTATCAAAACAATTTGGAAATGAAAAATCCAGAGCTGTGATTGGTTCTAAAGCCGTGAGGAATGAATTATTTCTCACTACTCGCGGGGTATGAGGAGCCAGGAATGAAATATTTGCCATGTGTGTGGGGAATGGTTAGTATTACTTATCTTAAATTGCCATGATAATGAATGCATTCCTCAATAGGAGTAGAAAATAGTATATTATTCTATGAGCAAGTAATGTAAGCAATTTCTCACGAGAACGAAGTTTGCAGCACGAGCCGTAGGCGAGTGCTGCAAAGCGTTCGAGTGAGAAATTGCCATTACTTGCGAATGGAATACTATACTTTTTCTACGACCATGCAACGAAATTTTATAAATTAATTTTTGGGCATATAGGGACAGCTGTATGTCACTATGACGGTTTATAGGATTTTGACAGATTAAAATTGTTTGGTGCGCCTTGTCACTTAGCGACGTTGTCAATGCCTTGACAATGTCGCTAAGCAGTGTATCAACAATTTGGAAATGAAAAATCCAGAGCTGTGATTGGTTCTAAAGCCGTGAGGAATGAAATATTTCTCACTACTGGCGGGGTATGAGGAGCCAGGAATGAAATATTTGTCGTGTGTGTGGGGAATGGTTAGTATTACTTATCATAAATTGCCATGATAATGAATGCATTCCTCAATAGGAGTAGAAAAATATGATTGTCCCATTCTCTAAAATTTAATCTTCTTATATTTTATTTTATACAATCCTTGTACACTAAATTGACTGTAGGAACAGTAAATTAATTCAAATAAACTTTTTTACGGAAAAATCCGATTATCCGAATGGGGTCCGGTCCCAATTGATTCGGATAATTGGAGTTCTACTGTATTACCGTACTAAATTTACTTCCTAAAATTAAATAATAAAAATCTGATGTGGCCAGGCACATGACTTTATCATACAATATATAAAATTAATAGTTTAGCTGCTTGGGAATCGATTTTATTGAGATAAATCGTAGGTATTGTCAAAGCATCAGCATTTGACACTACCTACACTACGTCATTAGAATAATAGTTATTTATGTCACAAGTACCGAAAGTACGGAATAGCGCGACGAGCGATGATGCGGCGCGTTACCGAAGCCGGAGCGTCGACGTAGCACGTGAGCGCGTCGCGCTATCTAGTTTTTGGCAGGAGAGACATCAACATTTATTGTGTTGCTTTTTGAGAAACATGTATTTAAAATAAAATAAATAAAAAATGGTTATATTTCTGTATAGGAAATGTTAGGTTGGTACCACTTTGACGAAACGTCAAGTTTAAAAAGCTAATTCAAATTCTGACAGATTTTCATGACACTGTAGATGTCACATCCGTACCAACATACTAAAATAAAACTACAGTCATCGCTACACTTTTCTACTCAATTTATCGTTTTTAGAATTAGATATAAGGACGGGTTGATATTTCTTATCAACAAACAATCAAATTGGTGATCTTATTTCATTTGAAATTTGTATTTTGTAATTTGCCGCAGTAGAGCGGTAACGTTCCATAGCGGTTCTACAACCTCTGATGAAATCAGCTGTTTCCGAGTCTGACAGCACAAAAAAAATATTTGTCAAAATCCTGGCTACTATGTAGTTTCATATCAATGCAGATGCGACCGATCTCGATCAAATAGAATTTGCTCTTGCAGCTAAACTATTAATTTTACCAAAAAATGTCATAGGCATAAATTATTCAAAATTTCGTATACTTTAATTTATTATTTATCTATTTTGACGAAATTACAGAAATGACGAAAATCGTTGAAAAATGCAAAGAGTAAATAGCCAGTTTCTTTGGACCATTTTGAACCAAAAGCTTTTCAGCTCTAAGTTTGGTCATAAAACTACTAAATACGCACTTTCGTTCCGATACCTTTAGTAATTTCTCCGGAATCGTCGTCACAAAAATGGTTTACACACACACACACACACACACACACAGACATTTTTTGTACCTTGGTCAAAAATGTTCAGGGGACCCATAAAGACCTATTTCCGCTAAAATCTCAATTTTTTTTTCGGCACGATTACAATACTTTACATACTGCGTATGATAAAAAAAAATACAAGAAGGTGGAGTTATGAGTTACCTTATTTTAAACTGGATATTAGTGACATTTTGCTCAAAAGGCTCATGTGAAAACTCATTTAACTAATTTGAAATAAAATAAATATCAACATAATTAGCACAATAAAATAAACAGTATTAGCGAATTATATGAGGCCAATGCCAACTCTGGCTGAAAATAGAGTCAGGTTTATGTACCTCACCAGATTTGATAATTGAATAATAATAAATAATTAATAAAATAAATAATAATAATAAATAAATAATGTTCGCAAAATCTTACATCGCATCGTTTTGAATATGATAATTTGTATACAAATACCCCATACCCACTTTTCACTAATTAAATATGAATGTTCTGCTAGCTATTTTTTCAACTGAAATTCTGACTTTTCACCACTTAAGAAAATTAAAGCAGCTATTAAAATTAATAACAAAAATAAGTGTTTTAAATATAATAAACGTGTACCATTTTTACTTTATCATACGCAGTATGTAAAGTATTGTAATCGTGCCGAAAAAAAAATTGGGTTTTTAGCGGAAATAGGTCTTTATGGGTCCCCTGAATATTTTTGACCAAGGTACAAAAAAATGTCTGTGTGTGTGTGTGTATGTGTGTGTGTGTGTGTGTGTGTGTGTGTGTGTGTGTGTGTGTGTGTGTGTGTGTGTGTGTGTGTGTGTGTGTGTGTGTGTGTGTGTGTACCCAATTTTTGTTAATTCATTTCCGGAGAAACTACTAAAGGTATCGGCACGGAACTTCATATTTAGAAGTTTCATGACCAAACTTAGAGTTGAAAAGCTTTTGGTTCAAAAGGGTCCAAAGGAACTGGGTGTTTACTCTAAGCCTTTTTCAAGGATTTTAGAAATCAGCCGCCATTTTTGTAATTTCGTCAAAATAGTTAAATAATAAATTAAAGCAGAGGAAATTTTGAATAATTTATGCCTATGACATTTTTTGGTAAAATTAATAGTTTAGCTTTTTAGTTTATTCTAAGCCTTTTTCAAGGATTTTGGAAATGAGCCGCCATTTTTGTAATTTCGACAAAATAGTTAATTAATAAATTAAAGTAGAGGAAATTTTGAATAATTTATGCCTATAACATTTTTTGGTAAAATTAATCGTTTACCTTCAAGAGCAAATTCTATTTGATCGAGATCGGTCGCATCTGCATTGATATGAAATTACATAGTAGCCAGAATTTTGACAAATATTTTTTTGTGTTGTCACATTCGAAAACAGCTGATCTCATCAGAGGTTGGAGAACCACTATGGAAAGTGCCGCTGTAGTGCGCAAAATTATAAAATACAAATTTCAAATAAAATAAGATCACCAATTTGATTGTTTGTTGATAAGAAATATCAACCCGTCTTTATATCTAATTCTAAAAATGATACATTGAGAAAATTATAAATAAAGTATAGCGATGAGTGTAGTTTTATTTTAGTATGTTGGTAGGGATGTGTCATGAACAAATATAAATCTGTCAGAATTTGAATTACCTTTTTAAGGTGCGTTTTCATTAGTGATAATGGCGGTGGTAGCAGACGCCGTTATAGTATTTCCAATAGAAAATTGCTATTGACTCATGTTTATGTACATGCAAACTAATATGTGTCATTATCACGATATGTAAGAAATACTATAATTTCGTATTCTACCACCGCCATTAGCTACCATTACCTACCAATCGGAACGCACCTTTCGTCAAAGTGGTACCAACCTAGCATTTACTATACAGAAATCATTTATTTATTTTTTTAATACGTATTTCTTAAAAAGCAACACAATAAACGTTGATGTCGCTCCTGCCAAAAACTAGATAGCGCGACTCGCTCATATGCGACGGCGACACTCCGCGTTCGGTGACGCGCCGTATCACCGCTCGTCGCGCTATTCCGTAGTTTCGGCATTTGTGACATAAATAACTATTATTCTAATGACGTAGTGTAGGTAGTGTCAAATGCTGATGCTTTGACAATACCTACGATTTATCTCTATAGAATAGATTCTCATGCAGCTAAACTATTAATTTTATATTTTGTATGATAAAGTCATGTGCCTGGCCACATCAGATTTTTTTAAATATAGTTTTGGCTTCAATGCGTTTATTCTTGCCCATCACTGTACATGTGCAAACTAAAGTCTGTCTAATCAGCACAAAACACCGTCGACTTTTAAATTAAATAAAAGCAATCGGGAATTACTGGAGAACGGTGGTCATCGGATGTGATTGGAATTCTCTCTTAGATCCGCTTACTAAACATAAAACTTTCCCATATAACCTTTTTAGGTCCGAGTCTCAGGGCAAATGAGGGCGACCATGGGATGGAATTTTATTTGGCCCTTTAGTTTTCCTTTTTACGGACTTTCGAAGTTCGGAGTCAACAAAAGAACTGGCGCAGAAGTTCCACGCCGTTTCGGTCGAGACATATTGTCGAAGTTTAGCTAACCCCCACCACCCGGGAGAAGGTCGGGTTATGGCGCCAACCTGCCCCCTCCTGCCCCGTTACCCGCAATGTTATTGTTCTTTCGAAAACAATGCACATTTGCCCCCCACTCCAGCGCCGGTTATTTTTATTGGGGCCCGTAAGCGGAAACGAAATGCAGCAGTGCATGCTTTCGCTACATTCAATTTGCGCGTTCAATTTAATACGCTTTATGGTCGACAAGTTGCAAATATTTGTCTCGAATTTTTATTAAAGTCGACCCATGCTGCACGCCCGTCTTTGTACATATATGCAAGTTTATGCGAGCTAGTACTTAAATATTTAATGTTTGCCTGCATGTCGTTTCTCCGGCAACTCGGATTGTAAATATTAACCCACTTCTTTGCGTCTCACAACAAATTTTACGAACACTACGGTTCATAAATCACCATTTTCATACCTTTCAAGTGCACTGCAATAAGTTACGATCAATTAAAGCGACACTAAAATAGCGAATGCACCGTCTAAAATATTTATAGATGTATAAGTAATTAAATTATTATTGGCGACAATTATTGATGGGTAACCACCAATTTCCCTGTACGCACGCTAGGTCAAATGCCTTTGCATGAAACTTATACACCAGCCGCCGCGCCGCTGGAAAGACCATGTCAAAAAGTAAAGAGAAGAGCCAGCAAGTTGATATAGAGGGATTTATTCGCAAGTTGGAAGAAAATGTTTTAAGTTCAAAAGTTTAGGCTAAATTTAAAAAAAAACAAATGATTGATATTAACCATTAGTTCGTCAACATTGGACATTGGATACAGTAGTCTCAAATATTTGCTATTAAATTAAATAAGTTCTCCTCAAAGCCCTTTTGGGCCTTATCTAGGTCTTCTTTGTAAATAAATTGGTGTGTTAAAGGAAGTCACTGTGTCTTAACCGGTAATTTAAAAAAAACTGTAATATTACCGGTAATATTACGGTAACATTACCGGTAATATTACGGTGATGTTAAATTATCGGTGATTTAAAACTAAGCGGTAATGTTAGAGTAATGTTAAACTACCTGCAAGTTTAATAACTTACAAGAGTACAGGTAAAATTACATAAATTACCAGTAATGTTACGTAAATTATTGTTAATATTACGTAACTTGCCGGTAAATTACTTAAATTACCGGTAATATTACTTAAATTACCGGTAATATTACTTAAATTACTGGTAATACTACTTAGTTTACCATTAATATTTTTCCGGCACCAATAAGAATACCTGTTCCTTGGTAACTTTACGTAATATTACCTAAATTACTGGTAAAATTACCGTTTAATCACCAGGCCTAACTATATAGATAATGGATAAAATCATTATTTATTCAGAAAACGTCATTTTCTATCTTTGGATGTCTTAAAAACACCCAATCAATAATCAGAACGCTGATTTAATATACAGGTTGGTTGAAAAACTAGTAATATGCTAAATTTTATTCAAAAGTATTAGTTATCCACAATTAATGTAAAAAGTCATACAAAAAAATGTTTTAAATTTAAATAATTCAATTTTATATCAATTTTAGTATTTAATCTTTTGAGTTTATCGTTTGATCTGAAGCCAGCATTCGATAATGTAGTATTGCCAGAGTTATCTGACTCACAATAATAACAACAGCCTGTCTTTTCAATAAAAAATTGTTAAAATGAGACGCTGTTTCCATATACATTTACAAATTTTTCAAAATCCTACAAAAATATCAAAAAACTCGGAAAATTGTACATTCTTTACCGTTAATTTGGTGTATTGCTTTTCATAATATGTGAATATCAGATAAAACCCGCAAGAAAGTTTACGTATTTTGAGACTATAATACATGGAGGGTTGAAAAAACGGTATTTTTTTAATACACGTATTTCCACTAACATTTACTCAATTCAAATATTTCTTTGAAAAACGAATCGCTTATATTGTAATGATTGAAAACATACCATATTCGCAGTAACATAACATTTTTATTTTGTCAAAAGAACAGTAGAGATTTTATAGCACCGTATACCGGATGTTTTCTTTTCGTATACAGGCTGACATTTTGCAGGATTGAAAGATCTATGTATTATTGAGAATATGCTAAGTTTTCAATCTTCACAATCTAGGCAATTCGTTTTTAAAAGAAATACTTAAATGCACTAATTATTATTGGAAATACGAGTACAAAAATATGAAAAATTGTACCACTTTTTGCCCACAGTGTAAATGCTGATTCAAAAAAAATTGCTGTTTATGCAAATGTGAATAAAAAAAAAATTTTTGACCAAAGTATTATAGTAGTTTGATTAATAATTTACAGATTTCCATCATTTTTTATTATGAAACTGCCGGTTTACGAATCTGCCCTGAACTGGTCCGATATCTGAGATTTAAGATACAGCATTCTAATTAGTCATTTGTGAAAAATAAATTTAAACAAATAAATTATTTCCTAAGACATTGGGTGTCACTTATTGTCTGTGGGCTGTCTAAAACTCAAAAGTTAATGCAATTTAGTTTCCACTCCTATCTGTAATTTAGATCATGTGTTTAGATTTCTTGGATGGTGGTTCTGGAATGTGGACTACATGCGTTATATACGCGCAAATTTACGCCTGAATTCACCATCTCTTTTGAAATTCAGAACATATAATGCAAAACAAGAGACTATTAGACGGGCAATCAAAATAAGCATGTTTTGAATTTCATTTTATGAATGGCGTTTTATCCATTTCAAACTTTTCTCTTCAATCAAGTTCGATACTACACACCACTGTAATATCCGTACTTCCATCCGGATTTTGTAAAAACTTTTAGTTAGAAAGAGGGAAAAATTGAAGTAGATTCGAATGCGGCCCGAGCTAAATGGCCGGAATGGCTGAGCACAAACACTATAACGCTTTTAATAATGGCGAAACAATCGAAACAACTGCCGATCGACGCCTGGAATCGAGTGCGCGCTGTGCATTGTCGATTTCAATTACACCACGCGATTTTCTAGTTTAATTCTGAACACCGATGGCAGTCCACCAGCAGTAAATATAAAACTTGAAAACTCAATTACGTGCTTTAATTACTTTTACGTGTTATCTGCCGCCACACTTATGGATTATTCAGTACCGCCGATGACAAGATAGCTATTAAATGAGCGGTATAATGTGCTCCATCGTTTTGAATATTCCATTCAAACGTAACCAGATATAAATAACCAGATCAATAAATGGTATTATATGTATTAATACACCGGCACCGCTAGAATTTTATATCATTACAACTTGTATGAAATTTTCAAACACAGGATTCAGGAAAGCAAATAATTAAGCAATTAATAGACTTACTCAAGCACAACTTCGCCAAAAATCAATGATTTGGTACGTACCTGCAAAGAACAAAGAACAGTTAGTAATTAAATATACAAGAGGTAAACAATAAACACCAGGATAAAAAACTGGTATTAAAGTAGATGGCAAATTTTTGTTCATAGGTTCGCCGATTGAAAAAATAACACTCTGTCATAGTGAAAATATACTTTTCAGGAGACATAGTCCAAGTTGTTGAGCTGGTAGAACTGAACATAATGGCATATACGAAATTTTCCAAACACCTCCAAAATCCCGATTTTTTTTTCAATAAAACTGTTTTTGGACACTTGTATGTGTATAAAAATGCAGAACTCCGTCATTTTCCATTCGATTTCCAAAATAAAAAATGCAACTGAAAGACAGAAGGATGTACTCTTCGGTCAGTTCCAATAAAAAGTCTAAACGTTGGACGTTCAAATTCTGAACTTTCTCACTATTTTCAGATTTTCTGAACTTTAACGACAGTTTAATGGCCTATTTCAATTCATAATATTTTATTTCTATTTATTGAAAGCCCATTTAAATGTCTGTGTAACACTAGTTTGCTTATTAGAATCGTTTAAAATTTGACTGAGTTATCGATGTTTAATCACCGTCTTGATATTCACACTAGGGAGGAATATACATACCTATCACAGATAGTAAAGATTTCTTGCTTTTAAGAAATATATTTCATTCAATTTATTCTTTTGTGTCAAAACATATTTCTTTGACACTGTAGTTTATTAGCGTGCAGAGATTAATTTATTTGAAATATTTATTTAAGTGAAATAAATATATATGGATACAAACAAAAATTACTTTCTTTTAAAGTGATATTTTTGTTTTGATTTAAAAAAAAATGTTTCTTTACACCAATGAAATATTATTTTGATTCAAGCATATAAATTTGTATATAACGAGAGATTTGTTTCCGCCAAAGAAATCATATTTTGATTAAAATAAATATATTTGTACACAAGAAGTGATTTATTTCCGTTAAAATAATATTTTTGTTTTGGCTTTAAAAAACTCTCTCCTGGCATTTCGTACATATGGAGAGTATAAAAGCCGCGTGATCGACCGTATAGACTTATAGAGTACAGTGCCTGCAGATTCACGTTGCGATTCAAAATCAGCGTACACTTTACTAACTTAACCTTGACTATAGGACCCTTGACTGTAGGGCTGGGAATACCAACCACTGGTCGAGGATGTGCGACAACCCAAAAAGGCGGTGACACGTTGCGAATCTACTGTACTGTCCGAAAAATTCTTGTCTATAATAGTTCCACATTAATTCCTTCAACAAATTAAACATTCATTTAATCAAAGAACTATTTATTGCAACCTTAAAATACAGCATTTGAACTCAACCAACAATCTCGTTAATTTAAAAAAATATAATTCTTTCACTCAACACAGTCATAATTATTTGAAGTAAATAAATCTCTTATGTGTGAAACATAAGTTGTTTGACACAAATCAACGTTCTTTCTACCAAACAAATGCGTTTTATCCGCAAATAAATATTTCTTTGCCTCTATTGAAACAACAGATTTCTTTAAGTCAATGCATATTTATTTGAATTAAATAAAAAAATTTATCTGTGTACGGTCCGACCGTAATAACCGTACTCGTGATTCACATTAACTACACATTATCTTGTTTGTTTATTACCCTGTTTTATTGTATTTTAGTCTATCTAATATGTTATTAAGTACTATTCGACTTGTACCCAAGTATTGTAAAATCATTAATCGACAATCTTAATATTAATTTCATTATAATTGCGTATACTATTAGAACGAAGTAGGTCTTTAGTAACACCAATTTCATATAAAATAACAATCAAACTGATCCAGCATTGGCGACAATTAGTAAAAAATAAATCAGTGGTTGAGGCATACAACAAATCTTTTGAACGTGTTTACAGCGCAAGTCGCGGGTATGAACCAAAATACGTGTGTGTAGTTTGTTCGTTAAAATTAAAGTTATGGAAATCAAAAAATGTTGATAACCCAGGAACTTGAATGGCCTTTTCTACTCCGATGTTATGGCATCATCAAACTTCTCATTTGAATTTCTTTCCGGACAGTCTTGGCCAACTCAGTGACGAACAAGGTGAACGATTTCATCAGGAAATGGAAGCTATTGAAAACCGTTTTCAAGGAAAAAGCACCATCAAAATGATCGCAGACTACTGCCGGTCACTTAAAGGCCAAACAGATGATGTTTTGTATAAACGACGGATATCGAGTAAACAATTTTAATTTTGTTGTATTTCTTGTTTTTTGTTTTTATTTTTCATAAATTACGATAGTAACTCAGTACTGTTTCAATAAACGAGCGAAAATTTTACTGTTGGTGCAATTTATTTTGAACCCAATTATACCTGGAAATGTAATTAACGTAAAGTCTAATGTACTTAGTAACATTTTGTGATAGTCTGGCAGGTAGCAACAAAAAGAAAAAGAAAAAAAACAGTGGCATAATTTTAGAATAACATTGTAAATCTAAGTGCTAGTAATGGGTAATTAATGTGTAATGTGTGTAGCCGGTCAATAAAATATGATAATTCTGCCAAATTTCAACCGATTCTAATATACAAACGCGTATTAGACGCAAATATAACGGGTTTCAATAAAAAAAGCAACAAAATATTACGGATTCAAATAGGTCATCAAATTGTTGTTAAAGTTGAAAAAATCTGAAAATAATTGGAAACTTCTGAACTTGAACGTCCGTAACTTTTGGATTTGTTATTGGATCTGACCGAACAGTACTACGTTATAATGGTCTATTCTTCCCCTTTCATTTGTATTTTAATTTTTGAAATCGAATAGAAAATGGTGGAGTTAAGACTTTTTATACACGTGCAAGTATCCAAAAACGCTTACCTTTGAAAAAATCGAGACTTTGGAGGAATTTGGAAAATTTCAGCTATGCCATTATGATCACCTCTACTAGCTCAACAACTTCCGCTATGTCACGTTAGGCTTACCATAATTATGAAATTTCAAACCGGGACAAGAATTACCTAACTTTGAAAATAAATCAACACCCCATCCGCGCCCTATTGGTGGCTTTTTATAGCCTTTTTTGTTTTTTGTGTCCTTTTTTACTGCTTCTCATGTGTTTTCTTATGTATTCGTCTTTTATATAATCCGAACGTCAGATATACCAAAATTATCAACAATTGGGACGTTCCCACAAAAGTAAATTTGAATACCAAATAATGCATATATTGCGACACAAAACAGCAAAAATTACTGTGCAGTGATGGTGAGATATCGTTTCAATTTTGTTTTCATAGATTCCAAACCAAGGAGTCTGCGTAACGCAAATCTAAGACGGGATGGTCCCGGTTCGTCATCTACAAACAAAAAGTGCTTTGAAATGTCCATATAACATTTTGTGACAAAAGAAAAACTGGGATAAGTGTAATTATTCATTGAAATTCTCTTTTAATAATTATTTTTTGAAAACGTTACAAATTTAAAGGGAACTTTACACCTAAAAAATTGACGTTTGTTTTTTTTATAAATATTCACATTTGTTAGATTATTAAATTGTGTATGGTACAATCATATAACAATCATTGCAAAATGTTCCGAAATCGACTACCAAAGGATTTAACCCCCATTAATGATCTTTAATTTGACGCATGACAGAAAATTATACAACAACATTTAGAAAACTTATAACATTTTGCTAAAGCAGAACAAAGTAATATTCAGTTGAAGCCACACAACATAAGTACAATATCGTTATTTAGGGGTTCTTCACCTCATAGCAAAACATTTTGCATTCATGAATAGGACTACCGCATCTAATTATACCTATAATTTAGTATATGGTAGAAAGTTATATGATAATATTTGAAAAAGTTATAAACATGTTACCACAGCCAACCAAAATATCAACTCCAAGTGGAGGTGTCATACATAATATCGTAATGTGGAGGCTTTTCAGCTTTTAATGTAATCAATAATCATTTAAAGTATAATCCCGATCAATTACCTACAATTTGGCCTAAGACAAAAGGATTTAAACAGTTTTTGTAAAAGTTATAAACTTTTTCTGTTGTAAAGATATGTAATTTGTACCGAAATACTCAAATAAGTAGTAGACAATATTACTGTGATTTAGGGGTTTAGGGATTTAGGGGTTATATGCCATAAAGAAAATTTCTCAGCGTAAATGAGTAAATACAACGATTAATTACCTACGAATTTGTCCTATGAAGCAAACATATGTAACAATTTATTTTCCATTTCATATAGGTACATTTAATTTTTGTAAAAGTTATAACAATTTTTCTGTAGCGTTTTTGGTGGTATATCTGAAAGCTTGCATATAAAGTATATGCAAATTATTGTGATTTAAAGGTTGTTGGCTACAGAACAGGAAATAGTGACTAACTAACTGAGATAGGTAGTCTACATTTTGACGTATGGAATATCGTCGTTCAGTAATTTTTAAAACGTTATAAATAATTTTCAGCAGTCAACTTTGTGTTTCTTTGCCTGTCGATACTAATATTGTTACAATACTAATCGGCTAGTCGCTCTGTTGCTTGTTAGCTACGGAGTTGTTACCCCGAAATCATAATTATTTTGTTTATCTCTCAATAAGTATCGAAAAGTAGTAAAATGAAAGCATTTTTCTTGGCAAAGAACATATGACTTGAGGCCTTTTTAGATTTCTAAAATTCTACCATTTGCAAGTTGCAAAAGATGTGTTCCGATCAAAAATAATACCTGATTCACTAGTTTGACAATAATCAATCAATCTTTTGATATGAGTGATTTGTTACTGATATAAATTCCAATAAAGAATTTTAGCCGGGACATAATACCAAACCGGCCGGGACGCCGATGTCCCAAACCGGGACTGTCCCGGTCAAACCGGGATGTATGGTAAGCCTATGTCTCGTGAAAAGTATATTTTGTTTTTTTTTTGTAACACAGTGTAATTATCAGAGACAACATTAAGCGTAAATTTCCAAAAGTCGGGTGAATATATTACAGCTGTAACGTTTAAACGTGCGGCAATATATTATCCGAGTTGAATAATTAAATTCAATTCCAAACTATGCACCATTCTCTATATAGAAAATCGATATCTAATTACAGTTTTGGCCGTCCCAAATTCCAACACAAGGAGCGAAATAAATAATGCCGAATAACGACCTCTATATTTTCGCGCAGTGTCGGTTTTCGGTTCGGGTCAAAAATTGAATTTCAACTAAAATCGGTGACGTCCAGTTGTAAATATTACGCGGGAGCGGCGCGACGTAATAGACAATTTTACAGTGCCGCTGGTATTAATGCACATTTTGACTGTAATTGAATATTGAAACATTCGCTGGCTTATTGAAAAACTACGATCACAGAACATAAATCATGCCGTTTATTGCAAAATCGCGCATCAATTATCGTGATAATTTTGTAATACCCAGTAATTAATTTTAATGCATTCTGTAACGCATTCTATACCATACTCTCATTAAATGTGTCCAAAATAATTTATTTTTGATCAATTCATAAAATTGAAAAAAGAGAAGTATGAATGATAACGGTGCAGGATTTCAGATGAAATGGAATCGCTAGAAACATTGTGTCTTTGTTTTTAAATTATACAACCTGACACCAAAATATATCTGAAACAAATACCAAAGTTCTTGCACACAAAAATATTTTTGCAGTTCAGCAATATTTTATATGGACTTGTGAAAGTAAAAGAATAAATATAAAATTGTTATTGCTCCCAGCGAGTATGACACGACGTATCTCAAACATATGGTGATTCCTATTTTGTTCTATCTATATAGCATGTTTAAAAGTGCGGTGGTCGAAAACAGACCAGATGTGACATAAACGCACTGCTTTACAGCGGTTTCGTCAAAATAGTAAAATAATTAATTGAAGTACAGGATATATAGGATTCTGTGTAATTTGTCGATGAAATTTTTTGGTAAAATTAATAGTTGCTGTTTTTTACAATACCTACTGTCAATATTATCAATCAAAATATTATGCCAAATACTGACTACTTGTTTTATTTTAATGCAGATACGATCGATCTCGATCAAATAGAATCTCATGCAGGTAAACTATTAAGTTTATATATTGTATGATAAAGTCATGTGCCTTGCCACATCAGATTTTTTTAAGCGGTGATTTAGTTTTACTATTTTTCATTGTATGAAAACAATATTTGGAGGTTGCTACCAGCTTTGTTGTTCAATTCATGAAGAATATCTCATATGCACTTCTTTGTATCTGAATCAGTGGGCAGAAATTATTATTCGCTTGCCATGTAAGTAATATTTTTGCTCCGAGTTTGTCAAAAACAATTTACAATTTCCGAGCTTCAATTTAGATTATACAGAAAATATCGTACTAGAAGTAATAGGCATTCGTTCTAAATTTTTTTGTAAGCTAGTCTCGTAATTTTACTTTGATTGCTTTGATTGTTCGTTTTGTTATCATTTGAAAATGAAAGAGACATTTTTAGGTGAAACGCAATCACCCAAGGTGCCATCGTCCAACAATTTTACGTAAACTGTCCCAATTTTGTTTAAAGGTGATAAAAACATCTATGTGGAGTCAATATTAAATATGACGAGTTCTAGACAATCAGTTTTGAGTAGAAAATTAAAAACAACAGTTGTTGAAAAACATGTACTCTTGGTATATTAAAGATGTCCACGTAATAAAGTTTTCGTAAGGTGGCAAACCTAGTTTACGCTCAGAACACAACCGAAGATCTTCATTTGCCGTGCTTCGGTAGGAACGTAAAGCCGTCTTTACTCGGCAACCAGGCTATCAGTGCAAATACAGGATCAATCAAGACATATTTTAACTTTTATTGTTTATCTTATTTTGTAATTTCTTCTTCGATTTGATTTTTTATCGAAAAATAAAATCGGTATAATCACTGTAATGTGTAATAAGAATACTGTACTATTCTGTTATAACGGTATGATGGTTAAAATAAACATTTAAATTGGAATGTTGATAGAATAATGACGAGAAATATCAAGTTTGCCTTTTTGGACACCATGATTTTTTGTTTACCAACCCGGCACGGAACATGATGCTGTAATCAGACAAATTGGAAAAAATGGCAACTTCAAACGCCGGCAAAATGAGATTACGCGGTCTGCATTATCCTGTACAAGGACGGACGAAACGCTGCTGAATAATAACGGCGTGTTTTTAAATAAACGAGACGGCAAGTCGACAAACTCTCGCATCCCAGGACTTTGTCTCCAGCGTAACCGAAGACAGAGAACCAGGAACCAACCGTTCGATCGGAGGCGGCGCTGGAGGGAAACGTCAAAGGCCCACCGCCGACTTCGATCCCCACAAAGAGATTCCGAAATTTTCATATGCATGGACCCCAATAGGGAAAAGAGGGGAATCGGATTATTGGTAAACGTAAAAATTGAATTCTTGCCCGCACAGAAAAGGTCGAATTTTGTTAAATAATTTGGAAGGATAAATAATCCTGTAATTTCTATAGCAAAGAGCGAGCGTTCTTTCGAAATTCTCAAAGGTTAATATACATTCGCGGCCAGTGTGGAGACGGAATAATCGTCTTGTCCCGTTGGGAAATCATCCCAGGATTTAAATTTGGGAACTTGCTAATATGCTGGGGGAGGGAGATGAGTTCGACACGTTATGCGTTCTTTTTGAAGTTCGATGGATTTCAAATCCTCTACTCCCTCCTCTCATAAGTTAAAGAGCGTATAAAGGGACACCGCCTATGGATGTAATTTGTACAATTTTCGTTTATCCTCCCCCCTAAAATCCGTCTTCCCCGAAATTGTACACGTATTATCGAAGATATCTTGTTTGCAAACATGTACAGTGACGCTATCGCAAGGGTATGCTATTCAGATGGGATATTTTGGTCATCGGGCTCCCGCGGGGTCAGAAAATGAAAGGGAGAGTCTGCGTCCCCAGGCAAATCCGTCAGAATCCTTGAGATCTCGACGTTGACAAGACGGCCTATGCCCTTAACAAGGCTCCATCCTGATAGGAATACGTGCCCCACCCGTGTAAACAAGGAGAAATTGAACGAAAACCCTTGCGGAATGGGAAATTCTGCAGCTCTCCGTTGGAAAGTGATGACCAAGGGTCATCCCCTTAAAACGCATTTTGCATACCCTTAAAAACTGTACGCTTTTTTTGTTCTTTGTGCTGTACCTGGTTATCGGTGCACCAGCACACCACATATTTATTTGGGGAATATATATCATACCGACAAATTAGGTATTCGCAACGGCAAATTGTGCACGACAAAATATGTACTCACCACGACAGATTTGGAATTCCCGCGACAATTGTTAACACGACAGAATATGCATTTAGCACGATAAATTTGGCATTCTTAACGACTTCGACAGTTTACTTGACTATCACGACAGATTATGTAATTTTACTTTTTTAAGCTCTTTGCAACAAGTATTGGTTATATTGATTTGATTCTGAGTTTCCTGATTTAATTTTGGTTTTATAAAACTTAATTAACTGTAGCTGTAGTGTGGGGTATACAAAAATTTTATAAAGAGACAAATGAAATTTATAATATTGTATTTAAATAAAGAAACAAATAAACAATAGTTCAGTACAATAAATAAATATCCGTACATTCTATAAAAAAACTAACAAATATTTGAATTATTGTGTATTAGAATATTTTTATCTTTTGATTTTGTAGAACATGTGTTATATTTAGTACCCACTCACGAACTTTTTTATTTAATTGTTGCCATTGATATGCTTCGGTCCAGTCCTTTAATGAAGTTGTTTGTTGTGAGTAAAATGGTCGAAGCTAGGTGACTATCCTGGCCAACAATGAACAAAATTGAGCAAGTGAAATCTATTTTTTGTAGCGTTATATCTCTTTTCCGTCGATCGTTTATTTATGAGTCAGTTTAGTGAATAGGAAATCGTTTATTAAAGTACTCCATTAATGCACGATTTCTATTAATGCATGATTTGTTATAGCCAATCACAAGACGCAATGACGTCGTTTGATTGGCCAAGCGAACATATGTGAAATGAAACCTTCCAATCAAAACATACCGCTCTCTAGAACTGTCAGTGTAAAATAAATAAATTGTCATATAACCTAAAGACATCGGCGAAGGAAAATCTATGTAGACGACTCTAGAAGAATACGATCGACGGAAAAATTTTGTAACCAACTCGAATATTAAACAGCGATTAATGATCTCGACAATTAACGCGCTCGCTTCGCTCGCGCGTTAAACAGTCTCGATCATTAATCGCTCTTTTTAATATACTTGTTGGTTAAATAACTATTTCAATATGATAAGCACTTTATGCTTATTAATAAAAAATATTATCTTTAAAATCATATATAGTTTATAATTCTCAAATCATATATAGTTTATAATTATAATTTACCTGAAGACTGACTGAACAACAATTATACACACAATAACTTTCAATTTTTCCCAACATCCCTATTGCGAACTTAAAAACAAATTACACATAACCACAGTTTTAACTGTAGCACACTGTATGAGTTGAGTATGGAAGAAGTTTTGTACGGTTAGCCTAGCGGCGCTGCTTGTCATACTGCTGTCATTTATAGTCTTGCAGGTTAAATCACATAGTTTGCTGAGTTTATTGTTGAAATACAAATATTGTCGTTCATTTGCATTTTTGTCGTTAAAACATATATTATGTCGTTTATTTACATTTTCTGCCGAGAAAACACATATTTTGTCGTTCAAATGCATATTTTGTCGTTAACGTATCGAAATATGTCGTGCGAACACCTAATTTGTCGGGCCTGAAGGATAATACCCCTGGTATAATTTTAAATTTAGAAAATAAATCATATCAACGTAGGTTCGATAAAAAAGATTTTTCTTTAGTATGTTCAAAAACGCATTAAATTTTTTAAACTTTACTATACTATACTCATTAGAACTTACCTTCAATTGCCTTTAAGCAGTTATACCGTAAAAGAATAAATTTTTGCCAGTATGTGTACTGTGACCGCGTCGTCGACACTTTATAAGAGAAGACTTTATCCGTTTTAAATTCTTCACTATGCTGCGAAATGGAAACTGATAAGAAATGTTGTAAACGTACGTGGAATGTTAAATATTGTTTTATGATTCAGTACACCTACACGACCACCCATGACGAGATAGTCAAGGTATCGTGAAGATCTTTAAAACTGTGTAAAAGAAAAACTTTATCGTACCTTTGGCTCAAAACAGCCGCCATAAATAACGAGACGAGAAGAGCCGTTGAGAGATGCCGAAAGGAAGATATATCAATAGATTTAAATGCAGACGCGTGATATAGAGTTTCCTTTCGTCCGAGCGGTGTCGCTGCGCTCGCACTTGACAGTCGACGCCGCCCGCGAAAAATCTTCATCAATAAATAACCAAGGAAAAGTTTCTTTATAGCCGTTCGACACCCGCGGGTCCCTTATAGACGCCTATCAGGAAACACTTTGCATTTTTTATGAGACGGTTTCTCCGATTCCGCTTCCTCCTCCGTTACTGTTTCCGAGTGAAAATCTTCCAGAGTTCATTATAAGTTTATGCGAGTGAAATATTGATGTTGACCGAAAACTTTCATGCTAAATTTCCCTCTCGTTCTGCGGCCTCTTTTACGTTATTTATGTCACTAAACTGTAAAATATTTTGAAAAGAAAAACGCAAAAGAAATGATAATTACGTATACATAATTATAATATTACATTATATACTGTACAATAGACATTCGAGTGTATTTAATTGCTTTGATCAAACTAGTATTTGGATTCTGAATAAGGGCCCGTGCACACCGGAGTCATTGGACATGTTTACGCCAAGAACATTTATACATGGGGTTACTTGGTTGTTTGCTGAACGCGACCGAAACGCTCCCAAGTATATTTGGTCGCGGCCATTAACTCAACGACAACGCCTAGTGCGCACAGGCTCTTATAAGGATTTTGATAAAAATAATTGATTGAGACCAAATCAAGTAAATATGTCGATTAACACTAGTAATTTGATAAGAGCAGCAACAAGAAAAACACAGGGACAAACTTATCAGTGTATGGATTCATGACCAACTTCAAGATATTTATAACTATGGAGATGATTTCCATCCGTATGCAGAATCTAGCGTCCGCAATAAATTTCATCAATCTGATAACCTCCAAAGTATGCTTCAGTTTCTCTTTGGCGATCATGCTTCTTCTCTTAAAACTATAGTAAGCTTGTATCCTGTTGTACAAAGCCTTAAGGTTTCCAACTCTTGCGGCTACATCTTTATCGCTCATTTGATGAAGTTGGTACTGAATGTTCTCAAAGTGTTTCAGAAATAATAGGAATGATGCCAACCGCCTCGCAAGCTCTTCAACATCAATTTTGACGATCTGGCCGTATTTTACATTTATGTTCACATATTGTACATTCGTCGAGTGCATTTCAATTTTGGTTTCAATTGTCCCCAAAAAAACAGAAGATGCGATCGCTGAAGATATGGCATACATGTCCCAGAAATCATCACACTTCAACACAGGATGGCCACTTTTGTGCCAGAAAGTTTGAGGACTGAAATACAATAGTAAGATAGGTATATTAAATATGGGCATTCTGGTACGAACATTGTTTCGCTGACGCCGTACTGAATATATACGCCTTCCTGTTGGATAATATCATCTGATAAAGGGTCAACTTCAAACGGCTTTATAAATTCCAAAATTTGTTGGGTAACAGAAATATTAGCATTCCACATAACAACTATTCCTTCCCGATAAAAGAACACCTCAACTGCTTTACACCAATGCCTAGTTCGCATAGCGTGTAGCACATATTCACTATCATCAATTTTCGTTGGAACGTATCGACCATCTTTGATCAGTTCATCATGTAAGTCGGCCAATCTGAATTCTCTTGCCACTGGGAACGCTACCATCTCGTAGACTCCAGTAGTAGTATAATGAGGACGACAGAATGCCTTCTTGAAGGTTGAACGCTTTTTCAAACTAAACGCTCTAAATGACTCCTCAATGTTGGTGTATATTGAGGGCACGTTTCCTCTATACTTTATGAAACGTTCCACGCTTTCCACCGCATCCCGAGACACAAATAATTGGAATACTCTTTTTAGATTACTAAAAATACGTTGAATCATCTTTCGAGGGACGCCAAAATTTCAAGAATTTTGCTTTATGCTGCGAAATAATGAACAATCCATTTACTACATCAAGATGACATTACTTGACAGTAGATAACCTACAAATACATTTAATGATTATTGAGTTCTGAACGATCTAAGTAGGCCTTTGTTTTGAACTTGTTTAGAACTTGTGCATTGTTTCATTTTATATGTTGCTATTTATTTAAGGTGAGAGGGGCTTATCGCCTTTGGTGCCTACCACAAGCATTTAATTGTCCGGATTGACGAGGTTGTACTATTTACCACACCAGTAAAGGACTGAATGGACATTGTTATTGCATATGCATTGTTGCGTTCAAGCAAAGTTTAAAAGATTTGAAGTTTTGGCAGTTTGTCTTCTAAATACACATTAAAATGTGATAGTTTAGGTAAAACCATAAAAAACTTTGAACACACTAAAATTACCAAAATCATATTTTTTGACAATTTCACCATAGTATTATAAATAAAACCTGAATACATGGAAAACTGTTGAGCTCGTCAACCAGAGTGGGGCACTACTTGAGTAGATTTCATAAATTTGACTATTGAGTACGTGAGTAAGTACTGAGTATAAGTAATATTCTTGAGTACTCTACTCAAACCGATTTGAGTAGATTTACTCAGAGTACGCATCTACTCAAATCGATTTGAGTATTTTACTCGAAGTACTACATCTACTCAAACAGTTTTGAGTATTTTACTCAGAGTACTACATCTACTTAAAACAATTTGAGCAGATTTACTTAGAGTACGTATCTACTCAAAGCATTTGAGTATTTTACTCTGAGTACTACATCTACTCAAACTATTTTGAGTACAGCGTATTCTGGTTGCTGTGTATTCTGAGTACTGTGTTACTGCTTACTTCGTGAATGCATACATAGCACATACTTTAGCGTAGTTACGGCGACTTGTACAAGGCCACTTCTTTGCGGCTGTGTACGTGCTATAAATCATATTGATTGAGGGGTGCATTGTTCCGCAGCAACCCATCTTGTCCATCGGGAACTCGTCTGTTGTGCCGCGATACAAGTATTGCTATATCGCCGTATGCCGAACAAGTTCAAGGCGAACCCAGCTCGGGCGCACTGGAATCCCGTTTCTTCAATTCAATAGTACTCTACTCATTTTATGTTGACTACAATACCCAGTACTGATATAAAATAATATGATTGAGTACTCTACTCAGAGTACTCTATACTCACCAATTTTTGTAGTATCTACTAAATACTCATATTATCGATGATTATTTTAAACTTTGAGTACTGAATATATGCTCACTACACAAAACTAAAAAAAAACAGTATTGAGTAGACACTAAATACTCACCGAAAAAAATGACTAGTGAATATCTACTCAGTACTCAAAAATAAAAAGAAATGAGTATTTAGCAATCCACTCAATACTCTGCTTATGAGCAGAATTTGCCACACACTGCCGTGAACCCATGTTCTCAAAAGATTTTGAGATGCTTTGCTCGATGGCAAAAAACTAGGTAGTTGTGCCATATTTAAATTAACAGAAGAAATTGTAGTTTGATTTTTTGTTAGTACAACAACATCGAATGTTAAGCGATTCATTAGATGATTCAGTACACCTACACGACCACTCATGACAAGATAGCCAAGTGCATATATTAATAAATAAGTAAATATTGATGTTGGCCGAAAACGCTCGCATGAAAGTTTCGCTAAATGTGTCACTCATTTTGTGGCGTCTTTTCCTTCATTTATATCACCAAACTATAAAATATCTTTTGAAGAGAATAATAAACAAAAGAAATAATAATTACTCATTCTACATAATATACTTACAATAGATTTTTGAGTACCTTTATTTAATTCAAACTAGTATTGTGTATCTAACTCCTGATTAAAAAGGATTTTATTAATAATAACAATAACATAAAATTTAGTTTATAGACCCAATCCAACAAATCTTTTAAACACTAGTAATTTGATAAATCACTAACAACAAACACAGAGGGACAAATTTAACAGTGTATGGGTTGAAGACCAACTTCAAGATATTTATAAGTATGGAGACGATTTCCATTCGTATGCTGAATCTAGCGTCCACAATATATTTCATCAATCTGATAACCTCCAAAGTATGCTTCAGTTTCTCTTTGGCTATCACACTTCTTCTTTTAAAACTATAGTAAGCTTGTATCCTGTTCAACAACGCGCTAAGGCTTTCAAGTCTTGCGGCTTCATCTTCATCGCTTGTTTCATGAAGGTGGTACTGAATGTCATCAAAGTGTCTCAGAAACAATTGAAATGATGCCAACCGCCTCGTTAGCTCCTCGACATCAATTGTGACGATCTTCCCGTATTTTGCATTTATGTTCAGATATTGGGCATTTGTCGAGTGCATTTCAATCTTGGTTTCTACTGCCCCCAAATATACAGAAGATGCGATTGCTGAAGATATGGCATACCTGTCTCAGAAATCATCACCGTTTAACATAAAGTGTTCACTTTTGTGCCAGCAAGTTTGAGGACTGAAAAACAAAATAAAGATAAGTATATTAATCATGGACATAGAGGTGCGTATGTACATTGTTTCGTTGATGCCGTACTGAATATATACACCTTCCTGTTGGATAATATCATCTGATAGAGGGTCAACTTCAAACGGCTTCACGAATTCCAACATTTGTTGTGTAGCAGTAATATTAGCATTCCACATAACAACGATTCCTTCCCGATAGAAGAACATCTCTACTGCTTTACGCCAATGCCTAGTACGCATAGCGTGTAGCACATGTTCACTATCATCAATTTTCGTTGGAACGTATCGGCCATCTCGGATGAGTTCGTCATGCAAGTCGGCCAATCTGAATTCTCTTGCCACTGGGAACGCTACCATCTGGTAGACTCCAGTCAAATCAAAATGAGGACGACAGAATACCTTCTTGAAGGTTGAACGTCTCTTCAACGTAAACGCTCGAAATGACTCCTCAATATTGGTGTATAAGGAGGGCACCAGTCCTCTGTATTTTATAAAACGTTCCACGCTTTCCACCGCATCCCGAGACAAAAACTTGAAATAATTTTTCAAGACCACTAACGAGACGTTGCATCATCTTTCCTCGGATGCCAGAATTTCAAGAATTTGGTTCGTTTTTGCCAAATAATAAAGAACCCATTTACTACATCAAGACGACATTACGTGACAGTAAATAACCTGCAAGTATGTTTAATGATTATTCGGTTCCATTCAAATTTAACCAGATTTTGTGGTAGTCAATTATTAGTACTCACACATGTCTACTAAATTTGGTAAAACAAACTGGAGTCTTGGAATTCCTTGACTTACGGAAGGCAGGATAGTATAACAGCCGAATAATAGATAATCATGTCAGTTAATCAACCGTTTCCTTCATATGTATGCCAACCTATGACAAAGATAATTCAAACTGAAACCTTCATCTTTACCTAAGAATAGCAACTGACCGAATGCATGCTTTCCCAACTTAAGAAAGGTAAAAACCTCGAAGCCTACACCTCGCTAATTTAACAACGGACAGCTTGATTTAAATTATAGATGCCATGAACTCATAGCCATCTTCAAACCATCCTAAGCCACCGCATAGCAAGATATTTATAAGTATGGAGACGATTTCCATTCGTACAAAAAATCTGGCGTCCACAATATATTTCATCAATCTGATAACTTCCAAAGTATGCTTCAGTTTCTCTTTGGCGATCACACTTCTTCTCTTAAAACTATAGTAACCTTGTATCCTCTTGAACAAGGCCTTAAGCCTTTCAACTTTTGCGGCCACATCTTTTTCGCTCATTTCATTGAGTTGGTACTGAATGTCCTCAAACTGTCTCAAAAACAATAGGAATGATGCCAACCGCCTCGTAAGCTCCTCGACATCAATTCTGACGAGCTCCCCGTATTTTGCATTTATATTCAAATATTGGACATTTGTCGAGTGCTGCTCAATCTTGGTTTCAACTAATCCCAAATAAACAGAAGATGCGATCGCTGAAGATATGGCATACCTCTCCCAGAAATCATTGCCCTTTAACAGTGGGTGACCACTTTGGTGCCAGCAAGTTTGCGGACTGAAATACAATACATATTAAGATATTTTTCATATAGATACAGAGTAACGTACATTGTTTCGCTGATGCCGTACTGAATATATAAACCTTCCTGTTGAATAATATCGTCTGAAAAAGAGTCAACTTCAAACGGCTTCATGAATTCCAACATTTCTTGTGTAACAGTAATATTAGCGTTCCACATAACAACGATTCCTTCCCGATAAAAGTATAGCTCTACTGCTTTGTTACACCAAGGCCTAGTTCGCATAGCGTGTAGCACGTATTCACTATCATCAATTTTCGTTGAAGCGTATCGGCCATCTTTGATGAGTTCCTCATGTAAGTCGGCCAATCTAAATTCTCTTGCCATTGGGAACGCTACCATCTCGTAGACTCCAGTCGTAGAGAAATGAGGACGACAGAATACCTTCTTGAAGGTTGACCGTTTCTTCAAAGTAAACGCTTGAAATGATTCCTCAATGTTTGCGTATAAGGAGGGTACACTTCCTCGGTATTTTATGAAACGTTCCACGCTTTCCACCGCATCACGAGACACACAAATTTGGAATATTTTTTTAAGATTGCTTAATACACGTTCGGTCATCTTTTCTGGGATGCCGATTTTCAAGAATTTTGCTCTTTTTCTGAGATATCATGATAAATCCATTTCCTACATGAAGGTGACATTACGTGACACCGTGGTGACACCTTAACGTTGTCGTTAATCAAACATTTCTACTAATTACGGCAAAAAAATCACGTAGTCTTCGAGTTCGTTTACTTTAAAATATAAGATAAAGATGATATCTAATCATGTTACTTCGTTAATCAATAATTTCCTATATATGCATGGGCGCAATTAAAAATGTTCCAGGGGGGGGGGGGTAAAGCCTTTTTAGAAGGAAATGGTGACGTAGTGTGGATGACTATGTTGAAATTAAGTAAATTGCTAGAAAATTTGCTGCCTTTCTATTGTTAATTAATATATATTTAATAAGTTTCATTAAGAATTGTTTGTTATATATTTTTTTCAGAATCATTGATCTTTTATTTTAGAATTTCAGATTTAGTCTGATTGTCAACCAATATTATAGAATTTTAAGTATTAAGTATTGTTATATATTATAGGTTTGTTTATCATCTGTTTTCAGCAAGCAAGGCTAATGTATAATGAACAATTATCATCTTTCAATAAACACGAATATAGACTTTACAATGTTGTCATTTTGTTGGTTTTAAAAATTATCTTTCAATAATTCGAGTGGATGCCAACTAATATTGATGTTTTTCTACTGCTTTCGATGAACACGAGCCAACAATTCTTATAGAGAATGCAAAGGCAATATTAGTTGGAATTCATTTAATTGTACTGGATAGAGAATAATTAAATGAAAAATATAGGCTAAAAATGAAGACAATTAATAATTCAATTCTATAATCGGTAGGTGTTCACAGAAAGGCCTCTTGGATTTTGCATATAAAATTTATTTTACTTGGTACTAGTTTCGAATCACACGATTCTTCATCAGCCGACAAATCTAACATAAAAAATCTGATGTGGCCAGGCACATGACTTTATCATACAAAATATAAAATTAACAGTTTAGCTGCACGAGAATCTATTTGACTGAGATAAATCGTGTCTGCATTAAAATTAAACTAGTTAACCAGGATTTGACAGATGTTTTGATAGTCAATAGTATCAATAGAAGGTATTGTCAAAGCATCAGCATTTGACACTACCTACTGTCATCAGAATAATAGTTGTTTATCTCACAAGTGCCGAAAGTACGGAATAGCGCGACGAGCGGTGATGCGGCGCGTCACCGATGGCAGAGCGTCGCCGTCGCATTTGAGCGGGTCATGTAGTTTTCGGCAGGAGTGACATCAACGTTTTTTGTGTTGCTTATTGAGAAACATCTATTTAAAATAATATTTAAAAAAATCAAAAAAGTTTATTTTTCTGAATAGGAAATGTTAGGTTTATACCACTTCTACGAAACGTCAAGTTTAAAAAGTTAATTCAAATTCTGACAGATTGATATTCATTCATGACACTGTAGATGTCACATCCGTACCAACATACTAAAATATAACTACACTCATCGCTATACATTATTTACTTTCTCAATTTATCGCTTTTACAATTAGATATAACAACGGGTTGATATATCTTATCAACAAACAATCAAATTGGTGATCTTATTTTATTTGAATTTTGTGCTTTGCCGCACTAGAGCGGCAACGTTCCATAGCGGTTCTCCAACCTCTGATGAAATCAGCTGTTTTCGAGTATGACAGCCATAGACATTTCTGTGGTGACAGCATAAAAAAATATTTGTCAAAATTCTGGCTACTATGTATTTTCATATCAGTGCAGATGCGACCTATCTCGATCGAATAGAATTTGCTCTTGCAGCTAAACTATTAATTTTACCAAAAAATGTCATAGGCATAAATTATTCAAAATTTCCTCTACTTTAATTTATTATTTAACTATTTTGACGAAATTACAGAAATGGCGGCTCATTTGCAAAATCCTTGAAAAAGGCTTGGAATAAACTACCAGTTCCTTTGGACCCTTTTGAACCAAAAGCTTTTCAGCTCTAAGTTAGGTCATGAAACTTCTAAATATGAACTTTCGTCCCGATACCTTTAGTAGTTTCTCCGGAATCGTCGTCACAAAAATCGTTTACACACACACACACACGCACACACACACAGACACACACACACACAGACTTTTTTTGTACCTTGGTCAAAAATGTTCAGGGGACCCAAAAATACCTATTTCCGCTAAAAACTCATTTTTTTTTTTGGCATGATTACAATACTTTATTATACTGCGTATGATAAAGTAAAAACGACATAATTAGGAAAACGATGAACTTCAAAAATCAAGAAAAGTACTTGCAGTCAAGGTCAAAGTTTTAATTGTCTGCGCTCAATCATCCCTACATGAGGCAAGGTCAGCAAATGGACAGCAACAAGGTGTCGAGGGCACATTACAGGAGAAACAGAAAGAGTGGAAGACAGAGGGGCTTATTTATGTGAATTCTTGCGGATTATAAGAACTAGGAAGTATGGAGTATGTCAAATTAATAGGTGCAGGGGTTAAGTTGGCAATTGGTGTGAGATGAGATCGGGATGTTAAACAAATACATCAATGAGAGGAGATGAGCGCAAACAATCAAAGTTAACAATAAACAGGGAGAGTTCATTGACATAAACATGTACAAGCAAATAATCACGCTTACAGAGACGTGAAAGTCGGGAACATGAAGAACGAAAAAACACTAGATACTGAAAGAAACTAACATATACAAAGCAATTACAGAAACGGCCATATCGAAAAATCACTTGAAGCGGGGGGCAAAATATAATAAATTAACAGTTCAAAAGGTAAAAACAAAATCGTGCTGTGGCGTAGGAGCAATAAATGTTCGCATAAGTGTAGGGTAGGCAACCAATATAGCGCCGCGTGAAAAGTCAAAATAAACAGGTAAAATCACAGTGAGATATTAAATCTCTAAACAATAACAATAAATAGACAAGAAAAATCAATGAATCAACTTTACTTTAATTCTATAATCGTCTCAATCGAGCATGCGATAAAAACTCAATAACAAATTGGTAAACAATAAAAGGGCGACAATATTATTTTAAAATGTAGCCGCATTAACGTATAACAATAAATAAACATAGAGAAAAAGTTGAAATTGTTATTATTACAATTATACGTACCCAAACACTTGAAAGGCGACAATACTGAGTCAATTAATTAATAATAATTGTATCAAAATTTTACTATTCAGTATACCTTTTCTATATTTTACTCTTACTTTTAACACGCAGTATATATGAGATAAACAACCCGGCAGGGCAAAAAAGTGCGAAGTAATAGAACCTAATACGCATGATTATGTGAAAGTCCAAACATGGTCATTTTGGACTACAGCACAACACCGTAAACTGGGCACAATTTATCTTGTGACTCTATCGCGACGAAAAATGGAGATAAAATATCTAATGAAACTGACATTGGTGACGATTGTAATCGGTATATAATAAAAAGCGGTTGGATTCCTTATTCTTGTTTAATGTTATCTATCGCCACATGTTTTGTGTCCTACGGACATAAGTTCGAGACCATCAACGCCAAACTGCTTCACAGATGTATTAAAATTTCAAAGATAAAATTACTCGAACGAAATTGAAAAATCCAAAAAGGACCCAACCGTACAATGTCTCAACTAGCAAAACGACGTATGTTATAGGCCTCTATTCAGATTACTAATATAGTCTTAACGTGCACAGTTTGAAGTTGGCAGACCAAGGAATTTGTATTGTTTGATTGTATTTTGTGTTTTGCCGCGTTTTCAAACATTTTATGCCTGTGCGCATGTCTTACAACAACGTAAGAAATTTTCATTCCCACGAGGAGCATTTGACCCTAACTGCTTGACTTGCAGCACATTTATGAATACACGGGATTTCATTTTATAAATAACAATTTATTGTGCAAGTTTATATGTTTGTTTATCACCTTCGTTAGTTACTTTTATGTTCTCCAAGATCCACACTTGTCGAAATGTAAGTCTTTACAATTTTTATGTTTGTGGAGTTTGATTTGTTTTGTCAATTGTGTAACATGATCTCGATTCCTGTATCGCCCGAAGAAGTGCCCAGTGGGACACAAAACATGTAGCGATATATACTATTAAACAAGAATAAGGAATTCAACTGCGTTTTATTATTATATATATATATATATATATATATATATATATATATGCACCTTATTGGACAACGAAATTATTATACTATAGTATGTATACTAGTATACTATAGTATACATGTATGTATGTATAGTAGTATACTATAGTATACTATAGTATGTAAAATGTCAGAAAAGTTTTCTTTTTAATTCAGTGCGGGAGACAAGCGCCGTTACCTCACCGAATAGTTTGGGAATAGTCGTGTTCAAAATCCAGGGGGGGGGGGGGGCAAGCGCACCCCCTGCCCATATGTAACGGCGCCCCTGTACATATGTATGTCGACCTTTAACAGAAACAAATTCAAACTGAAACCCTCATTTTTCCTATTCTCTAGAATAGCACCTGTCCGAAATCACGCTTTATAGCCGTTTTACACTACGCAATTCTTGCGCAAGAAGTTACACAAGAAGATCGTAAGCAAATGAAACTTGTAAACAGAAAATGGTTCAATTCCTAGACAAACTACTCAGCACAAGAAAATACATCACAATTTCTGTTTAAGATGTTGTACCGACTTACAGCACAAATTGTGTACTAAATTGTGCACTAAATTGCGTAGTGTAAAACGGCTATTAGGAAAGCATGCTAAAACTTGTTAAAACCTCAAAGCCCATTACCTCCCTAATTTAAAAACGGACAGCTTTATTTAATTTATCGATGGCATCGGCCGCCGGCCAAATCAAAATCGTAAATAACTCATCGTGAAGCATTTTATAAATTGGAATCATTACCTGAACACTTTTTCGAACGCGTTGCCTTCGTCTCTCTTTCTCTTTCACCTGTGAGAGGTCGTAACAACGATTATATATCACAGTCGTTGTGGACATACTATAAATAAGCATGCGGTCCGCTGAGCCTTAATAGACATGTATTATTAGATGCGGCCACCTTAAAGGGAAGATATACAACCGTCATGTGCATCAAAAGGAAGAAAAATTATCTACAATCTACATTTTGTTCTCCGCTTCTTAGGTTACAATATCACATCATCGCATTCTCAGATTATTTTTCTTTTGTTAGTTACATACGATAAGAGACGGCTGTAGTTTTGCATTGCAATACAAAACAAGCGTAGTGGTTATATTGGAACAATACGATATATCGTATATTAAGGTCCGTTGACCCTTTTATGATATCATATTCGTATTTGAAAGTTTGAGCTAGATTTTGCTTGGTATAGTGTATTGTTTCTTTGTGTTTATCACTGCCAATGCGTTTCCATACCAGAATGTCGCTGGTTGTACAAAATGATTTCCATCTTATATGTGTTTATTTATTTTTCATGTACGTCTGTTTTTACTTTATCATACGCAGTATGATGAAGTATTGTAATCGTGCCGAAAAAAAAAATGAGATTTTAGCGGAAATAGGTCTTTATGGGTCCCCTGAACATTTTTGACCAAGGTACAAAAAAATGTCTGTGTGTGTGTGTGTGTGTGTGTGTGTGTGTGTGTGTGTGTGTGTGTGTGTGTGTGTGTGTGTGTGTGTGTGTGTGTGTGTGTCTGTGCGTGTGTGTGTGTCTGTGCGTGTGTGTGTACCCGTTTTTTGTGGAGACGATTCCGGAGAAACTACTAAAGGGTATCGGGACGAAAGTTCATATTTAGAAGTTTCATGACTAAACTTAGAGCTGAAAAGCGTTTGGTTCGAAAGGGTCCAAAGGAACTGGCTATTAACTCTTAGCAGTTTTCAACGATTTTGCAAATGAGCCGCAATTTCTGTAAATTCGTCAAAATAGATAAATAATAAATTAAAGTAGAGGACATTTTGTATAATTTATGTCTATAAAATTTTTTGGTAAAATTAATAGTTTAGCTGCAGGAGCAAATTCTATTTGATCTAAATCGTGTCTGTATTAATGCAGTAGGTAGCCAGGATATTTTGAATTTTTGACAGTATTCAGAACGTCAAGGGTTGCGAACGTCACAGAACGTCAATTCAACACGCAAATGTATGGAGAATGCGATCAAACACGCGCGCACGTACGCTATGTGAAACAATATTGGAACATATTGGTGTTCACGAAGTCAATGTGTATTTCAAGTGCGGATAGCAATGTTGTTATGTTTTCGCGAATAAATGCAAGAAAGATTGTAAGACGGTATGTTAACCTTAAAACTTATTTGGAATATTGAGCATAATTCTTTATGATCTTTTGTAGTTAGCACTGAAGACGTGGTAATACCCGAAACTATAGTATGCTAGAAGCCAATATAATATAGTAATCATCAGAATCAACAACCTTTTTACTTTGTCATACGTAGTATGACAAAGTATAGCAATCGCGGCGAAGATTTTACCGGAAATGTGTCGTATTGGGTCCCCTAAACATTTTTGAGCCGCTATTTCTGGAATTTCGTCGAAATAGGTAAATAATAAATTAATGTAGAGGAAATTCTGAATAATTTATGACTATGAACTTTTTTGGTCAAATAAATAGTTTAGCCGCATGAGCAAATTCTATTTCATCTAGATCGCTCGTACTGCATTAAAACACTATAGTATTAAAACTAGTTAGCCAGGATTTGTCAGATATAGTGATTGTAATGACAATAGTCAATAGTATCAAGTCAAAGATCTGTCAAATCATGGCTAACTAGTTTTACTTTAATGAGACACCGACTAATCTCAATCAAATAAACTATTAACATATGGTATGATAAAGTCATGTGCCGGCCACATCAGATTTTTTGTTCCTGACATTGCATTATTTATATGCAGGTACAGGACTGCCCTTTTAGAAACTACCCAGGCCAAATAACTTCAGACGGATAGGCATCATGCCCAATTATACAAACTTTTTGCGAATAATACTCCCCGGTTCTACGATTATTTACCATCGCCATCGTCTCAAAGTTATTTTGCGAACAAAAAGAAAACAGCAGAACTTGCCTATTCAACATGAATGCATATTTCTAGGACAAATGGGACCACAATTACGCCAACAAAATTATAAACACCAATGCTGGGTGAAAATATGCAAATAACTGTTGTTTAGCAGAATTAATATGCTAAGCAGTATGTAAAGTTATACAGGGTGAGTTACTAAAGTCGCGGTGGTTGATAGGGAAGGACAAAATATTTAACAACAAAAATCGTTTGGCCTATCATTTTCTACGAAGTAAAATTATTTTCATTGATACTGTGTGTTGCATTTAGGCGTGGTAGAAAAAATAGTGCTTTCTTAAATGGAATGCCTTGTATACTATATCATATTAAGATTGAGAAGAAAATTGTCTTACCAATTGTATCAGGTGATGTTGACGTATAGCTAATAGTTTCTGCGATATACATTTTTTTATTGTAAAAATGGCCGTTGCAGGTCTTTTTCGAAAACATGGTAATAACGAAATTTTTGCAGTTTTCTTTCTACTTTGTCAGATTTTTATTCTTGTTATTTGCTGATTGCATTTCTCATTAAGTTTTCTTTAATTTATATTGTTTGGCATGTTACCAATACCAATTTGGGAGTTGGTGTTTTCTGAGGATACCAATTGAGTACTAAATCCTTACTAAATGATTCGACTTGTTTTACTACAAGTGGGGTTCTGAGGTGACGTTTGAAAGAACTACCCTTGACTTAGGGGGGTTCCTATGGGGTACTAATTTGGAAGTTAGTGTTTGGTCTGTGGGTACCAATTGGGTACTAATTCCCTACTAAAGCTAGAATAAATTCAATTTGTTTTTCCACAAGTGGAGTTCTGAGGAGACGTGCGCTAATTTTGCCCGCCCCGAAATCGGGGTGTTCCTTTGACGTACTAATTAGGCGATTAGTGTTTTCTGGGGTACAAATTTGGTTCTACTAAATCCTTACAAAAGTTTACAGTGATTTGAATTATTTTGCTACAAGTAGCGTTCAGAGGTGACGTTTAAAATACCTACTTCAAAGTTACGGGGGTTCCTTGAGATACCAATTCCGCGGTTGGTGGAACGTAGAAAGTATTTGTTTATTTGCAAGGTGTTCAAAATGCCCTCCATTTTGTCTACTACCATTAATCCGATGGGTAAGATGTCTCGAAGTATTTCTTATCATGTGCCACTTATTTTCTCTGATGTCAGCAAAAACTTATTAAGATCTGGAGATCTTGGCGCCCATAACGTAGGACCTCCTCTTCCAATCCATTTGTTGGGATATTGATTGTCAAAATATTATCTTACGTTTAGACAAACGTGGGCTGGGGCTCCGTTATGATGGTAAATTAAGTTTTGGAGAATATTCAGCGGCAAATCATCCAAATATTGTTGTAAATGGTTGAATATCCTAAAAAAACTGCCTTTTCATACTTAAATGTCTTTTCATAAAAATAATCCATTTTTAAATGTACCATTTATAACAAAATTCATACATTTTATTAATCTTTAAGGATCTGCATATCTACCACCGAAAGTCTAGTGACTCACTACTAGATTTCTACTATTGGAGACATCCACATCGTCATTTTATTTTTTTTATAGGATGCCAAAGCATAACACATTGTCTACTACGTCCGTAGTGCACGCCAATGTACTCCCAAGTGACAGGTACAGTAATAAAATAAAGACTCTTAATTTTGAAGGTGTGCACGCTTTTTATGCAAGTCTAATAAAACCTGCGGCATGGCATGAAAAATGTCTGTGCGCTAAATTACTCTTTATTTAAGCATTTTGCTTATAACAAATAAGAAAAATATGGATGCCAATCCTCATGAACAGAGTGGTTTAGATAAAGCGTAGACGACTGTATTTGGTGTAGTTTCAATTTCCTAGTGCGGCGGCGCCTAACTCGCACCATAACAAATTGACGTGCTTTAGTGGGATATTTCCTCAAAGGTCGAAGAAACGCCGATTCAGCTTTTCCCCTTTAGAATTGCTCCGGCGACCGTTTCGTGGAAATCGAAAGCGAAAATTTATTCTTATTCAACGATTGAATGAAGAACCCCGAACGCGCCCTTATTGACTCATATTTGAATTTTTTTCGTTGGCGCAATCAACAGAATTTCACCTCTTTTCATCAGTCGACATTATTGGGGGATCTTATTTTTATTGCGTCATAATAATTCCATAAAAATTTTATACTCAATTGAAATTCGTCCGTTGTATTTTTCAATCATTCTCGTTCGTTCGGGTGACGGGTTTCATGCGGGTTTCATGCCCCTTGCGGCGATGATTCTTGGGTTATTGAAATATATCAAACTCTCGTTCCCCCTGTAGGCTCGACTATTGATAAATCATCCGGTACGACATGGGTGGACACTTGTCGTGACGTCGATAAGCAGTTACGTCTCCTCGCAGTAATAGAAGGACCAAGGATTGGGGACGGGAATCGCCCAAAATCGAATTCTTTGTTATGCACCGATCCGGTAGGGCTTGACGCTGCAAATTTACATGACGATTTACATGATAGACCATGTTTGGGACGGATTTTGGGGCGTTACGTAAACTAATTGAATATATAATACCGGTAAAATGTTGGGGGAATCTATTCAAATAAATGCCTTTGCATAACATTTTGGATTTTAGTAAATTCAAATTTACCTCTTTCAGGCCCAGAAAATTAAATTAACAAGAAATAGAAATAGACAATAGACAAGAAATAGTTTTTTATGTAGAACATTAACGTTAGATAAGTATTTACATATCCACTACAAAATCTTCAGCAGCTTCATTGGCAGAATAAACAAAGCATCAAATGATACAATTTATCATATGTTTTGGTTTTGGGTATGGAACTATTCAGGTGGAATAATTATGTGTCCATACCATCTATACTTGCTTATACCTGCAGGGAAATCAGACTGTTTTTTTCTTTTTTTTTTAATTAAACAGTTGAATTTTACGGACTCTATAATAATAATATTTGGGTCGCTGTTATACACTGAAAAAAAAAACTGGCTGCAATTACGCATAAATCATTGTGAAAATTATAATAGAAGTCCAAAAATTGCGCGTATTTCTAAACACTTTACAATTCTGTGTATTATTACAGATATTGCTGCATTATACCAACAGTAACATAATGTGCAATCTTCCTTCTAGGTTAACTTTTTTGTGTCTGTCTAATTTCCTTTCACCAAGTCTGTTTGTCAGAAACAGAGTGGACGATGTGGATGTTTATCGATGTGTTTTCTATGTTTGAGTATTTATTAATTGCTTCATTTTATCTATACCGTATTTTAGGAAATAAACTGCTTCCGGGTTATGTCGTGTGTCAAGATTTCTTAATGCTGACGTTTCGCGAACCATGTTGCTTGGTTCTTCAGAGCTAACTGACTACTGAAGACCTACCAGGAAAATCTCCCTTATATACCTAAATGTACACCTCACTGCGCACATCTGGAGCTACCGCTCCCATGAGCTTTTGCCCCTGACCGCGTTTGGATCAATTTCCAGACCGTACTAATTTCAGTGGCGTCCTCGCGATGGATGTTGCCAGAATGTTTGTAAATTTCGATGGCTTCTCTAATAAGCCTTCGATGGTAATTACCCACCCTTGCCAACATCTTGCGTAGCCGGGTGTCTCTACTGTGCTCCTTGACTAGACGTTCGATGCTTCGTCTTGTCTGTCCTACATAGCAAGATCCACACTCCAGATGTGCGCAGTGAGGTGTAAATTTAGGTATATATTTATATAATAAGAGAGATTTTCTTGGTAGGTCTTCAGTATTCGGTTAGCTCTGAAAAAGCGAGCAACATGGTTCGCGAAACGTCAGCATTAACAAATCTTGACACACGGCATAATCCGGAATCAGTTTATTTTCTAAATTATTCTGGCCGTGAAAGCCTACGTACTTACTTATTCCGTATTTGTTTGACCGTATTTGTAACGTTTGACTGTTGGCATGTTTTTGCTTTTTTTTTGTTATCATATGATATTGTTAATATCTACTCAAGATCAGAATGAAATTATAAAAATCAAAAATACTGCTTATTTAATTGAATATTAGACTGAAATAGATGTTAAATTATTACGCATTACCTCATTTAATTTAAGATTACATTAAAATTGTTATTCAATAATTACGCATTGCCCCGCACATATCGCTTAAAATTACATTAAAATCGGTGTAATATTCAGGCCAAATTCTTGTAAAATCACAGTGTAAATATACAATGACAATGTGAAAATACAATTGAGATGTAAACTTACACTGATTGTCGCAGGGCAAAAAACCTACTATTCCTACCGTAAATTCAAATTTTTTTTAGTGTAGCGTAACTAAATTGGTTGGGCCATAGTGTGTAAAATATTAAGAAACGTCGAGTTAGGATACAAGTTTTACTATTATTTTTAAAGTATTTTTCAACGCCATGGTAGCGCGGAGGCAATATGAAAAACAATTTTTGACAAATGCTTATTACAAATATTTTTATTGATAACTGATTATAACCTTTGGTTAGTACCGTCCTGGAAAATAAGCCATCTCTGGTCCATCTCGGTCCATCTCTCGTTTTAGAAGACTAGCTAAAAGTATTTACAAATACATCAATATTTTTACTTTTTCCATCGAAAGTTACAAATGATATTTTGAAGCAAAGCTAGAGGCCTTTCACATTATATAGAGTTCGTGCGCGCTGGGACATCCCAAATTCGATTTGTCGATTGACAAAAATCGAGTTCCGAGATCCCGTCCGGTAAATTTTTAATGCCCAAAAACTGTCTTTCGGGTTTGGCGCGCGCGTCCGGCAAATCGAATTACCGGCGGTCCCTCGGCGAGGCCGGCTGGCCGCGTCTCGTGATTCCGCCCGATCTTGAAGGTCTCGAATTGATTCTCGACCGGACCCGTGAAGCCGATCGTAGGTGCTCAATTTACGGGCCGCCCCAACAGCGACGGGACATTCAATTTCTACGCTTCGGAAACGTAAATTCTCGCCGACGAAATCCCTCCTCGGACGGTCCTAAAACCCTCCCGACGACAGCGCCCTCCGCGATCGTGTTCCGGCACCTCCGTTTTTTTTTTCCGCACCGAATGGCCTTTCGCCGCCTCGCACTTGTCCTACGGCGAAAATTTGCGAGCTGCGCGGGATTACAAGATTTATAGTCGGCCGTGTGTTTATTTATGTAAAAGAAAGCGGGCGCCCGGCATCTACGCCCGTGCGCTTTTCCCGTTTTCGACCGCCTTCCGTGCGGAAAAAGGTGACATCTGTTGATTTGATATTATTTTTATGTTCGCAGCTTTATACGGTACCAGTTTTTCCCACATTTTAGTCAGAATTCAACTTGCACAATCGGATTATTGCTTGTTTAAAAGGCACCGGAATTATATTTTTATTGCAGATTGAAGTGAAAGCGAAAATGAATGCACACGCGTCAAAACAAAAATTTGTTTATTCCTTAAATTAAAAAGGGCTCTAAAACAAAAACAGTAAATGTTAGATTCAACAATTGTACATATTCTTTTGCATATTGTGTGTCTAACCTTTTGCTCAATATTGTTTTAAAACTTTAAACTGGATTTAATATAAATAATAGGGTTATCCTTCTTTCTTTAGTGTTCATTTTTTAATGCAGAGCCAATTCAATTTGATCCTTTATATGTAAAATTTTAGATACAACAATAAATTTACAATATTTTGAATCTACATGTTAGACCATCTCACATATTTCCAAGTAGTTTGGAAAGTTTGTTATACGGGACAAGGTGTTATAGATCAATTTATCAATTATCAATTTTATTTGAACGATTCATATTGAGCGTGTTTGGGTTGACGCATAATGCCACATCTCTCCCGGAAGTTTCTAGTTCTATCTAAGATACGAACCAAATAATTGACAGTAACAATTAACATTGTTTTATAAAACACCTACCTTATGTTTTGCGTAATTCTCGCAAACTAGATAGCCTAACTTAAAAAGTAAAAATATATAATTGTAATTTAGTGGCTCTAGAACGGAACGGCATTGAAGGAAAGACACTGCGGAACACACACGCATTTTTATAGGGCAAGCGGCCCTTTGGTTTGCCTCAAGCTATATCTTGAATAAATTGCCTATTAAAAACTACATCTCTCAATATTATTGCGCACGAAATTTTGGTGCCAGGTCCAACTACTAAGTACCTTGGTGATAGGGTGCGTTCATAAAAAGAACAGCTACTCGAACTCGCATTCATACCGTGCTTCATACAATGCACGAGCTTTTCCTCAGGCCATCCCGTAATACAATATTAGAAAATTATTTCTTGCGAGTTCATCTTATGGCATAATGATAAATCAGAAGACAGAAAATACTAAGAATGGACAAAAGTCGTAAAGAACTTTAATCTTCTGAACGTTCTGAACAGATTTCATGTTTCTTCGTTTTTTTAAATATAAAATGTGATGCGTGATGCTTTGTTTTTTTTTTGCTAATAACTTACGATGCTAAATCATCTCTATAAATATTCGGAACGCGAAACGACATACTTTGTATTTGGCTCCACTGTTAGGGAAATAAAAGAAAGGTTTTATTTTATATTTTAATTGTAACAACTTGCCTCAACAACTGAAAACTATTTTCTGTAATGCTTTTTCCGCAGAATCTGATTCTAACCGTAGAAATTGTTTACAAAATAAGTACTTGGGAAAATATGAAATGTGTTGGCATCCAGCTTAAGATATTAATTGGTTATTATTAACTTATTAATTAATAACTGTGGTATGTTCATTTATGGTAGTAGAACAAAATAAAAATGCATTATACTATATATAACACAATTACTATAAGACAAAAATTGATGCACGAGTTGTTTTGGGCACGACGAGCGTAGCGAGGAGTGATTGAGATGTCAGCCTTATTTGACACGACGTCTATATCATCAATCTTGGATAATTAAAAGTTACTAAAAGTTTGTGATCTAGTTATTTCATAACGACACCGAAAGCGGTTTCGTTATGAGTTTATAACGGACGGAAAGTAGAAAAACTTTATTTTTAATATCACAAAACTTATTCTCAATTTTGTGCCTCTTGGGGCATGGGTTAATATGTATTGATCGATCTCAAATTTCACACGGTTTAAGTATTGATATAAATGAACAAATTGAACCAAACCCTGCACAAAAAATATTAAATTTAAAGCAACGGTGAAACGCGTGAAAAGTGACGGTGGTCCAACCTCTTGAACAAAGTTGATGATAAGAAGAATTTTATACGATTTTGTTAGTGCTTAGAAGTAGATATCAATTAAAATCGCAAATGGATTTGTTTGGGGAAAATGTTTTCTTTTTTGGATTCCTACTTTAGTATGGTGTGCTGCGTTACTATTGTTGAACCACAAAAACAGACAGCAGTTTTGTCATTATATCAAAAAAATCACTGAAATGAGACAGAGTTCTTTCAAATAGAAGGTTTTGCATTTGAAACGGGTTCAATTGGATTATGATGGAACTGGAAAGTTTTCATGGATCAACGATACTATCCAGTGTTAAAGTGATAATATCAACGCAACATTGTACTTTTGTTGTGAGTAAGTATGTAAAAACAAATAAACGTACATTAAAAAAAATTGTCTTCATCATTTTTTTTTTTATTTTTTGGATGTTTAGGAGTGGGTCTTCATGGGGCGAACCAACTTGTTGAATATGGGACAGCCCCGACCTCTGTAGGATAGGCCTTTGCAATCATAAAAACATTAAAACCGACAAATAGGTATACAGAATTTTATTACAGAAGAATACTGTATTTATACTGGCACATATTCGGAATTGTATGTTTCGAAAACCGTTCATGCAAAAATATAGAATGCAAATTGCAAAAAAGTAAACAAGGAGTATGTACATCTACGCAAATTACAAAAAAAAGAAGTAATACCCGGAACACGATACCGAACAATAATAACAAAGCGCTATAAAAAAAGTACAACTGCATCATCGTGTATGTTGATTTTAAATTGTTCATATGCGCATCCACTTTTTTTCTGTTCGGAAAACACGTTAATTTTTCAGCGGAAAATAGGTCAGCGTAACTAATTTCTACTTTTTCCACATGGTTTTCCTAAACTAAATTTTGAGGAGAGATAAAAAAATCCATATGCAGGATAATAATGGTTCTATATCCAAACAATACTAAATATATTTCTCTGAAAAACTTTATTTTCGGATGCGATAATTTATTCCGGTTTAAAGGGGGCAATCATTAGCGAAACTTTGCAAAGTAACGTTAGGAGATGGGAGGAAGATGACTAGCCCTGTCTGGTCTGGTCTAGAATTAATATGCAAAGGCAAAACAAGTAAGAGTTTGCAGACAAAGCGGAAGGAAGAAGTCGCAATTTAACGGAGTCGGCTCTCACAGCGATCGCTGCAAAAGAAACCCGAGGAGAGTCGACTCCTCTTACTTTAAATACAAATTGACTCAGTCGTCCGCTAAAAAGTTCTATTTAACGTCGACATTATTGCGGATTTTTATCTTTGCGAACTTTGAGATTTCTTGCGACTGCCAGACGGATATTTTACCCTGCCATCTGACATACAATGAGCAATTGTATACCGAAGAATATTTTACGTATTATGTAAGTTGGATGTTGATGCTTTTTGTGACCAAAAAGTTATTGATACGCCGAACTGTCTCCCGAGAGTCCGATCAAATGTTTCCTTTATTTTAATGACAATATTTTGTCTACTCTTTCCTATCCATGTGGAACACCATGACGAAAATATTTCGACTAAGTATACAGGATATCCTATACTGGTAACGAAAGTAAGTGTTTTCAACTAGAAAAATATTTTATTTGTTAATAATCAATTTTTTATACATCACCCATAATATTAATTTAGTACATAACAATATTTTCTCGATTTAGGTATGCTATAGCGAACAAGAAAATACTTACAAATATTAGTTCTTGAGAGATATGTTTTAATTTGTAATAAGTCTACCAGTTTTAATGTACAGGAAAAATCAGTTTAAAAATATTATTATTGACAGTGGCACAATATTCTTGAGTTCGCTCTGTTAAAATACTCTGTATAGTAAGGTAGAAATATTTTTAATTCTTTTTCCTAAAAAATTAATTCAAATGTGGTATATTTTGTGCACTAAGAAAAATAAAATAAGAATTTATGGAATTTGCTGTTGAATAGTAATAGAAGTTTACTTACAGTAAATACTCTAGGCTACATGGATAATGGAGGAATACACAATTGTTGATGATATTATTGTTGATATGATAAACATTGATTAAGATATTTGACTTGAAACGCCGTGTGTGTGATACTGATTTTCGTTGCTTATGATTTGACATTAAATATAAATTGAACTGGCGCCAACTTCACACTGCTGTAACTGGCGGGAAATATTTTAAATTTGAAGTTTGAAACTGGAAAAGTATCGGTCGACGTTGACAAAATGTTACTTGAAAATGAGTTCACTTAAGTTGCCTATATCCAAACTGCATACATTTGAACCAGAACTAACTGGTTTGTTTAATAAGTAGCTGTACCTACATTGAGTGGTATGATTAAAAATAATATTTACTTTTACTTCAAGTAAATCCTTCATGTTGTAGCTTTCAGTTTAAGTAAATACTAAAAATTATAGAATTACTCCACATTATTCTTGAAGTAAGACTAAGGTAAGTACAACGAGCAATTACTTCATACTTTGCTTTCTATACTTCGGTATATAGAAGTCAATACTAGAGTAATTACTAGTGTAGTCTAGTATTTACTCCATCGGGGAGTGTTTAGTGTAGTTTTTAAGAAGCTGCTCATAGAGCAACTTCACATCAAAATAATAGTACTTTGATTGAAAAAGTGTTACAAAACGCTGGTTTTTATGAATTATTGTAGGAAAAGCGGGAAAATATGTGAACGTAGAAGGCAATGGAACGAACTGTAAAGAAAAATATTTCGGTAAGTAATTATTTTACATAAGTTTACAGTTAAAAGCACTCTTCTCCTAGCTGTAATTCAAAAAAAAAGTTAATTGGATGGCAGATGAGTTCTTAGGAAATTATATTGAGAAAAGAGGAGCATCTTGATCAAATGTAGCGAAAATTGAGATATTTTTAAGAAGCCTAGGTGATCCTGGGTTTTAAGAAGGTGTTGGTGTAGAGTGTAGATGGGGTATATCAAACTACGGTTTCAAAAATAGAAATAGAGATGTTTCACAATAAATAGTGTTGAAGAAAAATGTTTCGATTTCTTTGCCAGCGAAATTCAATTAGCTAAAGAGGGCTGGATGATATGTGCAATAGGAGCGACAGATTGTACCCATATCGGAATAAGGAAGCTAAAGTTTATGGGGAAGAGTATTTCAACCATTTTGTAGCATTAATGTGCAGGCTACATGCAATTCTAAATGAATTTTCTAACAATTCTAAAGGCATTTTACGTCTGTGGATGCATCGTGGCCAGATAGCGTACATGACGGCAGAGTATGGAGAAAAATCCGAAATTCATAATTTTTTACTGGAAATTTTATGTCCTAGCATTTACTACTAGTCTATACTTCTAAAATAACTAAAAACTACCCATTGAAGTATTTACTTTATGTAATAGATTATACTCCACAAAATACTGAAGTAAAACATCATACTTAAAGTAAAAGTAAACACTCTTCTTAATCATACCACCCATTGTGCTCAACCCGTCGACATCAAACCTCAAATTCATCGTGGAATCGGTTGTTTCAATAGCAATCATTTCAAATAAAGTAAAAAATCTGATGTGGCCAGGCACATGACTTTATCATACAATATATAAAATGAATAGTTTAGCTGCATGAGAATCTATTCTATTGAGATAAATCATAGGTATTGTCAAAGCATCAGCATTTGACACTACCTACACTACGTCATTAGAATAATAGTTATTTATGTTACAAATGCCGAAAGTACGGAATAGCGCGACAAGCGGTGATGCGGCGCGTCACCGAAGGCGGAGTGTCGCCGTCGCATATGAGCGAGTCGGTTATCTAGTTTTTGGCAGGAGCGACATCAACGTTTATTGTGTTGCTTTTTAAGAAATACGTATTTAAAAAAATAAATGATGTCTGAATAGTAAATGCTAGGTTGGTACCACTTTGACGAAACGTCAAGTTTAAAGCTGCGTTCCGATTGGTAGGTAATGGTTGCTAATGCCGGTGGTAGAATACGAAATTATAGTATTTCTTACATATCGTGATAATGACACATATTAGTTTGCATGTACATAAACATGAGTCCCTATCAACTTTCTATTGGAAATACTATAACGCCGTCTGCTACCACTGCCATTGTCACTAATGAAAACGCACCTTAAAAAGGTAATTCAAATTCTGACAGATTTATATTTGTTCATGACACATCCCTGCCAACATACTAAAATAAAACTACACTCATCGCTATACTTTATTTATAATTTTCTCAATGTATCGTTTTTAGAATTAGATATAAAGACGGGTTGATATTTCTTATCAACAAACAATCAAATTGGTGATCTTACTTTATTTGAAATTTGTGTTTTATAATTTGCCGCACTACAGCGGCAACGTTCCATAGTGGTTTTCCAACCTCTGATGAGATCAGCTGTTTTCGAATGAGACAACACAAAAAAATATTTGTCAAAATCCTGGCTACTATGTAATTTCATATCAATGCAGATGCGACCGATCTCGATCAAATAGAATTTGCTCTTGAAGCTAAACTATTAATTTTACCAAAAAATTTCATAGGCATAAATTATTCAAAATTTCCTCTACTTTAATTTGTTAATTAACTAATTTGTCGAAATTACAGAAATGGCGGCTCATTTCCAAAATCCTTCAAAAAGGCTTAGAATAAACTAAAAAGCTAAACTATTAATTTTACCAAAAAATGTCATAAGCATAAATTCTTCAAAATTTCCTCTACTTTCATTTATTATTTAACTATTTTGACGAAATTACAGAAATGGCGGCTCATTTGCAAAATCCTTCAAAAAGGCTTAGAATAAACTACCAGTTCCTTTGGACCCTTGTGAACCAAAAGCTTTTCAGCTCTAAGTTAGGTCATGAAACTTCTAAATATGAACTTTCGTTCCCATACCTTCAGTAGTTTCTCCGGAATCGTCTCCACAAAAATCGTTTACACACACACATACACACAGACACACACACAGACATTTTTTTGTACCTTGGTCAAAAATGTTCAGGGGACCCAAAAAGACCTATTTCCGCTAAAATCTCAATTTTTTTTTGGCACGATTACAATACTTTACATACTGCGTATGATAAAGTAAAAATATCTTTCACTTAAGAACTCTTTCTTGAATATTATTTAGGTGTTTTCAAAATCAATGCTATGTCACGTGGACGTCATTCTGTGCTAGTGCGCTAGTATCTGTATTTTTCTCAATATTATGTTTATGCTGGTACATGCCTGTTTTAAGCCAACCTCCTGTTTGTCCCATATATTTGGGACAAAATAATATTCCAGAAAGGGTCCTTAAGAGAAAAGTTATATTTTTTAATGATTGCTATTGAAACAACTGATTCCACAATGAATTTGAGGTCTGATGGTGACAGGTTGAGCACAATGCCCAGCTACTTATTGAACAAACTAGTTAGTAACTTAAGTGAACTTATTTTCCGGTAACATTTTGGCATGGTCGACCGATACTTTTCCAGTTCTCAAATTTCAAATTTGAAATATTTCCCGTTAGTTACAGCAGTGTGAAGTAGGCAACAGTTCAATCTATTCTTAATGTCAAATCATAACCAACAAAAATCTGTATCATACACACGGCGTTTCAAGCCAAATATCTTAATCGATGTTTATCTTATCAACAGTAATGTTATCAACAGTTGTGTATTGCTCCATTATCCATATAGCCTAGACTATTTATTGTATGTAAACTTCTATTACTATTTTCACATGTTCTAACCTCAACAACTTGTAGCTTCCTTGATAAAGCCTAGCAAAGTGGCAAGACTCGATATCACCGCAAAAGATGCGATCTATAAAATGCCTAATTTATTGATCCAAATATGAATTAAATCCGCTGAGAAGCGCCTACGTTATAACAAAACTCACCTCGGTTAACATTTCTGATTTCAATGTTTGGCCAGCGTTTGATATCAAATGCCAATGGAAATGTGGCTCTTATTAGTTACCTTGCTTATCTCCTACAAAAGCATAAAGAATCCTCCAGTTTTCTAAAAAGACACCTGTCGGACGATTTCAAAAAGTGTTTTTTGTTCGTCCAAGACTTGGCGATGCCAGTGACAGATATCAAGAACCTTTTGCGTCTTTATTTCTACACAATAACAACAAATCGTGCCACAGGACAAGATTGAAAAGAAATACAGCAAATATTTGCGGACGGATTCGGAGCGAATAAAAAAAAAACTTTCAACAACAGTGGGGCGGACGTATTTCACGGCGATATGCTCTGTCGGCATACGATTAAGGCGGTCTCCGGCCCCAATGCCTTCCCGAAAGGTTAGCAGCCGTCGACGGGTAGCTAGCCGGGCCGTAGCCCGTAGTCCGCTACGTCTCCGATAGCGCGTAAACTTCACGCTTGAATACGCGCGAATAATGGCTACTCTCCGTCGCACTCCTCTGTCCCCACCACCAGAAAGTGTTAAACTCTAACCCCATCTACCCTCCCTTCTCCCACCATCCAGAATCGATCCTGCTAGTTGAAATTTAAGGGACGCTCCAGAAGGGAAGGACAAATATCCCGGGAGGGAGTTTACACGTGGACACCACGAGATAAGAAATAAAGCGCGGTCTTTACGGCGAATGGGATAAGAAGACGAGGATTTGTGGTCCATAGACCTTAGATCCTTAGAACCTCTAAGCAAATTTGAGATGGCAAATATTAACAGATTTTGTTTTATCCAGGTTAGTGCTAAGGGTTGATGGATAAAAACCTGCTTAAATGCAAGACGTCCGAGGAGGAACTTTTTTACGGTTTTTATAACTGAGTATTTTTTGTTAATTATGTTATTTATAAAACAGAGTCATAATAACAAAATTAGATATGTATTTGCACATAAACTGCTTCCTATCGAACAGAGTAGATAGTTTATTAGAACTATCAGTTTTTTAAATTATATTAGTTTTCCCTACCAGATACCATTAATTGATAATAATATAATTGATCGTTAAAACTGTAGACAAAATAACGTAATGCATGCCTAATGTAGAAGGTTAGTTATAATTATTTTAATGAGTTTAAGTATATCTTACAGTATAAAAATTAATGTTATTCAAAAATCAAATGCAGTTAGTTCTGAACCAGATAAGTATCCCATCGAATTCGAGCCCATTGAATTGAAATAGTGTGAAAAAAAACGATTAAACTAACTACACAAACTCTACTAAATACATAGAACAAAAAAGTGGATTGTAGGAAAAATTGATTTCAATAACTTCTTATAGATGACGAATCCTTTTCGTCTCTTAATAACGTGCTAATATTTAAAGACGCTATTCGTGGGTCCATTTTGAGGAAGAAAATTCATATGAACATATGTCCTAAAGGTCCTAACTTTTGAACTACAGGGAGCTAAAGTTTTAAGAAAAAGTATTTTTTCTGGATAAGTTGATACGACTCTAGGTACGGCATTTTCTTCTGTACAACATATTTTTTATTTTTGCCAGTAGCGTTCGTGCGGTATTTGTACTGAATCATTTCAAAGAGAAAAGCGACACGCCATTGCTTTTTCGTAAAGTAAAAATTATTTTTGATATCCTCATTCAATTCTTACCAAATCTGGTACCTATTTTTTTAACGTACGGTTGGTTTTCAAATAAAAAAATGAAATCCATTCATTTGCATCTCTAAACTTCTCAAGTCTCATGTAGAGACTTAAAAAGTAGCTCAAGTTTGAGAGAGTTTTTAAAAAAATTGTAGGATACATCTTTTTTTGCTATATACTTATTATACTTTAGTGTACAAAAAGAAATGGTGCCAGAAAAAAACCTAATGCAAGAAGTGGATCCTGTTGTAGGCAGTTTCAGGTCCTGCGCGGAGTGCTGTTCTTAACAACGTGCACGATGGCTCCTATAAAGATAACCAGAAATGGAAATTTCAAAGGCGTTGTGAAACTAGATGAAATTAGTTAGAGGCTAAAACAACATTTAGTTAAAAAAAGTCGAAAATTGACAAAATGGCTGCTGTGAATTTTATGTTTCACTTTGTACAGCGTTTTTTCGTTTTTAAGTCGTTATAAATAATATAATTAGTGAAAAGTTTTACATATTATAACGTTCAGCCTCCACTAAAAAGTATTCTCTCTAAGGGGAAAAAATAATAAATTCGATAAATTAAACGATTCAAAACTAATCGCGCATGTCAGTTTGCAAGATCGTGTTTCTAGCAACCTCGTGTTTCTACCTTCTCTACAAGAGAAGGTAGAAACATTGTACTTTTTAAAACTCATTTTCGATATGAATTCACTGATATATAATAATTTACTCAACATAAGAACCTAAATATGTCCGTTCTCTATACTATATCCAAATTTCACGTTCCTACTTTAAAGCGTTAAACCTAAAAATTATCAGTTGAATAAACACAACTCTTTGCGCTGCCTTATTGCAGAAAATGTTTACCGGAGAATTCCATTGGCTATAAAACCGTAAAACTTGCAGAAATCAAAAAAGCTGTTTCAGGAGCTTATTTTATACAGTACAAGGTTTCAAAATATAAAAGAAAAATTTTTTGATTTTTTCGACCGATTTCATGAGAGAAAAAACAATTTTATGTATTTTAATTTAAATTTAAATTTAGTTTTGACGCATAAAAGATGCGTCGTACGTTTCACAAAAATATCTAGAGTCGTACCAAAGCTATCATTTTTTTTTTTTCGAAAACATTAGCAGCCTGTAGTTCAAAAGTTAAGACCATTTTCCTCAAAATGGACCCAAGAATAACCTCCTTAAATATTAGCATGTTCTTAAGAAAGAAGAGCCCAAATGTGCGAGTAAGTTTTTGCAAGTTTTGACGTTCTCTAAAAGTAATACGACGTAACAGAATTTTTTAAACTGCTCAAATTAAATTTTAAACCTTGTACTTACAATTGGGTCCTGGATTTGCTCAAAAAAACTTTACTTTAAACATTGAGGCTAAAACTTAATTGTATTAATTCGAACTAACTCGAAGAATCAAGCGATCGGCTCTCAAATAGCCCGTGACTTAATTATAAAACTTTAACAAAACAACAACTAATCGGAAAAAAATCTTTCGCATATTATGCTTAGAATTTTATGCTAAATCAGAAATTATTTTTTTCCCTTGAGTTATGAATCACCCTATATAAACAATGTACATACATTGTAACAAATGTACATATAACAGAAAGTGATCATGTGTCGGTGATTAGATGCTGGACATTTTAGTCATATCTGGCTGATAATAGTTTCAACACAAGACTGGATTATTTTTGTGGGTACATTGATCGTAATTTGCTGATCCCTAATTTTCAGATCTAAACAATTTTTGTTTCTGCGGTTAACGAGTGATCCCATAAGGATTACGTTTTCTACTTTTTTTTAAGAACGGAAACCTACATAAGCCAGAAGTAGTGGACTGTGACTGTGGTGTAGTATACCAGAATATAAAAAGACATCAGACTACTTTTAAGAATTAAATTCAAATTTATATCGATAATTAATCGCATTAATTGCTTTCAATATGTCAACGATTTTGAGCTTAGAAATATGATTCAAATTAAATCACAAATACGAACATAAATGACAATTGGCTTTTTGTAATTTGTGGATATTCAAACGTATTTCCCTGGATAAAAGAAGTAAAAATCAACTGTTCAGCATTCTACGGTTGAATTTTCAATGCGCCCAACCTCCTCCCTTTCCGTGTTCAATATTCCTCGAAAATCTTCAATAATATGCTAATTCGCAGCCCCGCGAAGTTAAACGTATCAATCAGGGCCAAACTCGAACCACTTGCGACCTCTTAGTTTTCAATCTAACCGATATCTCCACCTTTTCACGTTGAAAGAAATGGTAAAACTGCAGGGAGAAGAAGAAAACTTTTCTCCCTGTCTACCGTCCGCCTATAACTATAAATTTTTCAGATAAACGCTACTTCCTCTTAGGTAATTAAAAAAGTTAGACGCTTCGAATTCTTTCTGCGAAGTTTGAAAGCTACTTTTAATGTTGGTCCTATTAGTCAGTTCAGACTCTGAGGGGGAGATTCAGATGAACTCGTCTTGAGATACAGCGAGCCCTTTGATTGTTGTTAATTAACATAATTAATATATTTTGTCAGTTTAATCGGATTAAATGAACTCTTCTGTAAAGTTGCTTATTTATCAATTAAAAATTAAATCTTCTTGGTCGCTAGCATGTATTCTTCGTAGTTCGTTGAGAGGTTTTACGAGGAATACGGATAGTAAACAAGGGAGTAAAAGGAGAATTTACAGGGCTGCAGACTGGTAGCCCAATTTAATTTTTATAGCGCGTATAGGTCATTCGTGTTTCGACCGAGTCGGGCGGCGCGAAGGAGAAAACGGTCCCTGCGGAGAACGGACAATAAAATCTGTTAAAAGTTTGATGAAAGTCGTAGTGAGTTGGGCCGTCGAGTCGTAATGTTTTTGCTTTCGGATATTTCTAATTTAACGTGCACCGCTTTATAGACCATTGCAGTTGACACATGTTAGAACCTAGCATACAGCTGTTTTGTTCAAGTGGTAACCACTAGAGAAAAGAAAGTTTTGCGGACCACATGCAACCGGCGACTCCGCCAAAAGATATCTATTGAGTAACTATGAGTAGTTGTATTGGATTTTTACCTTAGCTAGATAGGAGTTTTCTGTATACACCATTGGTGATTGGTGTTTAATGACCCGTGTAACTATCCATGTAGTCCAGGTCGTTAACAAGGTAATGCAAAAAATGTATCACATTTTAACACTTAAATTCCTCACTAACGTAGGACAGCAGCACAGGAGAATCCACGTCAAAAGGGATATGATGTCGATAGGTACTTTAAAATTGAATAGTACAATGGTAGGAGTGGGTTGGTTGTGGAAATCAGCCGAAACAAATCACCGGGTGATTGCGTTTATCAGAACACAGCAAAAAATTACCAAATTTGAGACCAATCAATACATGTTAACCAGTATTTCACAAAGCTTATAATTAAAAATAAGTTTTCTATAATGTAATATTAAAAAGAAAACTTATTTATTTTGCTTTACTACAATAAATATGCATACTATCTACAGAAGTGGTTCTTAACCGGTGCTCCGCGGAACACTGGTGCTCCGCAAAATTATGAAAGCCGAAATTGTTGACTCATTTACCATATGTGATTGAAATAATAATATTTGTATTTGTATATTATTAACATACAAAACATTCTAACTTCAACAAAACTAACAATTATTAGTATATTATACTACAAGAAGACACCCAAAATAAGAGATGGAGCCGGGCAGAAAGACGTAGGTCAATAGCCCGTTCGAACACCAAATAAAATTTATTAAATGAAACTAATTGTGTAATAAACCTGTACAAAGCTGGATGTTGGAATAAATAATATTACTACTACTACAATACAAGTTTTAGAAGACAACAATTGGCGCACGAGTTGTTTTGTTATATACTATTTTTTCTACCTTGCGACATTAATTTTACATAAATTTCGAAAAATGCGGTTGTTACCTTACAATTTTAAGTAATTTTATATCCAACATTTGGTAGTTAGTGTAAAATTCACAACTACGACTGACGCGAACCAATAGCGATTCAGATGTCAGCCTTACTTTACATTTGACGTCAATATCATAAATCTTGGAAAACCAAAAGTTATTAAAAGTTTGTGATCTAGTGTTTTCATAATGACACCGAAAGCGGTTTCGTTGTGAGTTTATAACGAACGCAAAGTAGAAAAAAACATTTACAATTTTCAAATAGTAATAAATATGAATAAAATAAATAAGGAATTTAGAACATAATACAATTAAAATAAAAATAGGTATGGCTCCGCTATAAATACCTTAAATAATGATAATAAATATGATGTTTTGATAATATATATTTTTGCCCTTATCTACATATCATCCACATGTTATGTGCGGTTTTATTAAGTCTTAGATTAGTATAAAGTTTTATTAAAAATGAGCGTATCAAAACTACAATATATCTTTTTCTTTTCTGTATCAGACTAATGATTTTCGCCGCTTCATTCGAGTATTATTCATTTTTTAAATTCGGTAAAAAGTTAGAACTGATAAAAATATCAATAAAACCGAATTTTAAACCGCTACAACGCATTATTTGATATGTATTTTATCTATTATTTTTCTTTGTTTGTTAAAATTTCAGACGGCTGTAGCTTCTTAAGGAATAGAAAAAAACATATAAGACCATATATAAAACATTATATGTACTCAAAATGACATTTGATTTCGAATAATTAATTCTGCTGAAAAAATATATATTTATATTTTTCTAACTAATGTTATTTTGTAACTGTTATTTAATAATCGTTTTAATTTTGAGTAAAAGTTATGTCAATGTTTTTGATGCTCCGCGAATTTTTCGTATGTTCAAAAGTACTCCCTGACTTCAAAAACGTTAAGAACCACTCATCTACAGTATTAGATACTAGTTAATACCTTCGTAAAAAATCAATTAACTAAAACTTTTAACTCTAGATATCTCAGTTTTGACCATATTTCTAAGTTATGAATTTGTTAAAAACTACAATTATCTAAGCCAGTGGTCCTTAACCTTTTTTAGTGATGAGGGACCATTTGCCTAATTTTTAGTTTTGTCATGGACCACTAAATGTTTAGCGGCAAAATAAACTTTTATAAGGTTGTTGTATAAATAAAAGACGTTTGAAATTATTTAAAATAAATGGTATAGTATTTGCTAAAGTAGTAGATGTTACATCTTTAGTGCGATTTTTGTAACTGCATACTGTTTACCAAGTGCTGAATTCTTGGTTCGGTGCTGTTCAAACGCATATCGACACTGGCAGCAAAACAATTTCTGTTTTTATTTTCAATAACCAAAAAGATTGAGAATCCCTGCTCACATTGGTAGATAACAGTGTTATATAACCTAAAGCAATTTCTCGAGTTTTAGAGAAAGATGTCGCTTTTTGTCCCCGTAAATCGTAAAGTTTAATTCGTGTCTCGAATATGTCCTTGCAGTTACTATCCTGTTGCATTTCAATTAACTCTTCTTGAATTTCTAGTGCACTAGTAATGTTTACAATGAAAGCATTGCAAAGAGCTTTGGTTCTCAAGTTTCTGAATAGCTTTGTCCTCGCAGTAAGATCACTCAAATAACAAGTAAATTTATTTTTAGAATTTTATAAATTTTTTAATATTCTGTTTAATTCAAGGGAAAATGGTTATTACGTAAACTCAGTAATATAGAATCAACTAAGGAAGCGCATGATAATTAACCCAGGTGAGGATAATTTTTGGGAAAAACACTTCCGCCTGGATTTGAACCAGGCGGAGAATTTGAACCAAATTTCCATCGCCTCTGTAGCTCAACTGGGAAAGCTGTCAACCGGCAATTGGAGGGTTCCTGGTTCAAATCCAGGCGGAGGTGTTTTTTCCAAAAATTATCCTCACCTGGGTTAATTATCATTCGCTTCTTTAGTTGATTCTGTTTAATGTTCGTCTTTTATCTCAGTACACAAAAATTGCTTTGAGGCAGAAAAATATCTTTTATGACTTTGCTGATCGCATAGCTCAATATTAGCGACAAAAACGCTGATTTTATCGTGAAATAAAAATATGTTTCGTCATACTTTCCAACTTCATATTTCCCGACACTTGCAACTGACGATTCAAACGATACAGCCAATGTCTTTTCAGATATTGCATTACGCGATCCACGGGTCCAAGCTTAATTTTTGTTTTAAATTTAAAGTTTGCCCTCAAAGAATCAAGTCCTAAATATGAGTTATTAAAATATTGGGATACAATGCTGGATGAGAGTGTATAGTTTCAAAGTACAAAAACTGTAAAAAAAAAAACTAAAACTGTCCTTTATACATTTGTGGAAATATGACCACGTTTCCCCTGGCACAGCTAAAGTAGATAAAACAAAGTTTTTTCTACAAAAAGGAACTACAAAGTTAGAGCGATTATTAAGCTGTCAGCTGTTTGCCTACAAACAGAGATGCTTTGTACTTTTAGCGTAGTGTATTGACATTGGCGTTCGTGAGAGTATATTTTTTACAACATGTGGGGGTCGCAACGGCTACCTAGCGAAGTTTGGTGGTTCTCCGCCTAGATGTGAACTGGATTGAAATTGTAATATGTTAGCACCACCTGCCGCTAAAAATTTTATCCTATTGATTTTTTCCCGTTAGGGTTCCAATGTCAAAGCTAAAAGACATCTGTAACCGTGACAAACCGATCAACCGGGGTAATAATCGCACCCCACCCTATCGGTCCTGTATAATCTCCGACTACCCTTTCCGCTACCCTGAATAGCCGTTGGGAAGACGAATTCAAAATGTTCAAATGTTGGACATGAAGAACAAGTATTCGAAGTACGATGTTAATGTAAACGAGAAAATAAAAAAAAACTTGAATAACAGATGATTGAAATGGACGTGATTTTAATGCAGTGTCAAGCTAAGTGACAATCTTGGCACGTCGTTGTCATGAAATAAGGGTGGTTACTTAGGGGTAAATAAAGTGGGGTGGTGCATTGTGCCGCCGGTAGTCAACCATAATAATTGAAATTATGATTGACTGGTTGAAAGAACTGCTCCCGTTCTGTCACACAATGGTGGCTCTTTTTAATTTGAACTTTGATTAATGATTAAACGGATGAGATTTACAACTAGATTGTATCATAGGGACATTTATCTCCCAGCACAGTTTTCAGCAGAAATAAATGAATAACATCTTTTCTTTTTTTTATGAAAAACATAATTATAAAAACGAAAAATTTGTAATTACGTAATTACAAAGTAATTAGAAAGAGCTAAATATTTTTTGTTTGATGGTAAAGAATGCGTTAAATTCAATCTCCATTGTGTTAGATAGCATTCAAATCTAAAATGCATTTTGATAATATCCACAGCATTTAACACTAACTATGATAACACCAACAAAAACGTCAGACTTATTTCAGAAACATTGCAATTGTAAAAGCAGTAACCGACAGAATTCAAACGATAGAAGATCTAAATAATATGGAAACTATAACGTGGAAAATCATAAAAACTAGATTATAGAGAGTATCCTAATTTTATTCAGCATTTGTTTTGTTTACTAAGTTAATGTCATTTATATAAAATGGTTCATATACACTAAAAAATTAGCTACTAATTATCTACTGTGAAATTAAGGTAGATTAATAAATTACCGAAATATCCTGTGAAAGTACTGAGTTAATACCGTAATTTTACAATAATATCTCAAATAGTGGGAAATAACCAGCAATGTTCTGCAGTGATGGTGAGGTCGTATCTGCAAATTTGGTTAGTTTCTACTATTTCCGATAAAATCATAAGATGGAATGATTTCTTGAAAATCTGTAAATGCTAACATATTAAGATAAGAATACGCCAAACAAATTTAAAACAAATCATATTTTAACGCTTGTGTCTGCGTAAGTAGAAGCACAACACATTCCTAAACTCAACATCAACAAACTTTTGAAAAACATATTTACGACCTCAATGCTCAACACGGTACTGTAGCAGTATTTTAGTAAAAAACGCAAATAACTGCGAATTGTTCTTTGATAGCATTTTTACTTTTTGGCTTATTAACGTTCTGAAAAAATAAAATGGCGGTACAGAATGTTAGTTTATAAAGGTGATCGGCAATAGGTGATGGCGAGCAAAAAAAAACAAAAAATGCGAAATAAATATTAGCTATTACGAGTTAAGCTTTTATTACAACAATAAATTGTTAAGAAACTATTTATTTTTTAATAATTCTGATTTTTGCTTATTTTTTTGTATTTAACGTGTTTTTAATTAAATGCGGCCATAAAACGAATTTTACTTCAAAGTTTCATGGCCGTTTTCCGGGAAACATAATACTTTGATTGGAATTTTATTGTGAATATCATTATTAATTGTAATAAAATTCGACCCTTCACCTTATTATTTGTAGATTTAATTGTCGCTACATGTTTCGTGTCATACTAGACACTTCATCAGGCGCTACGGAAAGTACAGTTTGACAAAACAAATAAAAAATAACTTACATATCGTCAAATATTGAGAACACACATACATAGGTCACGAACAAACAAACATGAGTATATAATTCGTTAATATATATTGCCAGGCACCCAGGAAAAACCACCAACGCAAGTCGTTTGAAGTATTAGAGTGAAGACACCATGTGTGTTTCTAGAAACCCGCTAAACGGGAGACAAACATAATAAAAACTATCGCTAAAAACAATGGCTATGATCCAAATTTAATAGATTCAATGATAAGGAAAAAACAAAAAATATAAACAACAATGCTCTGAGGGGAGATGGGATGGCGAGAGAACAAAACTATAAATGTGTAAATTATACCCCACATTTTAATCTTAACCCGTTAAGGAATATATTTAGAGCTAACAACATTAATATTTCATTCAAGACCAATGCAACAATTAAAACCATTTTTTCAAACAATAAAGACAAAACGGACTTCCTTAAAAATAGTGGGGTCTATAAACTTTCCTATTCAGATTGCAATGCACTTTATGTGGGTGAGACCGGTCGAAATGTGGACATAAGAATAAAGGAACATCGTAGAGATGTGACCATATCGGAATTCGGAAGACACCTCTTCAATAACGGACACAGATTCGATACCAACAACGCTAAACTGATCTGCATATGTAATAAAGACTCAAAGATTAAAATTCTAGAGGTACATGAGATCGAAAAGAGCATCAAAGATCAAACTGTGCTTTGTGACAGAATCACCTATTTTATAAACCACTCTTCAAATTACTTATGTGATTTATGAAGTCAAAATAATTGATACGACCATCGGTTTAATTAGAAATAAAGCCGCCAAAAACTGGACATGAATACCTTTGCGCTCACATTTATGAATTTTATCACACACGGAAACACACATGGTGTCTTCACTCTAATACTTCGAACGACTTGAGTTGGTGGTTTTTCCTGGGTGCCTGGAAATATATATATATATATATATATATATATATATATATATATATATATATATATATATATATATTAGCGAATTATATACTCATGTTTGTTTGTTCGTGACCTACGTATGTGTGTTCACAATATTTGACGATATGTAAGTTATTTTTTAATTGTTTTGTCAATTGTGTAATGCTTGTTTCAAGTTTCCGTAGCGCCTGATGAAGTGTCTAGTATGGCACGAAACATGTAGCGACAATAAAATATACAAATAATAAGGAAAAGCATCGAATTTTACTACATTACACCTTGTTGGACAAAGGAATCTATTAATAATTGTTTCCTAGCATTATAAAGCTGCTAGCTTCCAATGAATGGAACGACACAAAGTAAAGATATCATAATGAGCAGCAGAATTAACTTATGCACTTATAATCTATCCTATACATTTGTGACAAACAGGAGAATTACTGAAATATATCATTATTTTTAATTTTGCCAAACATCTCTATTTTTTCTTTTCTTCCAAAGATCTAGAACCGGTTCAAAGCACCCCTTAGACCCTATAAAAATTTCAACTTCTATAAAATCCAATTAGTTGTTTAATGTTTACCCTGCGTACGTGTACTTCAACCAACTTGAATAATGCAGATAACCGCGAAGTATGACACTACGTACCGTTAAAATGCAAAATTCACCCTCCCGTTTCCTAATTTACTTAAAGATCTTAGATGCCGTACGAAATCTTCTTCTGCGTGCGAGGTAAGCTCACGGATTCGTTAAAATAATGTGCAGGCACGAAGGCTGGGGTGGCTTAAGGCTCCGCGAGGTACGGGGTCGTCATCTTACGTTACACTTTTTACGCACCCCTCCCGGATCACGAAAATCCCTGCGTCCCCATCGGATGTCACGAGCCCTTCCTCCCCCCGCCTCCCCGCCCCGACGATCCATCCATCCGAACGTAGACGTATTCCATTTTGGCCCCCTTGGAAAAACGCGAAATCCCTAATATTCGTCCTCGATCTAATGGAGTAGTAAATGGAGACGAGAGTCACGTGACCTACCCATCCAACAATTCATCCTCTACTCTCATATCCAATTAAAAAAATAAACTATTATGGTGTACGATTACAGCGGTGGTTGCCAGATGGACTAAAGTCGGGTCTGAATGAAAGCAAATCTTTCCTCCCTGTTCCATTATCAGTTTTTAAAAAGGAGATTTTGTATTTAAGTTATTAAAGGATCCCTCGGCGCGGAGACGGAGAATATCCCGTAATCCTGTCTGAGAGGGTATTTTTTGTTATTTTTGTGCAATTCTTGCACCTTAGAATCGTTGAATTTACTCGGAGATATCAAATAGATTACGCTCGTAATTACTAGATGGGAAATGTTTGCGACAAGAAGGCGTAATTAGGATGAGGAAAAATTGAATTAATGGAAAAACCAATTACGGCTCACAAGACCGGTTGATTAAAAACGCAGTCACGATCCACGGCCCGGCCAATTACTCCTAAACTTCACGTCAATAATTTTATTGCCGCTCTGTAGAAGAGTTTATCGCATTCCAACGACGGAGCGGAAATAATTCCCACTTTAAGCTACTATTATTTTTAGCGTAATAAAATGAGATTGGAACGTTCAAGAAATTAATGGGTTTCCAAACTATCGGATAAAAATAAAACTTAATTACATACAAGCAGATCAACGATTAGAAACAAGGATATCTATTAGGGCTTCCAATCCCGGGATTATAGATCTAAATCCCGGAATACCGAAAAAGTAAAATCTAAATTAAGTGTTGTTTTGTAAATTGGCGAAATGTGGGCAATGATCTACAATGAATCAATTGATCTGTCATTTTTTTGGTCAAAACTATTTGAAAAGCTACTTGCAAAACGACTGAAGCCAATCTTAGATGAAAGAACCGTCATACCCACTCAACAGTTTGGATTCAGACACAAACATTCCGCAATTGATCAGGTGCACAGAATAACAATGATCATAGAAAGAACTTTAGAAGACAAAAAAGTATGCTCCTCCATATTCCTGGATGTGGCAAAAGCCTACGACAAAGTTTGGCGAGAAGGTCTACTCTATAAACTGGATCGGCTACTACCCTTCGAGTATAGCCAACTATTAAGATCATATCTTTCTGACAGATACTTCCGCATAAAGCAAGATAATGACTACTCAACCCTCAAATGTATTAAAGCTGGAGTACCACAAGGTAGTGTACTTGGCCTAATTCTTTACCTTCTATTGCCACGTTTGCTGATGACACTGCTATCATGGCACTGGATACAAATGTTGAAGGAGCAGCACCAAAACTGCAGAATGCCGTCAACGATATTAGTGATTGGATGCAACGGTGGCTAATTACATTAAACGAAACCAAATCTGTTCACATAAATTTTACCAACAAGCACCCTACTCGAACACGGCAAAATACCTGGGTATAACGCTAGACACTAGGCTCCGCTGGAAAGCACAAGTTAAAAAGAAACGAAAAGAATTGGGCATCAGATACAAAAAAATGTACTGGCTTATTGGTAGGAAGTCGTCTTTGTCGACTTATAATAAACTCCTACTTTACAAGCAGATACTCAAACCTGTATGGACCTATGGTACCTAACTGTGGGGCTGCACTAAGCCAAGCAATATCACCATCAATCAACGCTTCCAAAATAAGGTGCTAAGAAATATCGTGGGTACACAGTGGTATATAAGAAACAGAAATTTCCACAGTGATCTTGAGATGGAATTAGTAACAAACGAAATTGGAAAGTTTGTAGAGAATCATCAGAACAGACTTCTCCAACAGTCACAGTGACAGTGTGCGAAGGCTCAAAAGAACTAAACCTTTTGAGTTGGTGAAGTGATGTTAAAAAAGCAGTAACTGTGGGGTGCTGTTAACTAATAAACAAAAATCAATTTTGAACAATAATTAACGCCTTTATTTTAACACGCGTTAAAGTCATTATACCTATCCTTTTTTGTAAACAATAACTGTTTTATTTAAAATGCAAACAGTTACTCTACTTGCATAATAAACATCCATGATATATGAATTCTAAAGTTAGACATTTTTTCTTACAGAAGAACACAAAAAAATCGGCAAAATGTTTTATTGGCATTAATATGAAACACTGAAAATTGTTTATTATTTGCTTATTATCTAATAGAGTTTAAATTTTCTTTATTATTGATGTCAATAAGCAAACTTTGACGCTTTTAGATTTTAAACCGATAATGTTAGTTTTCTACTTGAGAGGTTAAATTTGAGAAATTTTGAGTTTCGGGGAAAAAGATATTGTCCAGTCAACTATAGTTTATTATTAAATTAACAATACTCACTCATCCCACCAATATAGAACCATGAATTCGTACATACCTAAAACAAAAAAACAATATTAGTTATGTATCTCAAGAAACCTAAAAATATTTCTCTCCTTTTAATTTTAACATTTTAAATTCATCATACATAAACGAGTAATTTGAAGTAGACTAACAAATTAGCAGCTTGAATGGAGTTTGATATCATATTAATTATATAACGGAAATATGAGAATCAGTGCCTCTTAAGATCTACTTGCATATCATGTTTCGAGAAATATTCGAGGATTTTTATCCGCTCTTTTGCGTTATTAATAGAAACTGAGAAGTAATACAGACATTAGAGATAAAGATTGTATAATTTTCTCCATAACGAGTTAATAATCTAATAATAAATGTGAACTTTTCGATATTTTGCATAAGACACAAGGCAGAAACCGACATTAAGAAGGTACTACATTATAGATGCAGATGTTCTGCATGTGTCAAAAATGCCACACATAATCTTAATATTTGATATTATATTTTACTAAAAAAACACACCACGCATTTGGTATATTATTATTTTGAGGTAGGTATTAGAAAAACATATTATGTACCACATTTTATCGATATTTGTTCAATAGCAACTTCTTTGGGCTTAAATTGTCTTACTACTTGTAAGCAAAATAAAAAAAAGGTAACACTGTATTATATTTTAACGTAAGTATCTATTTATTTTTAAAGTTTGTGATACTTTGGTATATTTACCATGACAAATAATGTTTGGTAGTTTAAAATTTTCTATTACAGTCTTTTATTGGCAGTTTAAAAATACATATTGCATTTAGATTTCCTACATAACACAGTTATAGTATAGGCCTAGGGTAGATTTCGAGCATTAATTTAAATATATACATTATGTTTCATAATGAACTGGTATACCGAAAATCCAATATACAAATAAAGATATCAATTCAAAATACAAAAATATTAAATCATTATTAGTTGCTCGTGTGATAAATATGTTAAAGTTACAACTACTATTAACCGCCTTATTGAGTTATCTAAAAGCCAATGTTCCTGGATTTGTCTTTTCTTAATTAAAAACTAACTAACCATTTTTTTCTTTGATGAGCGTGTCGCTACCCGAAAAGATAAAATTTTTACGAAAAATCACCCAGAAAAGCCGAATAGCTTAAATTTCTTATGCTCTTCAAGTATGGGGTTTTTGTTTATAGCTCTCAAAAGTTGTCTTGTTTTAAATACCGGTGAAAGTGTATATTTGAAGCAATTTCAATTTGTTGGCATTCCAGAGAAGATTTATTTTTGGGTTTTTTACAACACTTCTTTTGTAACTACTTTTACGTTTCATCAGATATAAGGATTGAAAATCCCATGTCTTAGATTATTGCAAAAAGGACTTAGGATACGTTGAATGAAGATATTGGGTATATGTATCACGATGTCGTAGAATTATTAATGTGGTTTAATACATGTCGACCATTACAGGGTTCCCTTTAAATTAATGTTTGATTAACAAAGGTAATATTTAGAATAACTAGATGGCGAAGCTATTAAATCGTGTGATCCTCGGTGAAAACGCCGTTAATCTGTGTACGTTGTCACTTTACCTCAGGATAATACTGCTTATCTTTGTACCTTCCTCTGAGCGAGAGGGGCCCCGGCAGAGAGGTGGGTGTCGCACGCCTATCTGATAGCTAATAAACCAGGAGGCGTGCGTGTTTAGGAGGTCCAGGACCCTTTAGGTCCGAAACTTTCCTATCCAGGATAATAAACCAGAGCTTCGGCTGGAGCCAGGATAAACATTACGGTTTCCGTTTCATCTCCGAATTCGGGGGAGTTCGTGGGGTGGGTTGAGGAGACCGCGATCCCAGAATACAAAGTGAATGAGGTGCAATCAAGGCGCCAGGAAGTCAACATCCAAAGGCAAAGTGGAGGAGGTGTGATCCAGCGACAGCGGCTCGCACGACGCCAGTGTGTATGTATAATTACGGCGTTCTCTGAGTCGCGCTAAAACAATGACTGGCTCGCCTGGGATAGACTTAATTAAACTCTGTCTTGTCGTGTTTACTCAGGTCTACGGGGTTCCCGGGGGCGGTTTGGTGGCGACATTTCGGCGGTTTACTGCCTGTCATTGTCACGGAATCGGCGCCGTTATGCGGTCGACTAATCTGGCACCTGTCTAATTTACCACTCCAAAGCCGGGCTAATAATAGATATTCGGGAGCAAAACTATTCCAGATGAGAAGGGGTGCCCTATCGCCGACGAGACGTTAACGTCAAGTGGAAAGCTATATACCTACTTCACTTTCATAGGTAGTTATATGACCAGAAATCAACTCACTTTGGAGTATTTAGATAAAACTTATTATAAAACAGAAGATGTTATGGAAATCGCTGTAGTTTTGTCACAAGTTTGCATATTCGACATTTCTGGGCTTCCCCATGCGCTAGTACCCTATAAAAAATCTTAATAAAACTGTTCAGAATTTACCAGCAGAAAATTTTCCCTAACCAAATGTTTTCATAATGTGTAGTATCACTGCGACAGGTGTCCCGCACCTATCTCTAGTACGAGGATTTTCAAACAACGACATGTTCGATAAGTTAAAGGTCAACTTATTGAAAATATTAAATAAATTGATCAAAGTGAGCACCGTTACGCAACAAACAGGCTTCTGTACGGCGTCTTCAGTTTGCATTTGAAGAGCGTCGCATGATGTCTTCATGACGTCTTTGAGCGACCGCTGCATTCTTCCCAGTCTCTGTAAATGAGCATCATGTCTACGTACTCACTACTTTTGAAATTTGGATTTCGATCACAGAAACACAAAATAACAAAGGAACCCGACACAAAACTGATCAACTAAATACGCACTGAAATTTTGAGCCAGCCGATTCAACGTGAAAAGCATCAAAAACTGGTGCCAGATAGCGAAAACAGTATTCAGCCTGTATACAAGGTGTTAAAATCAAATAAAATCACTCAGAGGACACATAAAAGACAGCAAAATAAGTCGAAAATATCATAAATATATTACATACTATGTATTACGACTCAACCGGCAGATATAAAAAAATAAATTATTTTATTTTAGTTGTAAAAACGTACATTATCACATCACTCATAACGATATAAATAGAGTGACTGGAAGATAAATCAGTAGCATTTTGAGAGGAGAAGTCAAAAAAGAACGTTTTTACTTGAAGGAAATATCAGAATTATTACACCTATCAAAGGACTACCTTTCGTAAATTTATAATATCAATGCTAAATTACATGCTTTTACAGGCTCCTTCAATGGCACCAGTTATTGGAGAACTCAAGTACACTTTAAAAACATAACAAGTGTCTTCAAAGAATTCGCAATATTAGATATGTCTTTGACACACATAATAAAGTGTGTCAAGTAGTCAAGTAGTTGAACAATAAAATTCAAGTTAATGTGATATTGAATAGCAAAATGTTAAAAAATGTTTTTTGAAATAACTGGGCATGTGGTGTTGCATATGGTCAACAGTAGTCTGCAACAGGGGATTTTCCAGAAAAACTGAAGCTGAGTACAATATAATAATACGCCATTTAATACTTTACCACCTCTTGAAAAGATTAGAGAAGTTGCAGTGTACAATCGATCGCTGATTATTTTCAGGATAATCAGCTTTTTATGGAAAACCAATCGCGTGTTCGTAAAAAAATTTCTTGTGAGATTGCCTTACAGTTTGTATTGACGAAATTAAACAACAATGTTGATGATAATTTGTACACCGTAATTGTTGTACTTGACTTACAGCGAGCATTTGAAACAATAGATCGAAATATATTACTAAAAAAACCAAAATTTTTTGTCATAACTGGTCTGGTGCTCAAGTGGTTTGCGAATTATTTGGTCAATCGTAGACAAGTTACTGAAATCGGAAATGTACGATCACAAGAGAGGAGTGTAGACACTGGAATCCCACAGGGTAGTGTGCTGGGTCCGGTATTATTCATTGCATACATCAATAATATCCAGTATGCGGCAGATTTTGACTTCATTCGCTTGTTTGCGGATGACACTTTAGTGGCTATACAACACAAAGACCTAAATGTTGCATTACATAAAATGAATTGCGAATGGTCAAAGTTATCCACATACTTTAATGATAATAAGCTTAAAGTGATTGTGAAGAACTCCAATGCTATGATTGTCACAACTAATTATCGGTATAACCAACTTGACATTTCCAACATTAATATTAGTATGAATTTCGAAAGACTGGAGCTTGATATAATGGAAACCGCGTTGAGGACTTTGAAGCAGTCGACGTTTCGCGCTCTGTTGCAAGAGGCATGTTCAGGACTAAGTTATCAAACCAAGTGCTAAGAAGATCATCTTAGGTTAGAGTACCTGACGTTGGTTTATGTTTCTAAAATTGTTAAGGGCCAAAATTGGTACCAAATTATCTTACTAGCTTGATAAGTTTTAACAGTAACATTCGTATATGACTAGGTGCCGAAATGATACATAATTTGTATAAAAGGAAATCAAAAAACGTTTATTGTAGAGTTGTAGGCTATCTTAACTTATTGTTTAAGTGATGATATATCTGTGTTAAATGCGTCCTGTGCAATTGTTATTGTATTGTTTGTATTCTGAATTTTATTGTATTAGGTCTCTCCTGTTTAAATAAAATTGATTATCATTCGGTTCGGTAGTTCACCTGGTTAGAACACCTCCCTCTAAATATTGTAGCTATTATTGAAGATATTATTAGTATTTGCTTCTACTACTATGATGTATTGATGTTAGATAATTAGATAGTAATGTTGATTTGCAATTCATGTCTGGATAGGAATGCAACATTCCACCTCTGACATTGATCAATAACTGGCGGTGGTCGATTCGAAATTTGTTACACAATCGGATTATTTATTTTTCCCCGATAACAATAAATTCGTACGTTCGACGGGGCGCGTCGGTAAATTGCAACGCTATGTTTATACATTAATTAATCGCGATTCAATTTAAATCACCGCCTGCCTATGCGCTGTCCATCCGCGGCCATTTCTCTCTCAGGCACCCGAAGTTGCGTTATTTATTTAATTCAGTTATGAGTGCACCGGCGCACGATCAATCATAAAACTGCAAACGGGTGCCCGGCATCCTGAAGGGAATTGGGGAAACATTCGAATTTATAAGGGCCGGAGAGCCGTAGATTCGTGCTTTAAAGCCAGACTGCCGCCGCGACTGCCGCGCGCGGTTCCGCCGGCATATTTAAAATCTGTCCCATCTGTCCGACATAATTATATCTCCCTTGACAATGCCAGATGCGCGCCTCTCTATACACAAAATACGTGCGCCCGCATATGCACGACCCGTCTCCATAGTTTTCAATGCGAAGCTAAAATATTTTATTGGGCTTTTTTCCAATAACGCGTTGCCAGTCCGTGATGCACCCGGTTTATTCGTCCACGATCCAAAGTGATTGATGTGTTGTGATTTATTGTTTAAAATTCGTTTTCCATTCTAAATTTATTTTCTCTTTTTGGCGTTTGTATTTTTCCAGCTGGTTTCGATGTGTGATAATGCACAACAAATAAAGATAATTGATAACAATTGAATATAAGTTATATCCGAGCCAGATGAATTTAATGTTTGTTGTTAATTTATTATCTAAACGGCAATAAATGCAATAAAGCACGGTTACACCGAAAGGACAAAATAATAAAAAGGATAAAACGAAAGAGGTAAACGAATATGTCAAAAAGTAGGTAAAATTAATACGACAAGAATGAGAATAAGTATAATAAGATATAATATATATCATAATAAATAGGTTTAGTAGGTACATTTGTAGATATGTACATACAAAAAGTAACTAAAATCAGTACGTATGCGTATGCTTTACATATTGACGCCGCGTCGCACAAGGTAGTACGTCACATGTATACAAAGCCAAGTCCGAACATGCATAGATTGCCTGCAGCAATTTGAAATGATTAATTACGATATTTTTGATTTAACGGACTTGAATTAACGGATGACGAACGTAGCGGAAGTTAACGCGACCGTTAATGGTTTTGAAAGTTAGCTTAAAAGTTAATTCGTTAACAATAAATGTAACTTTGTTGATTAATGATTAACTGATTAACGCTTTTGTGCCCAGCTTTGCTATTGACGGTAGATATTGTCAAAACATCAGCGTTTGACACTACCTACTGTCATTAGAATGAAATTATCTGTCAAATCCTAGCTAACTAGTATTATATTAAAGCAGGCACGACCGATCTCGATCAAATAGAATTTGCTCATGCACCTAAACTATTAACTTTACCAAATGTCATAGACATAAAGTAATCAGGATTTCCTCTACTTTAATTCAATAATTAATTTTTTTCGCAAAATTACAGAAATGGCAATTCATTTGCAAAGTAGTTAAAAAATGCTAAGAGTAAACAGTTCGTGTTCCTTTGTAAATTTTTGAAAACTTTGAAAACAGCTCTAATTTTGGTCATTGAACTTCTAAAGTTTCGTCCCGATACCATTCGTAGTTTCTCCGGAATCGTCGCCACAAAAAGCGGTTACATACACACATACAGTTCTTTGTACCTTGGTCAAATATGTTCAGGGTACCCAAAAGGATATATTTCCGCTAAAATCTCATATTACTTTTAATCATTTATATAATATGTATAATCATTTTAAGAATTAGCGGTAGTTTATTTTTTTACAGATCATGTATTCTTTTAGTTTTTTAGTTTATTTAGTTTTCAAGAATTGAGTAGAACAGTTTACGTTGAAAAACACCAAACTGAACTACTATTATACAGTAGAAACTGCAAAACGCGCATCATTGGTCACTACAAATACAAATCTAACCGTTCAACATTATTTTTTTAAAGGACATTGTTTCTTGTATTTCTTTGGCATAACAAAACATTGACTACATTATATACTCAAGATTATTTGCTTCAAGAGATTGATCTGTAATATGTATTTAAATTAAATAACAAGATTGTCAATATGTCATATTTTTTTGCGTCGGCTAGTGAAATAACATAAAAACTACCAAAGGACAGAGATTTTCGATTGCTATTTTGCTTTCCATTTTTAAATAAGTTCTGTTTCTTTCTATTTTTGCACATTATCTGCTTGATTTCGGCTGTAGTTTCTCTCCTGCTCTCTAATTCGTTTTCCTTTCTTATTTTTATTCCCATACGTTTTCCTGCCCGTTGTTTGGTTTATTTTCAGTTGTTCTTATTAATCTTTGCTTAGTCTTTGTTTCTTCAATGTTTGTTGTCTTTCTACATTTTATACTTTATACAAAGAAAGCTAAATGCCTAGCCTTGTTTGTGCCTTTGGTTCTCTTTCAATTTTTGTTTCATCTATTCGCATTTCATGCATTCTTTATATTTCTTTCTTTGTTATTTTCTATTTTTATTACCTCTCCATTTTTGTTTTTTTTTTTGTATTCAATCCACTATTTGTATTATCTTGCCAAATATTTTGTCTTAGTTTTTCTTTTGTTGTAATCTTTTCCGTTAAATATCTTTTTTCTAAAGGATTTAATTTGATATTTTATTTCAGATGTTTCTAAGAAATCTTAATCAAATAAGACAAAAAATATTGCTGCTGCGTCCCGGACTACAACTTCCGCTTTTAAAAATTATGTAGGTAAATATATTTCGAAATTGTTGCTGTCCTGATGACTACAATCAATACACACAACAATTCAATTAGTTTTCACTAAATTATTGCGGGTATTGTACAATACTGAAAATTGACATAAAATGTATATACATAAGATAAAACGTACTAATTTAGTAAACATACAATAATAACAATAACAAAATTATCCCACTGGTTCATCAATATATATACATGAATGCCTTGTGTACTTAATCCTCCATGTATTAATACCTACTTGATAGGCACATGTAGATAGGTACGTCTAATCAGAATATCGTTGCGAGGACAATTTGTAAATATAAGCCTAGATCAATCACTAAACCCCTGTGTGACGCTATCAGGACTCAGGACCTGTAAATGTTCATAGAGCCGTGAGGATGTTGAGTTATTGGCTAGACCCGGTGTCACTGCCATGTGCAGTACAGATTGCATGATCCTTGTCAGTCACGTCATCTGGCTTCTGTTAGGGAGTGTCTGTTAGCTTTGACGACTGCATTACTTTGAAGATTAATATTTTCCTTCACACATCAACGTCAACGTAGATGTTTTGTTGATAGAAATCTAAACGATCTTTATTTGTACACGAATTCACGTAGATACAATAAAAACTGATTTTTTTAAAACTAGAACTTGCTTATACTTGTTTCTACACACGAAGAGAAATCATCTGTTTAAAATTAAATATCAATTTTTGAATCAAGCTTAAATAATATTACCAGTAACATTTTAAAACAAAAAACTTAACTGTAAAGATGGATATTACAATACTTTTCTTGGAAACGTAAAATCGTTTAATTCTTAGACTCAAGAATGGCATACGAATCTCCGCCTTCAGTAGACCGTAATTACCATTTCCGTAACCAGGGCTTGAATTAAGTCTGCGGGATTCAAGGAAAATTGAGATAGCAATTCGGATTTGGCAGAACCTTGAACTGAATTCGGGGCGAAGGATCAAATTAGAGAGCGGAGAAGGTAGAGTATCAAAGAGAAGGAGTGACTGACTTCCGAGCGCCAAAAACGGCCAAATTTACGACCGTCGTCAAATATTTAAAAAGAGGGGCGCTGGTATTGTCTTAATTTGTGGAAATATGGAACCGCTCCCCGTCGGTTGCCGCTAATTGAATATTTCTCTTTTGAAATTGAAATTTACCCTTCTGGGCGAAAGGGCACGCAAAAGGTTCTCAATGAAAAATTACGCCCGCTCCGTCTGACGCCGTGTTCGGTGAGAGTCGCCGATTTTTCACGACCAATTTACCCTCTTCGTCGGTTAACTTAACTGTCGCTACTAAATTATATTTTAATTCATCTGATTTGTTGCATTGATTTGTCGACACATAGTTGTAAGGACTTTAATTCGACAAATTTCGATAAATCATCTACAAGTTTCGAAACTATTACAAATGAAATGGTGCTTTACATATGGTCCATGCCACTGTATAGACGGTACTTTTTTACAAAGGTAGATTATTTATAATTTTTACGATAGCTGCAGGTAGGGCTGCGGAGTCGGTAAAAAAATTCTCTACTCTGACTGCGACTCCGACTTCGACTCCGACTCCGACTCCGACTCCGACTCCGACTCCGACTCCTCCAAAATTTGTCTGAACTCCGACTCCGACTCCACGAGTACGACTCACAGCCCTGGTTCGAGGACGACATTCTGAACATATCAATCGTCATCTTTTATCGCCGAGACAACAAGAAGCTATACATATTTGGTAAATCTAGAGTATCTAGATGGTTCGGTCAAATATATTCATTAATCTCCTGATTTATGAGCGCAAAAATTAAAAAATATATATTCACTTATATTAGGTAGGTACTATTGTGATGTATTTTATGACCAGTGTCAACTGTTTGTAGACTTATAGTTATTTAACCAACAAGTATATTAAAACGAGCGATTAATGATCGAGACTGTTTAACGCGCGAGCGAAGCGAGCGCGTTAATTGTCGAGATCATTAATCGCTGTTTAATATTCGAGTTGCTTACAAAATTTTTCAGTCGATCGTATGATTCTAGCGTCGTCTACATAGATTTTTCTTCGCCGTTGTCTTTTTAGGTTATATGACTATTTATGTAATTTGACACTGACAGCTCTAGAGACCGGTATGTTTTGATTGGAAGGTTTCATTTCACATATGTTCGATTGGCCAATCAAACGACGTCATTGCGCCTTGTGATTGGCCATAACAAATCATGCATTAATAGAAATAGTGCGTTAATAGAGTTGTTTAATAAACGATTTCCTATTCACTAAACTGACTCATAAATAAACGATCGACGGAAAAACATTTTTATTCTTATAAATTTAGAAATATCGGTTAGGATATGTACATAATGAAAACCATCCACTATGGAAACGAATACTGTGTCACAATATGTTCATTATGAAACTAAACTGGGAAAAACATATTGGCGACAAGTATGATACCAAATAATTGAATCGTTTATTATTAAAAGGGACTAACTCGTGCTATTTTCCTATGTAATAATAAGTTTATTGCCCAACAGTAGAAACCATTTACAGGACAAAGAACACACCAGTGCACACTATATAAATTACAATGTAAATATTATTACAACAAAATCATAAGACAGTAACACTTATACACATACTCAAAACTTCTAAACAATTCTAAACAATTCTAATCAACTCTAATCCGTAACGCAACGCAACAATTCATTTAAACTACAAAAAAAGATGTCACAGTTCTCATTATAACCATTATACAAACTACACATATAATTAATGGGTGATTTAACCAATAGATTTATCCTCGCAAAATCAACATAAAATGTGACCGGATTGCGGGTGTGCCGCACTGGAACAAAAAAGTTGATTTGATCAAGCAAACACTGGCAGTCTATCATGCTGTGAAGCAACTTAAACAAAAATGACAATGCTATGATTTTTCGTCTCTGGCAAAGGGAGTACAAATCGAACTCACGCAGCAACACATCGTGAGGGAACCCTCTATACGGATAGGTCTTATGCTTCCTGAACCATAAGTGCTTCAAAAATCTCCGTTGAGTAGATTCTACGAGAGACAAATCAACTGCAAAAAATGGGTTCCATACCAAGGCCGCGTATTCTAGCCTCGATCGAACTAGAGCACAGTACAGTATCCGCAATGTACCCAAATCCGCAAACTGATGCGAATTGCGCAAAACAAAACCCAGCATCCTATTAGCAGAGGAGGCAGTACCGCAGATATGGTCCCTAAACGAAAGCTCTGAATCAAACGTAACGCCCAAGTCCCTAGTCGTTGAACAGCGCTGCAGAGCTTGGTCATCAACAGAGTAGTTAAATGTTACCAAATTTCTTTTCTTCGAAAATGTTACCACCTTGCATTTGGATACATTAAGGGAAAGCCGACTACGTGCACACCAGCCAGACAATATGTTAAGGTTATTCTGCAGGATCTCCCCGTCCGCATCAGAATCAACACGCATAAACAACTTTACGTCATCCGCAAACATAAGAACCCGACAGGACAGCAAACCAGGCAAGTCATTGATGTAGAGTAGAAATAATAAGGGACCCAGGTTAGACCCCTGCGGCACTCCTGATTTGACCTCCTTTATCGCGGAGCTAAAGCCGTTATATGACACAAAAAATCTACGTGAGTGCAAGTAAGACTGTAGGAAGATCAACAGCGAATCACTCCCAGTAGTTACTCCCTTTTAATAATAAGCGATTCAATTATATTTTGCAGGAAATTTACTCGTCACTAGAGTTCCTCGCCACTAAAGCATGACAATCGAAAAACAAATAGAAAACAATATTTTGATATTTGCGATTTTCCTGCTTTTTCATTCCATATATCACAATATCACGTATTTGGAAAATATTGCATTTATAACGATCGACTTTCTGAAAAGAAAGTCATGATTTTATACTATTTTTCACACTTCATAGCCACCGAGATAAATAAAACGGATTTTATTGCCTATAGGTGATACAAATTTACGAAATTTCAAAAATTGCGTTTTAATATTATACTCAAAATTGTGTTTTAATTTGAAGTTCATACATAAAAATAATATAAAAAATTTAGGTCCTGGGAAAGTGCGACACTCACCGAAACACCGCAAATCGAATCACACTTTGCCATAAGACACCGTAAAAATTTACGAGATGCAGTCCGCAGACATGTTTACTTTGTGATATGAGATAAGGTCTAATACATAATAATGATTCCAGAAATCAATGTAGAGAAGTATTTTAAGAAACTATTCAAGAACAAAAACAAAATTTGCAAAATATAGGTATGTACTATGTTAAAAAAATTTACATTATTTTAATAACGCTAAAACAGTATTAGCGTTTCACGTTTTAGATTTTTTAAATAATAATAATAATAATAATAAAAAAAATAAATAAAAAAATAATAAAATAAATCGTTTCAGATTGTTACTGTACTGAACACCTTTCGCGACAGCATTTAAAAAATTTCTGATTCAATTCATCATTATCATGGCCACGAAAAAATTATTGTATTCTTTGTTTTCATCCTTTTATTAGATGAAAATAAATAAGCACGAACAATGATATTATATATTTATCTCTTAGTCAATACATCTTGACAATTTCACCGTTAAGCATTCTCATTAGTGGTATTGGTAGTGATAACTAACGCCATTATAGTATTTCCCAACATACGTGACAGTGACACATATCAGTATGGATGTACATAAGAATGAGTTACTACCACTTTTTTATCAGAGTTTAAAAAAATGCTTGTATTATAAAAATAGATACCAAGTGACTGGGGCTTTATTTTTTCATATTACACAATACAGTAAAGCTCTGAAGAGGTTATTCAGACGTATTGTCACGAGAGTATTCCCTGTAGAGACCCGAAAATTTAATTTCAAATGCTTTCTCGTGGGGTAATTCCACACGTTGGAGTTGGCGAGGCCTGAGGGGGGCCAAGACGTTCACACAACAACGCGTCCCCTCCTACTTAAATTGTTAGACGGCATTTCCATAATTCAATAGAAATATAATCTGAAAATGCGGGCGACGCCTTCGCGACGTCTGCTCCACGGAGAACGGACTGAAGGAAAAAAAAGAAAAGAAAGATCAACCGGCTCTAATTCAATCAAAATCTTATCTGGGAAAGATTGCGTTTTCGCTATATAAACATGTATATCCGTCGAGCGACTGCGAGTTGGCCTTGATCAAGATATTCAAATTTCAGCAGACTCTTTTGGCGTACCCGTTGTTCCTACATCAGTCGCGAGGGAGGAGATTTACGAAACGCCCGCCGCGCCGGGCCCGAGACCTGCCGGCTATTTCATATCTCGCAATAAAATTTTATCGTTGTCAGTCAACGACCGTATTTAAGTTCATTTTTATTGTACCGGCTTTATATTTATTAGCGTGCGGCGACGCCGAAAATTCGAATTAAATCTGTTGACACTAACCGAAATTTTAATATGTTTTTTTTGCAGAAACACCTACTTAATTAGAGACAAGTCTTTCAGTTTGCGGTTTACAAACTCGTAGACTCTTCAGTTAATCCAGCACTTGGTACATTAGACCAATTTTTAAATGTTCTTTCTTAATTGCCCCGGCAAGGTAGAAGACCCCGGTTCGACTCCGGACTGAGACCGTAAATTTTTATAAATTCTAAATCAGAAAAATACCTTTAGTTTCGCAAATGTTGGCTGGCTCTCCCACTTCTAACTTTTGTTGTCGAGACAATTCTTATTATGAAAGGTTTTAAGATAGACCTGTAGATTTAATCTTACATTCTGTAGTGCACTTGCTGGCATGAAAGACGAATCAGTTCTGTTAAATGTTTTAATTCATTTATTACTAAATGACTCACTTTGCATTAAACTTTTAAATAAGCAAAAATTCATTTATTTCGGCTTCCCCATCATTTTATTTCATCTAAGCGCAGTACCAGTCCAGCCATATGTGGTCTAAAAATGATTAAATAATAATTCCATGTTTTACTTTTTGTCCAAGTAAAAATGTACGAAATTCAATTTAATCTTTAACAGCACCGTGCAACCTCGTTAACTTGGAGTTACTTGTGGGCTGGTGTAATATTATATTCAGATGTTCACTTGAATTTATACCGAACGTTATACTCATAGCTTAAAAGTTTCCGGCTTCAAGAAAGCTGGAAACTGTATTTCCTCACTGTCAATTTCTGTACCGAAGCTGTCACTACGTTTATACACAAACACGTTCATAAAAACCTGTACCACCTCAAAAGGTCGTTGCAAAAGTTTATGATACATAGCATTAATACTGACGGGTCTAACTTTCATTTTAGCCTACTCATAAACTATCAATCAGATTACACATTTACAAAAAGGCAACAACCAAGAATACATATCTACAGATTAGGAGACAGTTTTTACTTTATGTCTAACGTAGTATGCCAAAGTATTGTAATTGTGTCAAAAAATAATATTGAGATTTTACCAGAATTATGCCGTGTGTGCGTGGGGGGACGAAACTTCATATGTAGAAGTTTCGTGACTAAACTTAGAGCTAAAAGAAGGGCCCAAAGAAACTGGAGGTCTACTCTTAGCATTTTGCAATGATTTTGCAATTAAACCGCCATTCCAAGAATTTTGTGAAAATAGTTAAATAATAAATGAAAGTACAGGAAATGAATAGTTTTGCTGCATGAGCACATTTTAACTTTGCTCATGTCATGCATATTAGTTGACTCTGTTGGTTGCTCTGTGCATTATGTATATGTCGTAGGCAAATGATTATTTTAGGCAAAAGGCTTTTGCCTAGGCAAAAGCTATTTGCCCAAGCCGTTGTTAGGCAAATAACATTTTGTATGGAAATCATTCGGCGTCTCTTCGTTCCTCTCTATCGGTTTTGCTCATTTGTATAACAAAAGCTCTTTGACGACAGGCATTGCCATACACATTGCAATTTTTTTTTTCTGTGCGGAATTTATGCATATGGTAAAAAGGAAACTAAACATTCCTAACCCATAAGTCTTGTTTTAGGGGAATAAAGTCCATATGAAATCGTATCTACGCACTCTTGAGTATTGCCGCTATGACGTATTTGAGAACTTACATGCACGGAATGTACATAACCTCAAATAATTTTCAAACACACGCGATTGAAAGCTAAATGCTATTTGCCTAATAACTGTCTTGGCAAATATATTTGCCTTGGATATTTGCCTAGGCAAATAGCTTTAAAAATATAAAAAATGGTTCCATAACTATTTGCCCAGGCAAATAGCTTTTGTTTAGGCAAAAGTCTTTTCCCTAAAATAACCATTTGCCTACGACATATACACAAAATGGTGACTACACACATCACAACATCAAATTTGATCGAGATCGCTCGTGCACGAGCATTACATTGCATTACACCTTGTTTTTTCAGGATTTGACAGATATTTTGATTCTATTGACAGTATTGTCAGACTGATGATCGTTCGACACTGCTGTATAGTATGATATAGTCATGTGCCTGGCCACATCAGATTTTTTTACTGACCCATGTAAAATTTTTCACACTACTATCTTCAGAACTTCGTATTCACACAAAAGTTCAGCCCGTGCCTACACTGAAATTTTCCTGTGATGTTCTTTATTAAATTTATGTCGAGGAGGAGCGGGAGAGGATCTCTGAAAAGGCCACATCTTAAAGGGTGGACGTGTCGCATGGGCCGGATTTTGCCGCGCATAATTGAGTTTAGCCTAAAATTGCGTTGAAGTCCGTTAATTGAAAGCGAATCAACTTTTCACTTCGCGAAATTACGCCGAGCCGGGGCAAAGAAGACGAACCTTCGGGCGGCGCTCTTGCGACGCCACCTGGTGTACGGTTTCGAAATTGAATTCGTAATCCGCGACAACGGACATCGTTACAGTGCCGGCGCGGCTAATTGGACGGGACTTGTGATACAGAAATTTGATTACTGAAGACAAATAATGGATTTTGTAGTCGTTTTAATTGCGAGTTTTTTCGCTCCGATAGGGGGATATAGGGGGACTGCTACGTGTAAAGAAACTTTTTCAATTCCGGCCAGTATTTGATACTTTTAATTCGTTCCGATCCAAATTGGGAATCACGAAGATACACATCCCATCCCATCCCTAGGCTCGAATCGGTGATTAAATTTTTTCGATTCCAGCTACCCCGAAGCTTGGCGCGATCCCGTTTTTAGATCTTTCTAACTCGATATTTGACAATCTACAAACAAAAAAACTGACCGGATTAGTGCTAACTGTGACAAACTCAATCGTGTTTGTTTTTTTCCTATGAAAAGAACATAAATGAAGAATATACTACATAGTACTGCAGTGAATTGCTGATCCAAATTGCCTGCCTACCATGGTAGGAATCTGAATTTAAATATGTAAGATACTGTTGGTTTCGGGACGGAAAACCGGAGTATAGAACTAAATCGTGAATTTTCTATACAAAACAGCTTGTGATATTAAAAGTCTAGCCATGTAGCAGCTCAATTACCGTCCTCAAAGCTACAAAATTTATCAACGGCTTTTGTGTACTCTAACCTCAATCTAAATTTCTTATTTTAGTAAAAGTCGATTTTTCAGTTCTTTTGTTAATGTTAATGTTAATGTTAAAAAGCTTGACCAATTAAACTTGGAGGAGGGCGAATAGACAATAGCAATTCCTTGGGGCATTGTTTCACGTTGATATGACTTCCTGGGTTTCCGGAAACGATGTAATTAGACGTAATCTTTCAAATTTTTATGACAGCCGTGTACTTCGGATATTTTCAATAATAACGATAATCTGAACGAAGAAGATTAACTAGGTTATGAGTAACCGAGACAAATCTTTTCTTCCTGAATCTATGCGTTATTTTAAATATTTTAAGGGCCGTCGAGAGAATGTGTTGGGCCTGTGGCGAGGTTATGGCCCGGGCCCCACAAAAAGGGTGTTACTTATTATATTACTTATTAAATAACTATCATTTAGGTGCGATTTAAGCGTGGATTCTTTAAATAGATATGTGCAATAAAATAAATACTTTGAGCATTAAAATAATAAATAGTGCGCATTAAATAAATATAAATATGTTACATACAAAATTACATATTCTACCCTAGAATGGATAACTTGTGCATTGAAATAATACTTATTGCGCATTCCAGAAGTATGAATATGTTACCTAAAAGTACTGGACTAAGCAATATTTTACTTATATTGTTCCCTAAAGTTAATAACTTGTGCATAAAAATAATAAATATTGAACACTAGATCTACTGCGTATCAAAACTAACGCTGATCTGATTTTGACAATTCGTATGTTAATGCGTACTTTCAATAATATACGACCTAAATAACTAATACAAATGGCTCACCCTTCATATTATGTTAAATAACAATTCTATTGTTTTCGACTTGTGACGTCATCGACACTTTATTTAATGGCAGCCTCATATTTTGTGTACTGATATTGATAGATCTATTACTTGTTTTACCTTACATAACATAATTTACAAGAAAAAACAGTTGAAAATTAAGGTAGTAGCAATAACTTATTTGTTTATGGAATGCAAATAGGAATTTTCGATTGATTTATTTGCGATGAATACGAATCTGAGCTTGAATTTTGCATATCACGACAGGTTATTTCGATTTTTTACGTTTCTTTTAGGGATTCGCTCGCACTCCACTTAAACAATCGCTGTAAATGCTTTGGGAACACACCTTTTGGGATTTCAGGTAAATGTGCAATGACTAACGTTTACTATGACACCATTTTGAGGTTTCTAGGACCATAAGTTCACTTATTATAAATTTGTCGAAATTACCAAATCACATTTATTACGGTTTTTCCCCACTTGTTTCCGAAAACCTAGCACGATAGAAAATTTAATTATTTTATTAGATTGGTTTCCAGGGTAATTAGTTCTACCCAAAACACAATTTCATATTCAATTTATAAAAATTATTTTCGCTAACTTATATGTATATTTTTCAATTTACATATTGTCTTTTAGTCAAAAATTTTCTTTTCTAAGGCCATTAAATGTTTCCGCCGCTTACACAATTAAATTATAGTAAGAAAAAATTGTGTCTCTATTTAGAAAAAGGATGATGACGTTATAACTCAAAACATATGATATTTAATAATTAAAAATCGACGTCTACAAGGATGTTGTTAAAATGTCAAAACTTCTCAGAGATTTTTCCATTTTTTCATACTTTACGCGCTCACTGTATGTGCGCTAGAGGTTGCAGAACTTAATGCACATTATATTCTTTCTAGAGCGCGTTATAAATTTCTCTTCGTACAATTTAGATCATTAAATGCGTTTATAACATCTTCAAATGCTAATTTATGTAAACTATGGGAAATATATTTTTTCAATGAACAACAATTTCTTAAGCTGCTCATTATATTTTTGTAGAGGTAACAATTGTATGGCACATTTATTTATTTAAGTGTACAAATACTAATTGATACTAATTAGTTAAAGGGACATACAAAAATATAAATGCACAATTATTTACTGTGATGTACATTAATATAAATTTATTGCACATTTATTTTGCACATTTTTAATGCATAAGTAATTTTTTGAATTGCTCAAATATTTTTTGTATTGGACAAATATTCTTGGTATTGGTCAAATATTTTATCAAATGCTTACAATAAATGCGCATATAATTAGTACTAATATCATTTTAATTATAATATTGTCAACAAGTAAATAATAACGCTGATTTCTGATATCAATATAATTTGTACGTACCAATTAGTGTATTCATAGGTAATATCACATATATTTGGAATAACTACAAATAACATGTGTGTATTTTTAATAATTTTTTTTCTGGAATCTTCAATATTTCATTAAAATTGACAAAATCTGAATGACGTTATACATTAGTTAGAAACAACTGTACGTAGGAAATTGTATTTAACATAAACATAATTTTGCTAATTAGAACGAACGTTAATAAAATGTTATCTAAATCAGAGACCATACAATTCTAGAGAGTTTCGACTAAGTAGATCACAAATTTTTGTCACATTTCTAGCAGCCCGGACCTTTGCGAATCTGTAAAACATGTGATCCTAAACACATACATAATAAATTGTACTATATATGAAGAAAATTCACATTGTCGTTAATTTTTGTAGCATGTAAACTTGCCATTCTTTAAAAGTAGAAAACACAAATCAGATCATGTCGCTCAGAATTCTCGAGATAAGCCTTCATAAAAACAGCTTACCGATTCGAAGAATGTTGAAACAATAAAATAGCTCGCACCCAGGAGCCATATTAGGCAATATTTATGCAAATAATGTAAATAATAATAGCGAGTTTAACTTTATAGAAGATTATATTTCTGGATGTATTGTCTAAAAGTTATTGAGCGTAAAAACACACTAAGATTTCAGATAAATACTTTAATAGTTGAGTCGGGCACTGTTGCATTCAATGGCAAAATTAGGACTACATATATGAACTAGAACTGACATTGATCGAGTGGGGGATCTGCACTCAACAAGAATAATTCATGACAAGTAATGTAAATAACTAATGTAATTTAAAGTACACCCTAAGAAAACAGACATGAGGAATGGTACACTGTCAATAATAATAATAATAATAATAATAATCCACGCCTTAACATCCCCCAACAGCTTTCGCCACTACGGGGGCATCGGCAGGCCCGAATTATCATTATTATGGCCCGCGTCTGTGGCACGTCTTAAGTTGTTTGGCTTTCAGCATTCGCCGTGGAGTAAAGGAAAACCACAGAAAAACCTGTACTCTGAAAGCAGGGCGTGGGGTTCGAACCCACGACCTCCAGACTGATAGCCAAGCGCGCTACCACTCGGCCACAGTCTGGCAATACTGTCATTGTTTGACGAGAAAGTTCATATATTCCATGTACTAGGTATACGAATTACCTTTACAAAACATATTGATTACACGACAGAATTTTAATGCAAACGACCGTATTTCCATTAAAATGTATTGAATGAAGTTATTAACTTATCCGAATGAAGCGAAACCGTCCGTCCACTAGACAAGCAACTACCGGCAACGTAGTCTCTGGTTACAGTCGCCATCCAGTAACCAGGCGTAAGATGTTAAGTACTGATACATATCGTAACGAGTGCAAATCCTCAAGAATGGAGACAGATGACCATGGAACGTCGGGCGCGATGCAACTGCCGCCTGTAGATAAGGTGAACAAGAGAAACGGATTTACCGTTTCACAGTCGCCATTTTGTCCCCGTTCACAAATGCGTTTGCGGACGTCCGTAAATTATCAAAAAGTGATTAAAGCTTCTTTTCGACGGCAGCGCCAACACCCACCCACCACTAACCCACACCACCCACCCGCCGTCCCTGTACCGTCCGGACTTGCTCTCATGTGATTACGGGATTGTAATGAACGAGATGGACCCTTTCTCTGTACCCCTTTTCCGTTGACAGATGCGTTGATTACTGCAAGCTCATCGCTTCCGATGAGTTCGAGATTTTTCCTACTGTCTGGGTGCGTGCGCGAACCGGTCCACTATTAATTTCTACTGGAATTGATCACCAGGCGCACATGCTGCAAGTCATCAATATTGATGATCAGTGCGAAAGGGTTGAAAGGTTCTATATCGGGCGACTTTTACGCAGATTACTGGAGACCTGATTGCGATATAATCGAACGTGCACGGGAAAAGTTTTCGAATTAACGATATATACCTATTGGTTTTCGAGGGCAAAAGTATAATTCTCTAAGTTTCTTTAAAAATATTGGTCATTAGGGTTCACTCTTAAAATGTCATATCCGGTTTAATCAGCCCAATTGACGTCTATCGATAATGTACTTCATATGGAGGGGAGAGACTTGCGATCTCTTCAAGAAAGTCTTTGAGAAAGAAGTCATTTGGACATGTCCATACAAATCCAAGCACTGGGTTAGATATGATAATAATACTTCAAATTTATGATTGTATTCGAAGACAACACTCAGTCTGTTCTCATTTTTGATGTCGTGGTATTCAGGATTCCAAATGATAGGCTGGGGCACAAAAACTACGGTAATGTCAACGAAACAGTGGCAGTGAGCCTTACGCAAGAGGAAGAAGTGTCACAATAATCGTTAGAATCAAAAAGATGACGTAGAAATTTGGTGTCCAAAAAAATATGCAACCACTCCAGAAGAATAATGAGGTATAAGAACAAGACAACATATGAGTGTGTATCGTGATCATGTGAGACTGTCAGAACGAAACATTGGATATCCACTGAAAGGACAGAACAGTCTGCGATTGCCAAGCACGCCACTGTAGTATCGGGAAACATAATGGAGTTTGAAACCACGAAGATATTGTAGTAGTGGATTGAACAATTGCAGAATTGACACTGAACTACAAGCTCAACGTCTGGGTACAACACAAACGAAGATTGAGGGACACCATTAGAGGAAGATCTAAGGTGGTCTGTGTTGCCAAAACCGTAGAACTAAAAAAAATCCAAGTGGATAGACAATAAATAGACGCAAATGGCTACCCAGTTTCTGGTAGATTATAGATTATAATTCTAATTCGTGGAAGGAGCAAGGTAGCAGTGTGGCAGATGAAGAGGTGAAATGCCACAGTAAAAAAATTATAAAAAACACAATAAATCATCCATTTAAAGTATTCTTTAGGATATAGTTAATTGAGTTGAAGCGACAGGAAAAAAGTAGACCTGTACACGTTTTCGCTCACAATAAAACGAAATAATCCATGAATTGCCTTTCACGGGCCCCTTTATCCAAATGGAACTCTGAAAGAAACTAATCTTCTTAGGAGCGCGACTGTGAAAGAAAACTTTTAAACTCACTATTCATAAGCCGTGAGGACGAGTTTTTTCGTCAATTTGAAGAGTAATGGCTCCCGGAGTCGAAGAGTTCGCGGAAGGAAAGCCGTCTAGGCGATTCCGTGCCGCCAATTGCCCAGACAATGCTCGTTTTTCCTTCGCCCTGAGCTTCGAGGGCTGCCGAGCCATCCCCAGTCGGACAGTTTCGCAAAAGTTATATAAGTATAGTAAAGTGATACAAATTACTCCACCATCCGTGCTACTACTCTTGCTCGTCTTTCGTCGGCTGCATTATACAATAGACTTTTAAACTCTGGGGGAATGGATGGACTCGGTATGTGTTTCGTACGGAGTAGCGGAAGCCAAGCAAGTGCCAAAGTACATATGAATTCGGACGGCAGTGGCTTTATGGGGCTTTCTTTTGTGTATAGACTTTGAAATTACTTCTTGTCTCCTATTCGGCCTCTCGGAGGTCTTTTGTTGGAGGGCTATTAGTCCCCATTTCGAAGTTTATTGGGTTCTTATTGTGCCTGTTATGGTATTATCAAAAGCTACATTAACATCTTTAATTATAATCCCTTTTCGGGAGATAAGTCTTCGGATTCATATCAGGCGGGAAACCTGCAGGAGAGGAAGAATTGACAACAACGGCTTAGCCTCTTCTAACTTTTTTTAAATACATAAACCGATTACCGCGAGGGCGTCTACTTGCCGGTTCCTTACAGACCCTCCTCATCTCCAATCCTTTTAAACATTTCCCCTTTTGTTTGCTCTACGGCGATGCTCATTATACCAATTAAATATTTAGATTTACCGGGAGGTAAAGCGATATTTCAAAATTACAAATTCAAATCGTGAACAGAGCCGAGGAGTACAATGGAAGCAGAGGCAACCTCGTCCGCCGGGGGCACGCAGCATTCAATCGCCGTCAGCTTGTCATGTTTGTTATGCGAACAGATGCAGGAATAGAGTGGAAAAAATGCGGTGGCGAATTTGCATCGCCGAATCGGTTTTTCAAAGCGTCATTTTGCGGACAGCGCTGACATAAATACGTCGGTTGGCCGTTACGGCTCGGTTCGTTCAAAAATCAACGGATCATGGTAATGCGATGATGTGACATGAACAGAACATGGATGCTTGCCGCAATTTGAAACCAATACGAACTACTCTGCTGGTATTTTCAGTCTATGTACTGGTAATTCTATAAGCTGGATATTAGCGCAGTAATCCTGTATTGTTTAAGTAAATTTAATAATGTCGATTTAAATAATCTTCCTTTGATTCTGGTGTTATATTTTCTTTGAAGTCTTGCCAAGCAAGAAACGATAAGATTTAATTTCTATATAAGATTTGTTTCAATTAATTTTATTGTTAGCAGGATTCAGCCACAGATTTATTGATGTTCTACACGTCATAAAAAATGATTAAAACGTGTTTTATTTGCAATTTTTGCACGGTTTATTCTTTTTATCTGAACGAACAAAATCAAAATTTGATCCTTAATAAAAATATTTAATTCCTCGAGTATTTTGGAAAGATACAATCGATCGATAGAAAATAAGTTTAATTTCATGATGTTTTTAAAATAGCTAAATTAAATTTAGAAAACACAATCGTTAACTAATTAAAAACAATAATCAATATGCTTTAGAGTGTAGATATCATTGCATTTCACATACTGTTAATTAACATTATTCCTAAAACGAAAAGAACTTGAAGTTAAACTATATCATGGTCAACAATAAAAAGATGGATTCACACAGGACTGAAAAAAATTGTATTAGAGTCAGTTTTCATGTATTCAAGTGTTTTTTAAGGCAGGTTTTCCTAGGAGCAGGTTTTTTACGCAGCGTACAACGTAACGTACATCTTCTCAGACGACTGCCACTCTTGACAACACGCAAAGATCCCTTGACCAAACTATGAGTAGACCAACTGAATAGCTGATGTGCCACGTTTGGAAAACACAAACGCGCGGCGTATTAAGCTGTCGACTTGAAATGCGTTGCGTTGTACGCAGCGTAAAAAACCTGCTCCTAGGAAAACCGGGCTTTATTGCACTCAGATTCAGATTCCACGAAAAAAAGTAATAATTTGTTTGGTACAATAAAGATTTGTTTGATAAATTGACGATTTTGTTAAAACTATAACTAAGGAAACTCATTCTTTTCAACCAATACCCAAACAATATTTATTTTAATCGAAGGGTAACGTCCTAGTGTAACATTTAAAAAAATTAATGATTTTTTATTGTATGTTATCATTGCACACCATTTAAAGAAAACACTGTAAACATTTCAGAAACATATTGGAAAAATTAACTACTAAATTTAAGCCAAACTTCTAGTGGACCGCCGAAGCCGATTATATCTCGATTATCGGAAACTTCTTTTAACTACCTCCAATACGTACATCTTTCAATATTTTCCAAAAACTCTTTTCACAGATTGACTCTCTATCTCCTAAACTAGAATAAACCAGATTCATCAACAAGTAAATGTTTTATCCAACGTTTTTAGGAAATGTAATATATAACCAATTCATTTGCAATCTGGGAATACAATGCCGCAAGAATTTTGTAAATTGGCCCGTTAGTTTATGCAAAATTGTGTCAACCGCAAAACAAAACTAGGGTCCGAGAAAACTGCGTTTAAATTATAGACGTGTAACAACATATTCGAACTTTTAATTTCGTCTACTCATATTTGTATCGCTATCTCCAAAACTATTAAGCTTATCACAATAAATGATACGTCATTTTAAAGAGGATAAATGTGGGTACACTACAGAAAAGAATTTCTGAAAAATATTGAAAGATGTACGTATTGGAGCTGGTTAAAAAAGGTTCCGATAATCGAGATATAATCGGCTTCTGCTGGCCACTCGAATTTTGTCTGTGGAATCGCTGATTTTACGAATTTCTTAATGAAATTTTCACAGGGTATTCTTTAAATGTTGTGCAATCAAAATATGCAATAAAACATTATTATTTTAAAAAATGTTACACTAGAATGTACTCTTAAATAATCATGCCAAAAAACAATTAATCTATAAACAAATAATGTATAATAATCAATGAAGTAAATATGTTTTTGTGCCAAACAAATTTTTACTTTAGGTATAACAAGTAAAGCAAAAATTAAACTATCTGTTACGGTGGAAAATATATATTAACAATTTTTACGATTTTATATGATCATTTGATAGTTTCATGAGTAGTCGATTGTTAATTCCTGAAGATTCCATGGTAAAATATTTATTCAAACTTTAGTTTTGGACACATACAGGATTTATATTAATTCCGATAAGATTTTGGTCTAAATTAGCTGTTTTTAGGCGTACCAGGTTCAGTTACAGGTATCTATTCAGTGGCATCAATAACATGGAAACGTACCTGAGTGTAATAATTACAAAATCTTTTTTGTACGCATTTTCTCTAGTCCAGATCACACAAGCAACTCCAATTAATATCTATATCCAGACTTCCTTGTTGCCAATGATATGACGATAGAGTTGACTAAACTTGAAGAAGTGCAATAAAATATCTTTTTCTTTTTTTCAACCATCCATCCTCTCTCCATCTTTATATCCAACCTCCAAACTGCGCACCAAAACAAACAACAATCAGCGGTACTCTTCCTAGATATTCAAAAAGCATTTGACTCGGTCTAGCATCGAGGTCTCCTATATAAAGTCTCTCTCCTCAATGTCCCATTTTATATCACTGAAATAATGCAACAATTCCTTCTTTATCCATCCTCACGTGTCAAAATCCGCACAACCCTTTCCCAACCCGTCCTTATCTTTAATCCTCAACTTTACGCTCTTTTGTATGCTGACGACACCGACTTAATATCCCATTCCCGTTCCCTAGCAGTTACTCATCTTAAAGCCTTCTTACACAAAATCATCACCTGGTGTAATTCATGGAGAATAAAAATAAACCCGCAAAAAACACAATTTCTTGTCCCCTTCCATCGTATCCATGATAGCTCCTCTCGATCCTAATCAACAACACCACGATTACTCCCAACCGAAACTACATCGGAATGTTGATAGACCCAAAACTAAAGTTCTCAGCACACACCAAGCAAGTAGAGATGAAAGTTGAAACAAGAGCAGCCTACTTCAGATGCCTTACGTACAAAGACAGGGGAATAAGTATACCAGTGGTGTTCACTTTTACCGAACTATATGTCGTCCTATCCTAGACTACTGCTGCCTCCTAATAATCGACATACCCCAACAACATCAGCGTTGGAGAACGATGCGCTCTGCGCAGCATCTCCAAACTACGTCACCCCAACAAGCCTCTCCACAATCCCTTGAATGAACTCCTGCACAATTCAACAAAGATTATCCCGATTACCACCAGACTCAAAACCCTATCCATGAATGTATCCATAAAATTCTAAGGGACCCTATTCCACATGTTCCTAAAAAAACCTTCGAGACCATCAAGAACCTTAAAGAATTATAGTCCTAGATATGCCATAGATGTGAATACCGGGCTGAAAGACTACGGTCCATGGCCATTTCCAGGCGAGAAGAACACTTATTTATATCCGATTTTGAACATGTGTTGTATTTGTAGTGTGCTGGAAATAAATGTATTCTATCTATCTGTTGAACCTCCATCTTCAAACAGAAAATTATTTATCTAAGATCTGGACCGGGGAAGCCTCCGATCTGTACGTACCCCAAACTATGGGGCTAAACAGCCAACAGCCGAACACAAGAATGATTTAGTACTTCATTAGCAGGTATACGTATCGTGTGGCGCATTAATTACAAAGGACATCAGGTACTGACGTCTCATTTTAATGACCCCAGCAGGCATGCCCTGGACCGCATGCTCGCACACATACAACCGAGAAATGTTTATGGTCGCCTGTATGCGTTCCCGACGCGCTACGTCCACCGCGACGGTCCTGCGGTCGCACGCACCGACTGCGGTGCCATCTGTCACGCGTTGTCGTACCCGCCTGATGTATGCACGGAGCCGCCGCCCTCCCAAGCATTTCCGGCGGCACCTATCCCAAAACCGGAAGTGATGGATTGTCCAAATATCGCGTCGTTGAACCTGTTAATATGACCGCTTAGCCCGTACACGAGTATCTACAAGAACTAATCTGCCATACTATCATTAGGTGCTGTACGGTAAATGATAAACAGACATCTAAAGCAGATTGGTACTAGTAATAATAAGTAGTAACAGTAAAGGGGATTTTTTCTACAGGAAATGTTTCCTAGTCCTACTTCTACTGCATAATTTGTTGATTTTTTGGATTAGTTTGATTCACTTAATTAGGTTTTATATTGGTTGTGTTGCAGTATTGTTTTCGTACCTCCGTAATAAATAATACAAAAGCATAATAATATAATGATGTTTTGACAATACGCCAATATGAGAATATGTTTTGTCAATACAATCAAAACATCTGCCAAATCCTGGCTAACTAGTTTTAATTCAGACACGACCGATCTCGATTTGTATGCTGCTAAACTATTAATTTGAGAAAAAACGCCATAGATATAAATTAAACCAAATTTCCTCTACTTTAGTTTATTATTTACCTATTTTTACAGATGGGGCGGCTCACTTGATAATGCGTTGAAAAATACTAAGAGTACATTTCCAGTACCTTTGCCTCCTTTTGAACAAAAATTTTTTCAGCTCTAAATTTGAGCTTCTAATATGAAGTTTCGACCCGATATCCTTAGTAGTTTCTCCGGAGTCGTCGCCACAAAAAAACGGGTACACACACATACACACACATATACACGCACACACAGACAAAAGATATTTCCGGTAAAATCGCAAAACTTTTTTTGACACGATTACAATACTTTGTACCTAGTAAAAGTTATATTTGTTTGGGAGTTGTCAAGACAACTTAAAATCTGTTAATGCCACTACGACTATACTATTCTATTATATTACATTAAATTGTCTAAAAATTTGGATTTATATAGAAATCTTTTCAAATCTACTTTAAATAGGGACGTAATAGTAATCTTTTCAACAGGTGCTAATAGCTAATGTTAATCAAATAATCGCTAGTGCTAACAGATGTACATTATCTATGCGAATTAAAGGATATCTTTAAATGAAGAAAGCAGCGTACATTGGTATCAATATTGAATTAGATAGATAATAAACTACAACTCCGTGTCGGATTTAAAACCCGATTTTGGATTGCTATACCGGTCCGACGTTAGAAAGTAGAAAATTGTAGCACATAGGTTAATTGTTAAAACACCTCGTACCAGCAAGATATCCCTAATCTGGGTAAAAATCCCAGGACCGCCGCAGTTATTTAATTCAAATAACAACTGTACCTCTTATTAGGTATAGAATTAATTATTGACATCTACATTTAAATTCATTGAAATACAAAAATACACGATGTAATCGAAATTAACACTTTTCCTATAGATACAAAACTGAATACACCAAAACCCATTTTGACAAAGTCCTGCCAAAGAATCCAACCATCTGCCAATCTTCAGATACAAGTATATCAACATAATAATCAAGCATAAAAGTAATTCCTTGTAAAATGTGTAAAATGGTCTTATTTTGTGTAGTACTTCAACTGCCCGTGGATTCACATGAAAATGTTATTAAGGTTTACGTACTGTGGAAAAATATCCACATACAAGTATCAACTGAAAGCAAACAAAAAAGATAAATTAACACAGCTTGGCTAACTTGGCTGAAAGACTACATCCATGGACATTTCCATGCAACAAGAACACTTAAGTATGTCTAATTCGTAACATGTATTGTATTTGTATTTATAGTTTGTTGGAAATAAATGTTCTCTATCTAATACAACAGTGTACACAGTGGACAAATTTTGATTTGTCTATAGGAAGCTAAGGTATTAGAGATAGAATAGATTAGACTGTCTAGAAATCTTTTGTTAGAAAGTTAATGCCAGTCAAAATTGGTGATTTAAATAATAATGAGGGGAAATATTTATTGAGTTTATACAGGCTGTCCGGTAACGGTGTTCCGAAAATTAGAGAGCTCATAGAGGACGTCACTGCTATCCAAAAAGTGTATATGCACTTTTGGCTTCCGACGCTTCATTAAAAAGTTATAGCTATTTTGTATTTCCGTTTTGCATTCCCTTAAAGATACAACTGATTACAATGTCGGTGCTGTTAATTTTAACAGAAACAAAAAAGGCATTTTAAATAACAAAAATAAATAAAATTAGTTTTGAAAATGCTGCTTAAAATGTTGCCCTCCATGTGAATGCATATCTTCAGCACGTCTTCCCAATTCCTGGCGGACTCTGGAAAATGTCAGGGGTTTCTCGAATGCGATTGCAGGCACCATTTATTCGCTGTAGGAATTCATTTCTCGTAGCAATCCTGCGTGCATAAACTAAATCTTTTAGATCCCACAAGTAATAATCCAAACGATCTAAATCAGGAGATCTTGCTGGCCATGCCACAGGACCCCCTCTGCCAATCCACCTTCCAGGGTATTGTTCATTGAGTCGTACAGCAAGAGCAAAATGTGCAGGAGCTCCGTCATGCATAAACCATGGATCCATACACAGATGCAATGGAACATTGTCTAATAAATCTGGGAAAAAGTTGCGTAAAAACTCACAATAATGATCTCCATTCGGTCGAGCAGGTAATTCAAATGGACCAAGCAATTCGTTACCAATTAGCCCACACCAGATGATCACAGAAAATTGTACCTGGTGTGATCGTACAATTGCATGCTGGTTTTGATCGGACCAAATGCAACAATTGTGAAAATTGAAAACTCCATCTCTGGTTAATGTAGCTTCATCTGCAAATATTACCTTTTCCTTAAATCTACCTATAGCTATAACTTTTTAATGAAGCGTCGAAAGCCAAAAGTGCATATACACTTTTTGAATAGCAGTGACGTCCTCCTCAGCTCCCTATTTTCGGAACACCTTTACCAGACATCCTGTATATGGACTCAATATCATTGTATAAAAAAACAAAAAATTAACAAGAATAGAATCTAATTTAGTCACATTATGTTAAAATTTTCAAATTATTAGTCGACGATATTACAAGCGATTGCACAACCCACTATCTACTTCTTACGTCTCAAACACGCGGCAAATAAACCTATCGGTTTAATTTAACTTCGGTATACATAATTCAAATAAAACAATCCTTAAATAGCACTATCCCTTTACCAGTGAAGACAGAAACCAGATCGTAAGAGAGTTTCGAGGAACTGGTAGTCAAGGCAACGGAATAAATCTGCATGCTAACCCTCTCAGATAGCCTGGCATGGATGACACTTGACAGACAGTGAATGGACCTAAAGACGGACGGTACAAAACTCCTCAACGAACGGGATTAAAATTCACTATCTATACTTAAAGATCAATTATTACGACGACTAATTAATATTCAATGCGGTAAAATTACTAGCGTTATAAAGTATTTTTTATCTTACTTAGTTATCGGTTCTTAGAGTTGGATTGGTTTGAGGTTGTAGGTACGTACCTGGAAAAAAAGAAGAAAAAACAATTAGTTAACTAATAAACATTTATATTAGCTCTGTTCGCGGTATAAAAATGGACTGTTTGGAAATCGTACATTGCGTTGGAACAGATGTATCAGTCTGAGAATGGCAGGGGAATCATAGCGAGAAGTTGTATTGGTCCATCATAACCAACAGTTTCCAAACCGTACATTTTGTTACCGCGCACAGACCAAATTGGTATAAAACATCAGAACTCTTTAGCTTGAGTAAAAACCGTGGAGAAAAAGTTATTAAAATTAGTACACCCTTGTTCACGGGTCGTAAAAGTTGAGACAGTGCGTATGTGTTTAGGAAGCGAGAAGGGACCACTAAACATATCAGCGTGAGGGCATTTGTGTCCCATCAGCGTCAAAAGTTGAAGATTTACGCCAGCAAAGTTCTAATACGATTTCAAACGGACTGACCACAGAGCTGTTTAAAAGTTTCGGGTCGTTGCTCATGAGGGGATTTTATGGTTATTAACCTGGCACTCCAAACATAATTAGAACTTACAGTCGTGATAATTTCCTACAACGGAACCGACTCCATATAGGTAACAATAGATCCAAAATCTATGTGTGTATGTATACTAAAAGCGTACAAAGTCTACACGGCTAATGTATAGTTTCTGTTAACAAAAAGCATATCAAAAACGCATTACTCGGTAGGGTCACGAGGGAACTAGTGTTGTGGGGTATAATGGCGCTGCGTAGAGTCCCTGTAAGCAGTGTGTTATCTTTACACAGCTTTACACGCAACAAAAACCGAAATCGTTAGTGTCGTCCTGAGTTGGAGGCTTAATTATCCGCCATGTGTTTTCGTTTCTCCCTTCCCGATTGCTTTCGGTGTCGTGCCATTTCGACAAAAGCTAATGACCCAGCAAATGGCCTATTCCTCTAACGCCAAGAATACGTTTTTAACGAATGAGAATTTAATTATAATACCAGGTGGGGATTGAATAGCTCTTTTGTTCTGTTTCCGAAACAATGGTTTTGGTATAGAACGCATCCAAGAAATTCGAGTATGTAAATATTAAGGTAACATAATATTCGCTTAGATAAATAAATAACATCCTGAACTTTTAATATGTATACACAGTGTTAAACGGAACATACATTTTGCACGCGACATACAGTTGCTGCACGTCTGCGTCTGGTGGAACTTAAAATACATTTCTATTAGTTTTTAATTCTTGTGTTTTAAAAGTATTGACATTTCCTAGACATTTCCCGACAAATAAATTTTTTCGGGATCCCGGGATTATAAATCTAAATCCTGGGATCACGAAAAAGTTAAATCTAAATTATTTTCTATTATTTTTTTGCTAATTGGTGAAATGTGCACTGATCTACAATAATCAATTGAGCTGCTATTTTTTAAGTATGAACTTCAATCTATAACAGCACCTTTTCTGATTAAATTAAGAATCAAGCTTAAAATGTTCGTTTACTCCATGTTGCTATAATAGGATGAACAGATTTTGCAAGAAGTAGATATAATTCAATATGGAGGCAAAGATGAACCTTTTCAGCTTGCTTACGTCTTTTTAGTTACCTCAACAAAAAATACAGGTTGTATTTAAAACAGAACCAAACAAAAAGTAAACAACAAAAAAAAATGCCGGATTTCTTTAACCGTATGCAATTAAATTATAAATAAATATAAAATACAACGACAAAATATTGTAAATAAGTAAATATTGTAAAAAATAAAGATACAAAGTAATCCCGATATATTTAGCTGTAAAATGAAAACAAAATTGTACAAAAAATGATTTGCTATTAATTGGTGTTATTAATCTTTCGATGGTTCACTCCAATCGAACAAACGATGTCATTTCTAGTACCGATTTTCAAGTTTCTTTTACCCTCAACTAAAAAAACGAAAAATGTACGTATCTGATGACCTGTAACTGCGATAATATGGTCATTTTTAACATTTCTTCATTGCACAATAATCGCTTTTATCGCTTTTTTAGTGGAAAAGTTTTGTCAAAAAGTGCACTTAGATAAAAAATGTATTTTTATAATGTGGGTTGGACTATTTGAACTATATTTAACAAAACCGAAAACCGTACAAGTAATATTCATTTCGTTCATGACAAGATATAAAATATTTAATATTCTAAGAAGTTGCACTGCATATTTCATCAATTTTAAACTATAAATAACGGTTTACCTGACGACGCGTAAACAATAATCGTTTTATTTAGAATGCAAACAGTTAAGGAAGAAAACTAAAAATCATCAAAATCTTTATTGTTTGTTAATATATAAATTGAAAATTTGACTCAATCAACCATTTTTTTTGCCGTGACTATTCGTGAAACATTTTACATAAACGTAAAATTTTTGAGCAAATTTAGGATGGAAGAGGAAGTTATTATCTCATAGAGTTTAAATTTTGTTTATTATTGATGTCAATACGCACACTTTGTGACCTTTTAAACCGACAATTTTGGTTTGCTACTTGTAAGGTAAAATTTGAAAAGGTTGGTCAAGTTTCGGGGTAAAAGATACAGTCCAATCAAATATATTTTAGGCGTTTTTTACTGACTGCATTTGGTAACTTTTGGCATCGTAGGCGTTTTGATCCAGCAATTTTTGCTTTTTTCATGAATCCCGGGGTCAATCTGGGGATCCCTGGATTACAAAATCTTTAATTCCGAAATCCCGGGATCAGTATATTGGTCGGGATTAGAAGCCCTAGTGGCTACGGTAACACCATCTGGTTGAGGATGTTCACCAGCTTTAATACTTCTGAGAATTGAGTACTTTCAGAAAGATATGATTTTCCGCAGTTTTCCAAACGATTGCCACATATTTAAGCGTAAATATTACATTTGCTACTATGTTTTTTTACGTATTTTTTCAAATCTCATCTGTTATCAGAATAATACCAGGTGACTTTTTTGTTTTCATTTGTCTTATTAAATTGGTTACACTTTTGGAGTACCTTGGGGTGGGGTATACGATTTCCTTGAAACATTGAACAATTGGTAATATCATTCTATGTTTTCTCTTCATTTGGTGTCACGGATTGCCCCAAGCAAAGGCTCTTGCTATGTCTTGGTCATTTGTAGCTCAGATTCCATCCGGACTTTCAATTGGCGGAATTTGGGTGATACGCTTCTTAAGGAAGTGTGTTTACGTTATTTGTCATTTCTTCTAGGTTTTTATCTAGTCACTGTTGTTTAATGTCTTGAATCGTCGTTCGTAATTCTTGAGTTAACCAATTCAATTTACTTTAGACTGCTTAGTAACTCGTCACTACAATACATTTGCAAACAAAGTTAAGTAGTTAGTTTTGGAGATTCCACAAAATCAAGGCAGGTATATCATGAAAAACTATCATAATACAACGAAAGATGTATTCACTGAAAGATTAGCTAACTATCTATAACCAATAGGAAGAAGGCAGTAAATAGATGAAGAAATCCATTCATTTTCAAGATTTTAATAAATTACTACCCAATCAAAGCAGTATTTGAACTGATAAGTAAGTAGCCAATCGCTAAAGGCTGATATGTATAATGCGATGTGAAATTACTCCTTCTTATTTGAATCCAATCAATTCTACACTCAATTAAGCAGTGCCACTTGAGGCTCACCCCGTCCTTTGCTTAACATATAAACAACTTAATGCTGTGTTTAATCGCTTACGAACCGAACGAGAGGGAAAGTGAGAGAGAAAGAAGAGCTGCCCGTAGCTCGGCCGCGGGATCGGCATTGCCCTGAAATAAATGTCTATTGGTTATTCGCACATTAATTCGCCTGTTTGCTTAAGTCGGTCCGTAGTCGCGAAGAGAGACGTCCAGCTCTCCGAACAACGACGCTACACGTAATTAGAGATCGTTGTAGGCGATACGGACGGCGGCAATCTGAAATTAAATTAACTTTGAGCCTTTGAAGTATGAAATTTATCGTCGAGGAATAAAACGCAGCCGACTTCGATACCGAACTGGCTACCGCGTATACGTAGTCCCTGTATATGCCGAGTATCTGTGAAGCTTGTTGGACGTGGTGTACGATTCTCTGCGCAGATACGGGCCGATTGCTTTCAATATTTATAGCCCAATGTAAATTGGAAACTTGGATTCGAACGAGCTCTGATGGAAGACCGGATTTTTGGGGTTTGTTTGTTTCTGAGCGCGAGCTGAGCGGATAGTGAATGGATATTGCCACCACAACTTTTCTACAAAGCTGATTCGGTCAACTTCCAACACAAAAAGAAATTATTTTGGTGGCTTTTTGCAAACCATATTGCTAACTAAATTCTGCGAAACTTACTGAAAAACCAGTTTTATACCAGCAATCGTGGACTGTAGAACCTTGCCCACAGTCGCGTTATTAGTGTTATGTTGACCTACTTCCAAGTGCTTTGTTAAGCCTTATTAGAAACTAAAACATTTACATTCTGCATTAGAGTATTGTTTTATAACCGAGCATGTTCTCGGCCTAACAATGTACAAAATTGTGGGCAAATATTAATGAAAACCATGTTGAGGAAATCCTCATACTTGGTTTTAAAGATTGTATAAGATACGCGTCACATTCTTCTTAATAACACAAAATACCAACCGTTTTCAACACCGTCAACTGAAGTGCATCAATGTTCTAGTGACAGGACTTGATGTAGATGCAAACATGGATTTTCGTTCCGATGTTTTTATAGATAACGATAATTTTATGGTAAATGAAATCCCCCTTTATTTAGAATTGATGCTTGATCACGAAGACTTGTTTCTTAATGATAGAAGTCTACCATTTAGAGATGTCAATTCTGACATTTTGGAGGTGATGATTACGTTATGATACGTCAAACAGCGTTGGTGCTTCCAAATAAAATAATTTTACAGGTTAAAGTATCGTTTAACATACGAAAACTTAAAAATTAGTGAAAATTGAACTCCATTAACTGGAGTTTTCGTTTACATTCACGTAACGTACAAAAAACTTAACGTAACGTAAGGAATTGTTCACTCAACTTCAACGTGCGCTACGTGCACCAATCACAGGCTCACGAGTTTGACAATTCGGATATTGATGACAGTAACAGAACCTAAAAATTAACTCGTGTGACTTAAACCTTGTTTTCTTTATGTTGTTTTGCAATTTTTTTAGCTCAATACACGGATTATCCTCATGGATGATTGAACCTTGGTTCAAAATGTATGTAAATGAACATATTTGTATGATAAAAGCGATAGATTTCATATTGTGTCACTGTTAAACGCGCATGTCATGCACCCCAAGATAAGTAATTGTAAACGGAACCGTTCTAAAATTCGTACGTTAATTATATTTTTTTCGTACGGTAGTACGTAAGTAGTTCGTTCGTAAGTTTATCTTTTACTCAGAAAATTTTATTCTTTATAAAAGTTGGCTACGTGTTTGAAACCAAAACGGCAACTGTCAAATATGTAAATTTCGGTGCCATATACCTAGCGATTCAGAATATATGAATTTGTGATAAGAGTAAAGTGCCTTTATTGTCATTATTATCGATTAACTTTTGGAAATGTTGTTGAAAAGTAAAAATTAGATGCAAATAAGAACCACGTATCTCGAATCTTAAAAAAATTTATTTTGGTTTTTTTAAATTTTTTCTTTTAAGACTAATATTACTAAATGCCAGTGATACCAAAAGGTTCTTCTTAATATATGTTTTAGATATTTTAATACATTTTTAAAAGTTTTTATTATTTTGGTATGATAACTGATGTTTATGTAGAACTAGCGCAAAATTACTCATTTTCTTGATGCAACGTTGATTTATCACCCTGTAGATAATGATAGATGATACAATACCTAATACAGGAGCGTGACTTACCTTTTATTCAATTAATATTATTGACTTTGGACATGTTTATAATAAATAGTAGTCTACGGCAAGCGATTATCTCAATGTTAGAGATATTTTCAATGAAGACATCCGGACAACCAAATTGGCTATTCAACTATTTCTAGGATAAGAAAATTCAAGCAGACTGTGTCTGTTGAAAATTTCGTTAAGAAACACGACAAAAAAATATGCTGCCGAAAATAAGGAAGCTAGTGTTGCAGACGGGAATCGTGCATAGAACGACTTCGGTCCGACAAATTTCCGATGCATTATAAATCAACCGCACATAACATACAAAAACTGAACAAATATCACATACAAAACACGAAATTTATAAATGCACAAAGGAAAAAGGGTGATAAATCAACTTTGCATCAAGAAAATGAGTAATTTTGTTAAATAAACATTAGTAATCATACTGAAAAAATAAATGTTAAAAATGTATTAAAATTTCTAAAAAATAGATTAAGAAGAACCTTTCCGTATCACTGGCATTTACCAATATTTGTCATAAAAGCAAAAAAAAAAATAAAAACGCAAGCAAAAAGTTTTTTTAAGGTAGTTGGCTGTGACTTCATATTTCAATATAATTTTTACTTCTAAACAACATTTCCAAATAAAGTTTATTGATAACAATGAAAATAAAGGTACTTTACTCTTATCACAAATTCACATATTCCGAATCGCTAGGTATATGGCACCGAAGTTTACATATTTGACGGTTGTTGTTTTGGTTTCATACACGCCGCCAACTTTTATAAAGAATAAAATTTTCTGAAAATGGATAATTTTTTCCATATGATGCGGACTTTCCTGGACACACTGTATATAGTGACTTACCGATGAAATGTTACCCCGGTTGATCTGTTTTACGACTGATTTTTTGTGGTTGCAGCTGCGAACAGCGCAATTAGACATTATCTTTTATACATATCTTCACACAAATTACCCATAATATATTTACACAAAGCGAAATAAATAAAATAATAACACGACAACGTTGCGAATGTCGCTTTGGCATTAAAAGTCCTCCGGAGCGGGAGAAGTGGTCCCATATCCGAGCGCTTATGTCGACTCCTCCTTCCTCCATGATATCAACTAAGATAACTTTTGGTTGACGGGGACACGTAGTATGTGACAACTAATCGAGACATTTTGATTTATGGTCAGCTTCTTCGTGTCTGTTTGATATTATTTTTTTAGTATAAAGCATGGCAAAGAAGCGTTATAAAGAATCACTGTTCCCATTTTCGGCTAAAATTTTATTAGACCGGAGCGCAAAAGCGGTGCACCGTGCTGGCGGAGCAATCCTGCTAAATAATTCAAGCAGTGCACTAATTACTTACGTCATTATTTATTAAAGAATAGCGTTTACGTAATAATTTAGTAATTCTGGAGCCAATTAGTGAAGGCACGGCCATTAAAATTGTTGTTGTTTCACCGGTACTCCGAATATGCATACAACGTTACCGTCGTCAGCGACGTACGTGTTTTTGGGTATATTCTAGCCGTTCGCAAATTGTGTTCTGTGCTTGACCGCAATTTAATATAGCGCTAAAAGTTATACCAACTCTACGGCCGACGCGTAACGCTCTAACTGGCTATATTATTTCATGCACGGCGACTTCCTACCCAGCGCTAAAGTTAACAGGGTTCAGGTATTATCCTTTTGAAATGGAAATTTTTAAGTGATGTATTTAGAAACAATAGTATTAAGCTCTAATAGGTAAGTCTGGAGGATTGGCGAATTTCATTCGCGTACGTTTCTAACATTCGAAGTAGGTTATTTCAGACCGGAGATAGATAAGACGCCAGTTCGAACCCAGATCGAGGTGTGTATTTTTATTTTTAAATTATCGTCAAACATATTACGTAGATTATCCCACAATTCATGAGTCATCAACGTCGTAAAAACGTTTTTGGATACTTTTCATCGTGTATAGCAATCTAACACTCCCGTAGTTTTCCACTTCGTGCGGTAGGTGGGAAATCGTGAAATTGGCGCGAATGGAACCACTTTCGATATTGTTTATGGGGTATTAAAGGAGAATTGTAATTTAAAAAGCGGTCCCGATTCGTGATCAGCGGCATTTTGGCCGTGGATACACGTAGCGAACGGTGGTTGATGTGGCGTCTACGCATGTTAATAACGCGACAGAACACCCATTTTCGGGTCTCTCTTACGGCCCTTCACCACGCATTCAATCATGGCTCACACGCGATCGAAGAAAAAACTACCGTGGCAGGTAACATGGTGTTATTATAGTGCTTCTAGTTTTTGTTTTGTTTTATTTTTAGGTGGTAAGAAGTTATTATTTGGTAACCATAACCTATGGAATGGATCTCTTTTTATTATTCAATAGGTGCTTTACAATCTAGTCATAATTCACTAATGAGTAACTTAATTCTAACTTATTTTACTAGTATAACTTAGCCTAATAGGCAACATGTCAAGTCAACATGTACTGACTTGAGTTTGTTCAGTTTGATTCTTTTTTCTTTGTCCAGACCTGAAAATGACCAAGAGCTGTTTGGAGTTTTCTCGTCGTTTCTTCATTGCTGTTCCCAACAGCTAGGATAGCCGTGTCGTCTGCAAAAGTTGCGACAGTATTATTTTCTAGTGTTGGTCGCTGGTGTAGAGTAGGTAAAGGACCGGCCCTAAAACACTACCTTGCGGCACTCCTGCTTTTATTTCCTTAAGTACAGAGCATGCATCACCTTGTTTGACCCTAAAGTATCTCTCAGTTAGGTAAGATTTTAATAGTTGTGCAAACTGTTTTGGGAGGACACTTCGTAATTTATTGTTCAGTCCGTCATGCCAGACTTTATCAAACGCCTGTGCCACATCTAGGAAGACTGCAGAACAAACCTTTTTTCCTCTAACGATTTTTCAATTATGTTATTCGGTGTATCTGATCAATAGTAGAGTGCTTATCTCGAAATCCGAACTGATGGTTTGGAACAAGCCTTTTGCTCTCAATTATTAGCGTCAATCTATTGAGTAGTAATTTTTCGAAGATTTTTGACATGATGGGCAGCAGAGAGATAGGTCTATAAGACGTTGTTTCATGTGGAGGTTTCCCAGGCTTCAGTATCATGATCACCTCTGCTACCTTCCACAGTTTGGGAACATACCTTAGTCTGAAGGCAGCATTGATAAGATTTGTAAGCTTAACTATGGCCTTCCTTGGAAGTTCTTTAAGTTTCTCTCCAGTTATTAAGACATAACCTGGGGCATTTTTTCGTTTAATATCCTTTTTTATTAAGTTCTGAACTTCTGTTGGTGTGGTAAGCATGATTTACGTGCCTTCTTGGTTATTCTCCTCCATATGGATTTCTTCATCTTCTCCCTGACGAGGTTGAAATATGTTTTGTATTCATTATTCCTGGCCCAGCTTCCATCAGCTTTTCTGATCGGTGGAATCTGAATTATTGGCCTTTTGCGCTGTTTGGTTGCCTTCCAGAGCGAATAGTGTGATTCGCTGGTGTTGGATAATTCCCCCAGCTAGGCGTTGAAAGATTCTTTTTTTAGTTCTTTAATGTCTCTTCTGACTCGTTGAGTGAGGTTGTTTAATCTCGTCTTGTCACGTGGTGCTCTAGTTTGGAACCATTTTCTTCTTGCCTTTCTTTTCTCAGACAGCAGATTTGCTATCTCTTTGGGGTAATTGTTTCCTTTTACTCTCCTTTGTCTATCAGGGGTGTTCTCCCAGGCATTTTTTGTATATCATCAACAAGTTCTTCCAACTCTGATTCCAGTTGTTCTTCAATCCTTAATGGTGTGTTCAGCTTTATCCTTTCTTCGAGTGTCTAGCGAAAACTTTCCCAGGCAGTGTATTTATTTGTCAATGTTGGATTACTTTCCCTTTGAATAATATATTCACTCAGGGTCAAAAGTATTGGAGAGTGATCAGAGCTTAGGTCATGACATTCTTCTATTTGTAGGAAATTAACGCTAATGTTTTTAACTATATAGAAGTATATGAGATCAGGTACTTTTGCTGGATCTGTTGGCCAGTATGTTGGACTTCCAGTTGACATTGTTTGTCAACTAAGTTCATTTTTTGCTTTCAGCAGTTCTCTACCTTTAGTTGTAGTCAACCTAGAGCCCCAGTAAGGCTTGTATTTTTTCTGTCTCATATTTAAACTCCTCATGGTGTTTTATATTGTTATATTTTATATTGAAATGGATCTAATGAGAAAGGGCAACATACGGACGCAGTACATATGCAAATTTTGAATCTGCGATGATATTACTCTGTTAACTTTTGGGGAAGGGGGTGCATTTCATTAGGTCACATGTTACGCATATATTAAGGGGACCTAAAGGGTACTTGACTTTAGCTGTTTTAATTTTAATCCCTTTTAATAACAGTACATACGGTCCGAAAACAAATCCAGTAGATCTTTTGTAATGAAGACTATAAGACTAAACAGAGGGGGCAGACTTATACGCGTCATTGTCGAACGAAAAATTCATACTATGTAGGCACTATTCAACAATCAAAAACTACCTCTGGCATACTAGGGGTTTCTGTGAGAATTTTAATACAAGAATTTTGTAATTACGTGCGTGCCAAGACTCCAACTTAACCAAAGAAAATGCTGGTAAATAACCGGTGAATACCAGTAGGGCAAACCAATAAATATCCTTGTATAGTATGCAATTTCAGCTGAGCCAACAAACATAAAACGTAAATTATAATGTAGATAAATAAAACGTTATTTTGAGGCATAAAATTCCAAGGAGGCATGTAAACACCACTTGAAATTCTTTGTGGAAAGTTCGTGGTATGCTGCCGGTTTACTCAAGTGAACCGTCTGAAAAGCAAATTAATTTAAATATAGAATAAGCGAGGCCTTATAAAGCCGTCCGGGTCGCGCGGTAGTTTAATCTAGATAAAAGTTCAAAAGTGGGTCGAAATACTTTGCAAAGTTATGATGATGGCGTACTTTCAGTTCAGCATTGAGCAACGATGCAGGTGGCCGGCCGGCGCTCTAACAAGGCATTGTCTCACACAGTGCGCACACTTTGAATTTCAAATTCGCATGGGTTTCCAAATGGAATACAAAGCCGATTTTCCGTGTTATGCAGGGCGATTTTGAAATGTATCTTAATGATGAACTATAACGGTTATTTCTGTGATATAACTAACCCTGATCACGTTGAAGAAAGAATTAGTTATTGCAAAAAAGGTATCTAGTCAAAGCTAACGCACTAATGAGACAAGTGGTAACAGTGGTAACAGTCCTAACATTATATGATACATCAGCGCACGTAAAATTACAACTGAAATTTCAAATTTTGTAATCTAAACGCAAGTTTACAGTTGTACTCATGTAAAGTAACCGAGCGTGCTAAAACTGCCTTCCGCTAGGCCAGAGTTCAATCCCAGGTTAAACAAGAATTTTTCAACTTTTTTCCAATATTTGCCATTGCAAAGCCAAGTGGCCATGTAAATGCATGTAATTATTTTTTACTGTGATATGCCCGAATCAGTTGTTTTAGCTAATAATGGCACAATCACCATATCTCCTGAAACAGATTGTTGTGAAAAACAATCAGTTGTATAAATTTGCAAAATGGCGAACCAGAAAATTATAATACCTATTTAATATGTACATGAGAAAAATGCTGTAAAATTACATATACATAATTGTATAAATTACAATACAAATGTTGTAAGTCTAAAAATTGCACAGAAATCCATTTATTTTCAACATCTGTGTGATATTACAAACTATAGTGTTGATTTATTTCGATTACACAGATCTTTTAGTAAAAATACAATGGTAATATACCTTGGCATAGTAAAATTACAATAGACTTTGTGATTTTACTCATATAATAGCGGATTTGTTGATATAGTAACGCCCAGGCGCATGCGCGTCTCCGGTAAAGAACAATGATTAACTGCAAGACAATAAATGTGTTGAGTCTGTAGTTCACCAACGACTACGACCAGGCACTACAGATTGATGTCTAAACACCATTCTTGGCAGAAAACTGAAGTACCAAGTTTATCGACGTTCTTATACAAATTAAAATTTCTGCTTTCTTTATTTAATATTACCTACATTAAAATAGATGTAGGATTATTATGCATTACCCCATATTTTATTAAAAATTACATTACGATGCTTGTAAAGTCACAATTTGAATAATATAATAATGTGACACCGTAAAAATGGAATTATGATGTAAAAGTACATTGTTCTCGCAGGGCAAAAAAAACAACTATTTTTACTGTAAATTCACATCCAAATTTGGTTGTGGCTCGTATTCGTTTGTTTAATTAATTCGTTCGTTTGTTCATGTTTTTGTTGTAATAATATGCCATAATGGAAATATATTTTGAGGAATTTGTATAACAATCAAAATTTTAGTACAAAAGCGACATGGAATTAGAAAATGTTAATTTTGCAAATGAGCTGCCGTTTCTGTAATTTCGTCAAAATAGGTAAATAATAAATTAAAGTAGAGGAAATTTTCTGTAATTTATGCCTATGATTTTTTTTGGTAAAATTAAAAAAAATAATTTAGCTGTAGAGCAAAATCTTTTTGATCGAGATCGTGTCTGTATTAAAACTTAGTTAGCGAGGATTTCATAATTATATTCATTCTGACACTAGGTAGTGCCAAACGCTGGTTTTTTGACAATACCTACAGTCAATATTATCCATATACGTATTAAGGATTATATGGAGCTTGTCCTATAGCGCCAATATGTAGTCTCGGTTTCAACAATGTGAGACGGCGATATATAATTTGTCTATCGATGTGATGCACGGGATCAAACTGCGCATGCGTGGCCAGTATTCATTAGGACCGTCGGCAGATGGCGCTATTGTAGCTTAAAGTGCGTAGTCGGTATTACCGCGGCCGTTAGCCGGTATTACCGCGGCCGTTAGCCGGTAATATTCGACATCACTAACGCCAAACCAGTGACAGCCCATAGATGACCTTATACATGTGGCAGCTCACTAACGCCAAACCACTGAGAGCGCATAGATAACTTTATAGCAGCTCACTAACGCCAAACTACTGTCAGCCCATAGATAACCTTATACATGTGGCAGCTGGTGCCAGCACTGTGGCAGCCTATGGATCCAATTCAGCCAATCGAATCCACGAACTTGACTCATGCGTAGTGTGTCCAGTGGCACTACGTCGGACGAGAGAGATATATGTCGCAACGCTAGTGTTGGAACAGCCTGCTGTTGCAAACATTTTTTACATCATTTTGTATTTATATGATATTATCAAAATATCTATCAAATCCTAGCGAACTTGTTTTATTTTAATGCAGACACGATTGATCTGTATCAAATAGCAGCTAAACTATTGTTTTTTATATTGTATGATAAAGTCATTGTGCCTGGCCATATCAGATTTGTATTCTATATGAAATGACTGAAATACTATCCATCGTTATATCTTTATAATTGGAGTAAAAATCAAATACTTTATATCCCTATCTAGCACCAGTTTTGAGTATGTAATTCTTGAAAATTTGATAGTTTACGAATCCGCGTGTTAAAACTTTGTTTGCTTTCCTGGTTCATCTGTTTCTCTACAATTTTGTGTTTCAGTGATTAAAATGGATACTTTCCGACGCGACGTCGCGAGTATGTAGACATGATGTTCATTTACGGAGAATGTGGGCAGACTGATTCTTGCCATCACCCAAAGACTCTATTGATGATGCCGAACTTTAAGTGCAAACTAGGGGCGCCGTATAGAAGCATGTTTGGAGGCCACCGGGGCACTTTGAGCAATTGTTTAGGTAAGAATTGTGCGATATTATCATAACGTTGCTCAGCGAGCTTTGATCACTCAGATTAGAATTTTTACGATCGTAGCGTAAAGTATCACCTCATTTTACATAACATTAGACAAATCGTTAACATAATCAGTGTATTGTTGCCTAAATACGTACCAATTCAAACGTGGGCGCGTTGGACATTAGAATAATGTTCGAGTGCAGAAGGGTGCGGCTCCGTGGCATCAGTTTACCTATTTAGTCGGGTGTCAGTTAACAAATGGCGAAACAACTCGACTGCCCGTAATTTTATTCACGCGGATATCGCGACACCAGCGGCAGCGGCTCGAATTAGAGCCGCTCCCGGTAAGGTACGCACCGGCGGACGTATATCAGGTTTCCAAATTAAGAAATTTCCACGCGGGCAAACATGGGGAACGGCGCGTTGTGGTCGCGGCGGGATAGCAACGATCTCCGAAGAATTTCCGTGAATAATCGACGCCATTAAAATACCCGACTTATCTATAGGTGAAATATTAAAAATCCCCGAGAGAAACGCACGTACGGGTCGCTTTTAAATGCGCATATTAATATACGCCAGTTTGTGTCCCGCTGCGTATTACGTTACGGTAGCGTTACGTTTAGAACAAAGCTCACGCTAGGATATTTATTTTACGGCCGGCTACGAGCGTGGATTCGCATAAAATCGTCCCCGTTCTATTGTGCAATGCGCATTTATGTTTGGTAGTAATGCCGATAATTTATTTATATATTAAAATCTGTTGCTATTGTTTACTAATCGCTTAAATCGCTTTTATGATACATATTATATGTTTGTGAGGCTTTTACAGAAAATGTATTTGACATCTAGAACCCATTGTGAGTATTATTGCTTTCTTGCAATATGATCATACTTTCGGAACTTTCTTAATCTATCTAGTGGCGTTTACCAAACAGGGTCACATTATTGTTTCTACTAGAAAGTTGTGGGATCGATTTCCAAACACCTTAAATATGGATATTAACATTAAAACAATTGATCATCAACTAGTGCAAACGAAATCTAAATTCAAACGATTAGTTATCAGTGATCTTTTTATTAAGTAGGCTGATGTCAGGAACTTAATATCTCTCTTATTATGCAACTTTTGAAAAGACATGTTTACGTTGATGATTTTTTTATTATGTTTAATCACCCCTTGAAAATAAAATCACAAGACCTACACATATATTTTCAGTTTCATTAGAGACCAGTAAGAACGTGTGTGTACGCTGGCATATCTGATTTTCCACTTCTAATATGTCAAAAGGCAGTCAAATAAAATGCTAGTTATCGTGAGTCCCTTTTATAATATAACTACAAGTACTCTAAAACATCATAGTCTTAACCATCACATCAAAGTTTTCACCAATTGGTTAGCGATACCAATCCAAATTTGTTTAAATAATTTATAATCAGCTGTAATGCAGGCCAGTAATCTGCGATCGTAATTTTCGGGTTGATTTCAAAGATTACTTGGAGGAAAACTTACATGGCTGAAAGTTTCACAAAGTTTAATCGCCAGTAATCGCCAATAATTCGTATATTTGACATATAACCATGGCAACCCTTAATGCCCGCGCGGGCGTTAAGAAGCAGTTTTTGTCCCGTTATCTAAGATGTAAAATGTCATTTTATGATTATGTAGGACATAAAGGATATAAAACGACACGTGACATGGCCTATTTGTCTATCCAAATGTCTATTCATCAGGAGAACGAAATCAAACATACACACATAGGTATGTACATTTGAAGCACACTGGAACAATAAATCCTGCAGCAAGTGACGATTATTGAATTAAAATAGGACTGGGAACGCAGATGAACAATAAAGCGAACCCGGAAAGTGAATTTTGCTTATATTAGAAGTAATCTGTAATCGATAATTGGAAGTAGGAAGGTTAGGTTAGGTACACCTACATGATTATTTTCTCAATTCCGTGTTCAAAATGGTATAAGATTGCATTTTACAGCAATTTAAGCGACGGTTCTACAAACGCAAGGTTAGTTTGACGCATTAGTTGTAGGAAAATCAGTGCAGAAGGTATTTTGGCAATTTTCAACTAATATTTAAGCGAGATTTGACTTTGCATTCCATTAGTCGTATATGTATGACTCTAAGCGGCTCCGTGGCTTTTTTAATTTTATTTACAATTTTGCCGTAATATACTAATTACTAATATACTAATATACTAATATACTAATATAATATTTTATCCGTAAATACGAATAAGAATGATGATTTACTTATTAGGCTTATGACATCTATTGTAAATCAAACTTCTTATATTATTAGGAAGTATATGTCATTACACTTTGTTATATTATAATATATTATGTTTCCTATAACTATCGGCTTAAAAGATATAAGCAATCAACAAAAAGGGGTGATTGGTCGTGAATTTTGACGGTTTAAAAACAAATTTTAAATACAGATGTTATAAGACATCTTATGGTCCACAAAAATTGTTAAGGATGCTCTGAAATATGGAAATATTTAATTTCGGCTGAGATAAACCAGATACCGACGCGCTTTTCTAAAAAAATAAAGTACCAGAATCCTTCTCCTTCTCTAAATTTGGTTTTATTTGATTATTGCGATTGAAAACCCGGCATTTTTTAACTTAAAACATAAAAATGTTACCAACAAAGAAAGAACGCAGTGTCAAATTATGAACTATTTATTTATTTCATTAATTTTCACAAAGCGACTGTTCCTGTAAATCGATATTCCCAATTCCGTATATCTTTCCGCTGCCAACAAGCGAACTCAATACGAAGTTCTATTAAAAATTAAAACCCCACAACAAATTAAATCGATTCCGCTATTGTAATAAAGTACAGTTCGGCACGGAAGAAATTATTTGCGTGACATGCGAGTGGCCTATTAAAACAAAACAAATTAAACAATGGGAATTTGATATCGGTTAAGTGAAACTAAAGATTGATCAGCCGCTGGCCATTGTGCAAGTTGGCACTGCACAGCATAAATTACAATTACCGCACGATAACTCATTCGAAAAATAAACAAGAGCAACGCGCTCCGCTCGGACACGGTGGCGGTGGCTCGGGCGCAAGAAAATAGTACATTTGTTTAACGCGAGAGGTAACCGCCGACCTGAAATATACGATCTGATAAATCAAGACACCCGTGAATGATATTGCATTTGTTCCGCACTTGAATGGCGGCGATTTTTAAAGTCAGAATCTTCGACAAATGAATTTACGGTCGATCGAGTTCAATCCGATCGAATTGAATGGAACCTGGCATCTTATAAGGTTATTTAATCCTAAATAACATTTCTAAACAGACAAATGACACTGAGTACTTTCTAAAGCTTTGTATACGTACCACAATTTATAAAACACACAAATTTAAAATTTATATATTCAAATTTGCGATAATAGCCGTTTTACACTACGCAATTTAGTGCACAATTTAGTACACAATTTGTGCAGTAGGTAGGGTACAACAACATCTTAAACAGAAATGGTGATGTACTTTCTTATGCTGAGTGGTTTGTCTAGGGATTGAACCATTCTGTTTACAAATTTCATTTGCTTACTATCATCTTGTGTAACTTCTTGCGCAAGAATTGCGTATAGTGTAAAACGCCTATAATGATCTTCTTTTAGTTTTTGTTCAATTTCAATTATCCTGTTTTACAAATGTGAAGATATCATGTTTTACATGATATGTTAAGGGGTTTTAAATTTGAAAAGGATGAATTTTTTTTTTCGACTGATTATTGTGTTATTACTGAAACCCATGGAGGAAGAAACGAAACTAAAACGAAATACAGGTATATAATCAGATAAAAGCTAAAAACGATAAAATATATCTCAAAATAGCCGTGAAATAGAACTGGTCGCTTTTTATCGCGAGAAACTTAATGATGTAAGCACAATTTTGCTATCGGTATTTGTCTTAATGATAAACAAAACATTAGAAATAAAGTGTTGAGAAAGAGATGAAACAAACAAAACAAGAAGAACAATTACTATTATTGTAAATGTGACAGAAAAAAATCTGATGTAGTCGGGCACATGACTTTATCATACTATTTATAAAATTAATAGTAAATGAGATTCTATTTGATTGAGATCGGTTATACCTGCATTAAAATAAAACTAGTTAGCCAGGATTTGACAGATACTTTAATACAATAAAAAGTTGTCGGATTCCTTATTTTTGTTTTATTTTAGCAATCGCTACATGTTTAGTGTCCTACTGGGCACTTCTTCAAGGACTATAGGAAATGAGATATAAATTACAGAATTGACAATCAAATCAAACTCCAAAAAAACTCAATTGTAAAAACTTACATTTTGTCAGGCGCGGCCTGTGGAGAACATAAAACAACATACAAACGTCGCAAACAAACATATATGAGACTGCAGAACAGATTATTTTTTGACAGTAGGTATTATCAAAACATCAGCGTTTGACACTACCTACTGACATTAGAATGAAACTTTTTTTTTTGTTAAATCTTGGCTAACTAAGATGCAGACATGAACGATCTCAACCAAATACAATTTCCTCATGCAGCTAAACTATTAATTTTACCAGAAAATGTCGTAGACGTAAATTATTCAGAATTTCTTCGACTTTAATTAATTATTTAACTATTTTGGCGAAATTATATACTGCGAATGATAAAGTAAAAAATTGCGGTAGATATTTATTACCATTTATCATAATATTTATCATATGGAGTAAGCCCGACAAATGTATAGTAAATGTAGGTAATACTTTGTAATCAGATATAATAATTAGATATAAAGAACAAATAGAAGTAAAAAATCACATGTCTCATGGGAACTCATTTTCGTCAAATAAAGAAAAACGACTTGTTAATAAGGTTAGTTAATAAGGAATAGTTTAACTTTGTGCTGCACAGAGCCGTACACGTTTTTGGGCGATTTTATGACAAATTGGAACACTCAACTCATCAAAAACTAGTAGAGGTTATATTTCATATCATGAGCTTATAAATATGCAACATTTAGACGTAATGAGTGCACTAATTTATTTCATAATAAGGTTAAAAAATTCAAATACCTTTTCTGTATCTGGCACCAATTTTGGCTTATTAATTATTGAAAATGCTGAATTTGACAATTCACGTTTTTATTAAGACTAGTAGTAGTTGACCTACTCAGCGATGAGTTGGGGTTTTTTATTTTCTGTGATCAAAATGCCTAATTTCTCAAGTAATGAGTAAGTAGCCATGAGGCCCATTTACTGACAATGTGGGGAGAATGCAGCGGTCGCTCGAATACTTTATGATGACATTAGACGTCGATCTTTAAGTACCGGACACGAGCTTCTTTGAGGGCCAATGGTGCTCACTTTGAGAATTGCCGGATAATCAATAATAATATTGATAATCATAATCAATAATGACCACGAAATATATTGGGTATTTTGGAAATTATTCTGTACGTTAAAGGTTTAGTACTAAATATACTTGGCCTTCGTCAAGTATATACGACAAGTGAGCAGTTGCTCATCTCGTAATCGATTATGCGTTCATTTGCACATAATAGTGACCGTTACTTAATGCCAAAATCATTCCGACCGTTCCGTTTACGGCGAACG